>CM076581.1:1339005271-1339605271 GCA_034641835.2 Pinus albicaulis | reverse complement strand
TTTATCCAATTTATTATTGTTATTACTTCTGAGAAAGGAAAACTTGGAGGGCTTGCTATTGGTATATTCCTCGCTTAAATTTCTGTTTAATTCAGACACTTCATTCATGAGAAACTTTAGAGACTTGGTCAAGATTTCAATATCAACATAATTCTTTTCTTTAGCCTTATTTGAATAGGCTTGAGACTTCTTGTTGGAATCCTTGGAGTCTCTAGATTCATCATCATCAGTGAGAGCTCAAATGGCACGCAAGTCCTTCTCTACTGCAATAACTTATGCAAAATTTAAATCCAGGGTCTCCTTTGCAGCTCTCTTGACAAAAACAAAAAAATTTGTTGGCAAGGCAAATGCGTAATAATCTATGGTAATATAATCGTGGGGCTACGTATTCGAGGGTAACTTATTGAATATCCAGTTAAACTTCTAATTAAAATATTTAACTTTATCCTTTTCCCCCATCTTAATATTACCAAGCTCTTTTAGCAACATGATAGGAGTTTTTTCATCAACAAACTTTTCTATAAAAAAGTTTTTAAGCTCCCTCCATCAATGGATTGAATTAACAGGTAGAATATGTTATCATATTGATGCTCTACCTTCTATAGTAAAACAAAATAATCTACAAGCAACATCATCAAATCGTACCTCTAACATTCACAAATGCATGTTGAAATTGTCTATATGGTCCTTTAACTTTCATAACAACGTCAAGAAATTGTCTATTATCAAGATCGAACTTTCATAACAACTTCTCCATATGTCTTGGAATTTTATGAATATTATCTCGAAGAGCGAGTGGCCCTAGGGCCATCCAATCCAATATTGATCAACCATGTTTTCGTCTTCCTTCTCTTCCTCCTAGTCTAAATCATATTACGCTTCTCCTTCACCATTCAAGCCATCGTTAAATTCAAAATCGATTCCCCACTATTCTTTGTCTGAAAGAACAAGATCTTCCTTGTATTATTCGTTAATAGGTGGATGTTTTTATTGCTAGATGGTCTCTTCTAAAGAGTTTATTGATTCCTCAAGAGTGGAAAAACCAAATCTTCCACTGATGTGACCAATACACTAGAACAAGTTGTTTCTTTATTCTTGGGGTGATGAGGAAGATTATGAGAGACAAGAAGTAAATTATAGCTTTTACAAATCGTTGGGTAATAGGTCGAATTGCCCGTATTTGTTCGTAACTAATTTCGTAAGCTAAATTTGGACCAGGATGGGAAGACCCTCCAACCTCAGGAATAAGACTAAGGGTAGAACTCATAATATTACTTCCTTGCCTTGAAGATAAATGATTGGGATAAGATGAGTTATTGGCCATAAAAAAATTTCTACCCTCCTTCAAGCGCCATAATGTTGACAATGTCGAAACCCACCAAAATATAGGGGATCTCTCTGATATGAGGTCCCAATTAGACCTCACATTATTTGATGTAGGAGTCACATCTAGTTATATGGATCGACTTCCATTAACTTAAATATTTTCCTTGGCTTAAACAATCAGCATGAGAGAGTAGCGTGTGTGTGCTTTTGAATGAGCAATAAAGTGTGCCTTATGAAATGTTCAATTTTCGATGTGTTAAGGTTCTTCTACTTCAAGGAAGAAAAGTGAGTCTCTAAAATAAAAGTAATAGTAATAATCAATGGATAACAAGGAATAATCATTAAACATCAATTGAAATAGTTCACATAGATGCAATGATCATTAAAACATCACAACACATTTCCAACAAGTTAAGCACCAAAGTCACCAAAATAGTTCAATTGCCCCAATACCTAACCAAAGAGCTACTGTAGTACCGATCAAGGATATTGTTGTAGCTACTGGACGACAAAATGGATTCTGAAATTGATTCACATTCTCTAGAAAAGGCACTGTCAAAATAAGCGAAGGTTTTGAAATCTGTCCCCAGACACACATTGGGGAAATGGTTTTTCTATTTAGGGCAGTGGCATAAAATCATTGTATGGGAAGTACTTCAAGAGGTTATGCAAGGACATCCCTTATTGTTGAATTGAGCACCTACCTTACACAAATTGGGAATACAAGTGTTTCAACCTATTTTAGTAGAAGGACGTATTTAGTAAATGTGAAAGATAACATAAACCACAAACATTAGAAGAATAGTCTCAAAACATCCATGATCTATGCATGAAAATGAGTTGGTTGAAAGGCTTCAATTATTCAGCAAAAATTCCAAGATACATAAGTACAATGAACACCACTAGCTCCAATAGTGGAGTGTTATAGGCACTACTTTCTCCCCAAAAGTACTATCTTCTAACTCTCTAATGCCTTGTGGGAGAAGGCAAGGTGAAAATTCCTTTATTTGAGTAATGAGGCTTCTTTTATAACTAGAGGCATGACCTTCCATATCCTCGTGACTCTTGACTTTTCAACTCTTAATGACTCTTGGACTTCTATCACTTTTCAACTTCTACATGACTTTTGGAATTACATTTGTGTTTGAACTTCTTCATGTGGCTCTTTTGTCCACGTATGACTCTTGGACTTCCACTAATTTGTCTTTACAATAATTACATAATTACATCACGACTACCACATCATCATGTGGCAATAATATGACAAGTCACCAATATGAATGACTTGGACTCATAGTGACTGATTACATGGGCTTTATCAAGTGGTGGAAATGTCGCCACTCATATTTAATATTGTGAAGAACTTCCATGTTTTTGATACATTTCTCCTCCAAAGGGTCTCTGATCATATGGAGTATTTTGGACCGCTTGGATCATTAGGATTTAAATGTTCTTCATTTTGTCACTTTATGTGTTCTTCGTTATTAAATGATTCCTTTGACGACCCTCTCTGACAGATCGCTTCTTGCATCCTCGCCATACTTGTTCCAAAACACCTACAATTAAGGTCATTCATGGTGACCATATATCAATCCGAAAAATCTCCTATTCTAACATGTTGCATGTACATTTTCTGTTCTTGGATCATCGATGTGCTCGGGAAAGATAGGAAGAATTTCTAGGAATAGGGTGCATTGTCGAAGGACGAAGGTTGAGTGTTCAGGTGTAACGCCATCCTACCACATTTACCCAATCTAATCGATCCAACGAGGTAAACATATGATGAATATTTACTATGATATGATTCAAATCCCCATGTACAATTAATGAAGTGGAACCAACATGACAATACCAATCTGACCTTCCATATATGCTACACAAACTAAAGGATGCAACCAACCCTTTGAGGTTCTTAACCCTTGAGACAACTTATCTTTTTACTGATATGAACCCTTAGTCGCTCCCATGACAAGCCATGCATGAAACTTAGGCCTTCAAGTCGCTCCCATAGCAAGGCATGCCAGTGACTGTGGACTTTTTAGGAAGTTTTGAGCCACTTTTTCAGGGCTAGGTCTTGGGCCTCCTTCTAGAACTTCATGAAAATTCCAGAAATGAGAAATGACATTGAAACAAAGGTACTACTACAAACACTTGAACAAGGACTTGATCTAACCCATATTAGCTACGACAGGAATTTCATCAAACATATCACAAACATGTAATCTACAGGTCATAACAACAGATCTAAGAAGGGATCTCATACTTATATGGGAATCGTCAAGGAGGACCAATATATCCTCCCAATAGTTGCAATGTCATCTATTAGGTCATTCATTAATTAACAGTTCATATACTAACCAAAACATGATGAGAGCCATAACTCAAGTATGTCATAAACCGTGCCCATAACTAGCATATAACCAACATAATAATAATGATAAGACAACCATCAAGATCACACAATAACAAGTACGTTTACCCATCAAATACAAGAGGGAAAGAGCTCTTACATACATATGCAAAATGCAACTAGGTATTGACTTCCATGTACCACCCTACAATAGATTGGGATAAACCAAATATTTCTTTTAGCCAATCACTCTCGTGCCATATTCCAAGCATGAATGTGGAATCTCATGCAATAAATCAAGCAAGACCTAACTAGGGCTTCGAGAGGCCAAACCACCTCAACCCTAAACCAGTGATTCCACCTAATGGTCAGACATCACTAACCATCACGAGATCGATCTCTATCTAAGTTGTTCGGGATTCTAGAGTGTTTGTTCCAACCAGGGCTTCCAAGACTAGTAACTCAACCCGCAACTATTGTCGGGCTTCCAAAGCGTTTGCCCAACCAGGGCTTCGAGGACCAGTAACACAACCCACCAAGGGATTATAGAGTGTTTTTCCAACCAAAGATTCCATGACCAGTAACTCAACCCAAGCTATTACATGGCTTGCAGAGAATTTGTCCAACCAAGTCTTCCAGGAACTAATAACTCAACCCACAACCATAAGGAACATGAGAACCAACCAGAAAACAAAAGTAAAATCTACAACACCATGGCTATCTAGGAAATGGAAAGGCTAGGCAAAACCACTGTCAATCCAAGAAATCCTCCATGCCAATGACATATCATAACCGAGAAACCACGTTCATGCCAAAACTTGTAAAGAAACCATACATGCAACTCGATACCTATAAAGGAATCAAGTTATAGCTATTGATCCTGATGTCCTTTTGCGCTTTCCTAATTTTCGTTAGATTTCTTAATCCAAATCCAAAGTATGCCACACTCTTCGAAGAGTGATCCAACAAAACTCTAAGTGTCCAAGAGTATGATAGAGAGGGAATAGACTGAGAGCTCCAAAACGAAACTCACCAAAATTTAAACAACAAAATCCATGAACTGGTCCTCATAAGCCTTTTTATTATTAAGGCCTCTATTTTCTTCATTTTCCTCCTTGCATGCAACATGTGAATTTTCACCTCCTTTTTCTCCTATATTTTTTTTTTCATAATTAATGCCAATTAATGACTCTTTACCTATGTTAATTCCTTTTCTAATTTCCATAGCCATTAATTAACCCAGTGAACACTTGCTAGGATGGTTTTCCCACCATTCATCTTGGAATACGTGTCCCATGACCTTGGTCTTATATTTTTTACGTTGATTTTTAACTAGGGCTATTACAAAACCCTCTCCCTTGGGGGAACACCGTCCTCGATGTTCAATCACACCTACAACCAACAATACCACTGAAAATCAAAACATACTGCCCATGGGTCTTTATAACACAACTCGTTGTAGTATTTACAATGATCACTCTTGAAAACAAAACAACATACCATAAGCTTTATAACACAACTCATTACAAAATTTACAATAAAAACCACATATACTCATGCACATTTGCTTCAACCAACAAATAACCATACTGTTTATGGAGCGTTATAAATCCAGGTTGATACAATATATACAATAATATACACATATGCACATTTTCTCAGCCAACAAATAGAAGAATACGATGCCTACAGCCGCAACAAGGGAATCCTTAGGCTCACACCTCCACCCTCAAAGTAGCACCATGATTCACCTCCTTCCTAGGATGTACATAATTTACTTCCAAAGTAAAACCTACATCCAATGTCCAACACTACAATCATGCACCACTTTTCCTCTCAGTGAACGGTTAACGGCTCATTGTTCGAGGGCACCCTCTAAATATGCATCCGATTTCATCTATAAATGTTAATGACTAAAACAAATCCATCATCGAACTTCCCTTCTCTGCTACATAGTACCTCAGAGAATCTGTCACCCCATTCCATGTGGTCACACACCTTCCAAGTTCTGCAGGCATCCTATTCTCTACTATGTAGTCCCTCGGACAACCCCTCCCTTGGCAAGGTTTCCTCGCATCAGAAGGTCCAAAAACCAAAGTGTATCCCTGCCTCAAAACCATCATACTGGTCATAACATGCTCATGTAAATTAATGGACACAATTCGGCACCAGTGTCCCATAATGACCCTTATCCTAAAGTGCTCTGGCAACATATTGTTTCTTGTTCTAATTCCTTTCACTGATGCTACTAATTCTTACAGTCAGTTTCAACCACCCAGTCTGGGCATTTCCATGTTTTCCTGTACCAAGCACATAATTCTCACTAGATTCAAAACGGATTGAAATAGATATAAATCATACCTCATCGGTGCCCCGTCATTAAGGTACACTTGCACTTATGTTCACTTCCAGTCACAACAAGCCAAACAAACTCTTGACCAAATCATCATGTATAAACATATCACATCTGGTTAGCTCAAAGTGCAACCATCATAATCAAAATTATATATCACATGTAATCATCATAAACCATAATCATAAATCACATGCATGATTAAAACTGAAATAAAATACCAACACTTATCCTTGAATCGATCCTTAGGTTCTACCTTTATACTTTAACTTTTCCATATGCACACCAGATCAGTTTCCACACCCGACAAACATCCAGTGGCTTCTCTTCGACCACATACACATACACATAGTGTGCATCACACACATACAACCACACACAACTTACAACACCATACAATACATGCACATACACTTGACGTACAACACACACACCTGCATATGGTGTATGACACAACACATACACCTACACCTGGTGTACAACACAACACACTCACATGCACACAACACCACATGTACAATGAGACACACAACACCACATGTACAACATCCACACCACATCATATGTACACAACAACGCATATGTAATATGCACAAAGCACCATATGTGCACAACATTGCATATCCAACATGCGCACAACACCATATGTATACAACACTGCATATCCAACATGCGCACGACACCATTTGTACACAACACTACATAAACACCATCTATACACAACACCACATGCACATAAAATCATAGATGCAACATGAACAACATATATACGACAATAGGACTTCACATTCATAGAACACACACTGACTCTACCAAGCAACCTTACTTCTAGCGTATTTCAACTATTCATGCTTACTCCAACATGTCATCGATCACATTGCTTCCATTCCGCTAATGTATCCCTCAACATTACTTGTCAATACCATAAACATAGGCATAGTACAAGCATATAATATCAATTCATATCCACATGATACTTACCTTGTATATCGGGGACCTTTTCAAACAACGACATACATACATACATAAAATCACACACACACACACATATATATATGCAAAAATCATTACAACTGCATACATACATATATATATACATCTGAACACTAGCACAAAACAATCCTAACGACCTTGTCACTCCATGACACACACACATACATACATACATGCATGCATACATATATGCATATATAAACATCAACATAATAAGTCACAACATAATTACCAGATATCATAAGGTCTAGGTTAAGAAAAACTCCCTTTATACGTGAACAACATGCACAACATGGAGAACAATAGTTCCTAACATAGCCAAGGCATCTGATGCCTCAATCCATTTGCTTTACCTTTTTGTTGCCTTTCTCATGATTATCCTGCCACTGTCCATTTACACCAATAGACCCAACCAATCCAACTGATAGTTATACTATTTCCTTTAGATTCCCTTATACATGCACCAATATTCATCCGGGTCTTACATTTCTTGTTGGATTCCATCCATCTCTTCTCAAGCTCCATTAACTTTATCTTTCCCAACCAATTCGCACAACACCATATGTATACAACACCGCATATCCAACATGCGCACAATAACATTTGTACACAACACTACATAAAAAACATGTACACAATACCATCTATACACAACACCGCATGCACACAACATCACAGGTGCAACATGTAAAACATATATACAACAATAGGACTAGAGCATCGGATGTGCTCTAGCTCCCAAAATTTGTGGAGGGACTAGAGTACATAATACCTATAAGACCCAGAAAGAGTTTTAGGAATATCCATCCTATTTAAGAAACATTTAATTAATTGATTTTTTAAATTAAGGACCCTAAGTGTAACTTAGGAAAATTAAAATATTAAAGGTAATTAAATTAAACATGTGATAAGAATTACTTAAGTGATGCGGATCAAGAATCTTCTAATCTTAGCCATCAATTCAATAATAGATCACAGTCGTTGATGTTTCAACGAGAAAAGTATAAGAAGAGGGCTTGGGGTCAATTGGAGAACACACATTGGCATCGCATTGAAGCTAAGCTCGAATTTTAGGGCGTGGTTTGCTAATAATTTCAAAAGTGTTTCAACTATGGAGAGGGGCAGTGTTGGTGAGGGGAATGGCTTAGTCCCAGGCCAAGAGTACAACGAGGGCAGAGAAGCAGAAGATCGAGGTAGCACAGTGGCAGCAGCTACACAAAGCAACCTGGAGCCCAACAGGGGAAGCACAGAGGCAACAGGAGGCGAGGAGGGTTGACGCAGTCCCAGGAGGGTTGAGACAGTCCCAGGAGGACTGATGCAGGTTCAACTAGGGCATCGTAGGGGTAGCGTAACCCAGCCTAGGGTGTCACAGACCCTTCCTGAGCAGCGTAGAGGCTAACACCGGCTTAAGAGTAGCGCTTGGGATTTCTAGAGGCCGGAAAAGGCTAAGTTCTGTAAATCCTATTTGAGGGTGTGAATTCATTAGCTTTATGTCTCAAGAACATATGTATAGCTGCATTTTTTACTTCTCTGTCGGGTTAACCGGTTTGGTGCCCAGATTCATTGTACTTAGAATCTACTTAATAATAAAAAACCTCCAGAGCTAGAAGACAAATTTTCCCGCATTGGGTTTTTCCCGGGACAATTGCCCAGAAAATCCTTGTGTGTCACTCTGTCATTGTGCATGTTATTCAGTTCATATCTGTATGTGTAGGTTGTTAATGTATTTACTTCGATGTTAATGCTGAAGTTTTCAGATTAATAACTTGTGTAAGTAGGAGAAGTAAATAAATAATTTAACAGTAGGGTTTATGTTTGAGCATATTCATAAATTTTCACATGGTATCAGAGCGATTGCAGATCTAGCGGAATCTCCAGTAAGAAGGCTAAAGAATTTGTGTTTTAGAAAGGAGCAGCAACAGCGAGTAATCTAGAAAGGGCAGTGTAGTAGTAGAAGGATGCAGAGGTAGCTAGGGCGACGCAGAGGCTGGCATAGTCCCAACTGGGTGATGCAGAGATAGCACACAATATTCCAGAGGGACGTAGGAGTAGCCTGCACTGTGTCGTCGTTGTGAGAGGCTGCATTGAGCCAGTCTGCTCACATAGAGGCCAGCCAGGGTGACGCAGTCCAGAATTTGAGTGCTCTGCAGAGTGTCGTGAATCAAAATTTGAGTTGTAGACCTTCAATAGTTGTTTGTGGGGTGAAGATTCTACCGGTGTAGAATTTAGCATAAGCCAAGTTGACAAAGAGCGGGAGGAGAACAACTTCTCAGAAGATTTCCTGCCAAATAAATCTGAAGATTGATTAGAGGATCGAAGAGAGCTGATTCGTTGTTTTTGGCAGACTTCCAAGGGAGGGATTCAGTTGTCAAAGGGAGCAGAGGGTTCCTTTCTCACCAAGGACCCTTGATCTGAGTCTCTAACATAGAGAGGAGGATCTATTTCGACAAATATTCGAGCAGATGACGCCACAAGAAATGTGTAATCAGGATAGATTGGACGACCTGTCCAATTTTGCGATCTGGAATGGCAGAATCCTAGTAGTCTTCAAGGCATACAGCATAAGGGAGCATGCAGAGAAATTATTGGTTGCACTAACCGATGCGAAGCTCCCAGAGAAGCATAATGAATCAGCGGCACATGGCAAACACTTCATTATGGACGGGGTCAAAGATCATGTGGCACCACACATAGCCGAGAAGGAGATGACTCATGAGATGTGGGTAGCCCTAACCACATTGTATGAAGGAAGGTCTGTCCAAAGAAAGATTCTTTGGGAGAACCAGCTAAGGTTATTCATGATGGCCAAGGGAGAGGAGATCGATCCTTTTCTATCCTGACTACAGTCGATCCGGAATCAATTGACTGGCACGGGGGTCAAGGTAGATGACAATGTCATGGTGAGGACTGCTCTCAATGTAGTCACAAAGGACTAGGAAACTTTTGTCCAAAGTATCTTAGCCATGGCAGACCTTCCCAACTGGGACAATATGTGTGCTATCCTCCGACAAGAGGAGATTTGCCAGATGACCAAAATACAGTACAACACTGGTTCGAGAAAGGTGAAGAAGGAAAAAGAGGAAGATGCAGCCCTGGCATCAGAGAGGCAGTAAGGGAAAAATAAGCGTGATCTGCCAAATATCAAATGTTTCAAGTGCAGTTAACTTGGACATTTCGCCAACAATTTTCCTCAGAAGAAGAAGGACAAGGAAGCTTCTAGTTCCAAGGATGTTGTACCAGATGATGGCTCCAACGATGATATAGCCATGACCGCTCATGAACCATGAAAGTGGGGTGACCTTGATCTGTAGAGCAGCTACAGAGTGGTGGCAGGATCCTTGAGTAGCCCAACTCTTGGATCACATACGAGCTACAGGAGCCTTAAGATGACAGCGAGACAAGTGGAGAAGTGGGTGCAGAAGATCACGGATGGAGTAGAGGCAAAGATAACATGCTGATAAGGGAGCAGTGCAATGCATATATGGCAGCAGCATAAGGTACACAGTGCAGTGGCTGTAGCAGCACATAGGTTTCAGGAGGACAACACAACGCAACTATAGCGTAGAGGATAGCAGTGCAGAGCAAGTCTACTTACACAGTGCAGAGTTGCAGCAACACAGTAGCCTTCAAATGAAAGCACAGAGCAACAACCTATGGAGATTCAGTGAAGAGATGTAGCCCAACTGAATTTACTGTCAAATATTGGGTAGGATTCCTTTAGTTGCTTACTCTCAGCAATTGAGTTGCAGTTTAACAGTTGGCAGCACGATGCAGCAATTTGAGAGGGAGTTGCAGTACGGATGTAGCAATGATGGTGGCAACGTCATAAGCAGCACTACGGGAGAGCAACAATAGCACAGTGATGAAGGGCAGCAGGCCAAGCAATAGCGCAGAGACCCACACTAGAGATTAGTGCAGAACTTCGGGGTGAAGTGTTTTGCTAGAGCACGTTCCTTGCTAAGAGGGATTGTTGAGATTTTGGGGTGTTGGGGTAGAATTGGATGTGATCTAGATCCCAAACTTTGTGGAGGGACTAGAGTATATAATATCTCCAAGACCCATAAATAATTTAGGAAATTCCTTCTTGTTTAAGAGATATTTAATTAATTAATATCTTTAATTAAGGACCCTAAGTATAGCTTAGGAAAATTAAAAGATTAAAGGTAATTAAATTAAACATGTGATGAGAATGACTTAAGTGACACAGATCAATCATATTCCAATTTTATTCATTGATTCAAGATTACATCACGGTCGTTAATGTTTCAATGAGAAAAGTATAAGAAGAGGGCTTGGGGTCAGTTGGAGAACACACACACTGGCAGAGCACTGAAGCTGAGCTGGAATTCTAGGGCATGGTTTGCTAAGAATTTCAGAAGTGTTTCAGCTGCGGAGAGGGGCAGTATTGGCGAGGGGGATGGTCTAGTCCCAGGCCAAGAATACAACAAGGCAAGAGAAGCAGAAGACTGAGGCAGTGCAGAGGCAAAAGCTACCCAGAGTAGCCTAGAGCCCAGTTGGGGTAGCGCAGAGGCAACAGGAGGCTAGGAGGGCTGACGCAGAGCTAGGAGGGTTGACGTAGTCCCAGGAGGACTAACACAGGCCCAGCCAGGGCAGCACAGGGGCAGTGTAACCCAGTCTAAGGTGACGCAAGCCCTTCTTGTGCATCGCAAAGGCTGACACATGTGAGCAGGGCTAAAGAAAAGGGCTTTAGAGCAGCGCTAGGGTTTATAGAGGCCAAAAAAGGCTGAGTTATGTAAATCTTGTTTGAGGGTGTGAATCAGTCGATTTTCTCTCTCTAGAATAGAGGTATAGCTGCAGTTTTCATTTCTCTGTCGAGTTAACCAGTTTGTTGCCCAGATCTGTTGTACTTAGAATCTACTTAATAATAAAAACCCTCCAGAGCTAGAAGACCAGTTTTCCCGTATTGGATTTTTTTGGGGACAGTTGTCCAAAAAATCCTTGCATGTCACTTTGTCATTGTGCATGTTATTCAGTTCAGATATGTATGTGTAGGTTTTTAATGCATTTAATTCGATGTTAATGCTGAAGATGTTAGATTAATAACTTGTGTAAGTAGGAGAAGTAAATCAATAATTTAACACTAGGGTTTTTGTTTGAGAATATTCATAAATTTTCACACACATTGACTCTACCAAGTAACCTTACTTCTAGCGTCTTTAAACTATTTATGCTTGTTCCAGCATGTCGCGGATCACATTTCATCTTCCGCTGATATATCCCTCAACATTACTTGTCCATAACATAAACATAGGCATAGTACAAGCATATAATATCAATTCATATCCACATGATACTGACCTTGTATATCTGTCAAGGTTACTTTTCCCACTTGATCCCTCATAAACCATGAACCTCTTCACGTCATTCACCTATATAAGCAATCATTCCTCCACGAGAATGATCCCTGATGACCTTGTCAAACAACCACATACATACATACATATGTCATACAGATATATCTAAACATTAACATAAAACAATCATGATCCCTGACGACCATGTCAGACAACTGCATACATACATATATATACATGTGAACATTAGCACAAAACAATCCTAACAACCTTGTCACACAATGACATACATATATACATATATGCATATATAAACATCAACATAATAAGTCACAACATAATTACCAGATATCATAAGGTCTAGGTCAAGAAAATTCCCTTTATACGTGCACAACATGCACAACATGGAGAACAATAGTTCCCAACATAGCGAAGGCATGTGATGCCTCAATCCATTTGATTTACCTTTTTGTTGCCTTTCTCGTGATTATCCTGCCACCGTCCATTTACACCAATAGACCCAACCAATCCAACCAATTGCCATACTATTGCATTTAGTTTCCCTTATACATGCACCAATCTTCGTGAGGGTCTTACATTTCAGGTTGGATTCCATCCATCTCTCCTTGAGATCCATTAAATTTCTCCTTCCCAAGGCCCTCAAAACATAAAAGGCAAGAACAAGGAACAAAAAAGAAGAAAAAATTGAAAACCAATAACGATACAACACCGTAAACAAAGTGGTATGGCCATACACTAGACATAAACAAAACTACCAATCAAGCGCGAACAAATCACAAAAAATGAAAGAACAAAAATAACAACAAACACCATGACTCAACCATATGGGTTCTTAATGCCTGTAAGGGAAATTCAACCTAAAACTTCTTCAAGATTTCATGGCAGTCTCTTTTGCCATGAGATTCCCTGCATCATACTTCCATACACACATAAATTTCAGTGTATAAATGAATATAACAATATACCAATTATCTTACATTGTTTTTCGAAGCACGTTGCCTTGTAATTGAAAACACATGTTATACACATGTTCCAAAGATCAAGACAACATATCTATTAATTTGAAATCAACCTTTACCAAGTCTAAAAACCATGTCATAATCAACAATAAAGTCACATTCAACAATCACAATACATAATTCTACAACTATCATCTACTTAAACTCAAGTACATATCAACTTCCTCAAGACATATGTGTTAGTATAGCCATCTTAAAACAAAATCATTTCCTCATGCAATCTTATAGATAAATACTCATATCATGCAATTAATCAAAAATTCAAACAAAAAATAGACGACATGATAGACACCAAACACTCAAAAACCAAATAGAAGACATGATCAAACATCCAAACACCAAGTAGACGACATAAGAAAACTCATACCTCAATGTATCTTAGGGGAGGCTATCACATCTCCACAAATAAGTCAAAATTAGTATGACATATTATCACGAATATATTAACTCATACCTGAATGTCATAACCATAATCATCTGCACAAGTCAATCCAAATTAGCACAAAACATAATAACATCAAGACCTCAGTTGAAAGACCATAATCATCGGGCATATTACAACAATGCATACAACAACAAGTTACTACCATTCATGACTATCTGACACATGCATATGACTACACTGATCATCTAGCATTTATCATACATGTAACCACAATAACAATATAAGGACAAGCATGTATATAACCATATTGCATATAACAACCATTAAGCATCATGCCTAAATGCCCAACATATAAACTTGTATGATGATATACTCTTACCCCGAAGTATAGTGCCGCAATCTCACTCTGATGATTTACATCTCCTGCTCTATCTCAACCAACACATTAACATCATAACAACCAACAATATCACGATGACACACAGTTCATGCAATGACCTCATGCATGAAAACCATGCCCATAACAATGCATGCATAACAAAATATAGACATTGACATTCATAGAAAATGCATAAACAACTTACATGCATTCTGTTAGGAATCTGTAATCAACAAGATTGGCAAAGTCCGATCACAGAAACAACATCGTTTCAACCAACTTTGGGATTCTAGGATCTAGCCCTCTTGAATCCGGAGAGGGATCTCTCCAATAAGTGCAAAGATGGATTTGTCTTTGAAGTTTGGGGTAATAATATTAGGCTAGTTATGAAGGCCAAGGGTTTGTTTTGTTTTTGGATGGTTGAGCATGATTATTATTTTGAGGAGAAAGTTCTAAGTGCAAAAAGTTTCAAAGGTGAGAAGTTGCAAGTGAATAGAACGACTAGGCTAAAAAGATAGATATAACGCTGGTTTTTAGTCCATTGGGCTATGGGGTCATAACAGGGCTTTAATTGAACAACAACATCAAGAGTGATCCAAGGGGCAAGTCATCTACACCACAATATTATTGAGATTTAAATGATGAAATGGGAACAATAAAGTGTTGGAGGGGTGGAAACTGATAATAATTTCAAAAGGAATTTATAGTCAGTCCAAACAATAAAAGCCTCTTAAGTAACTGTTTAAGACCAACCAAGTGCAGGGCTAACCATTGACTTCTTGGGCAAGTTTGTATTAAAGCAGCTTAATTGACAAACAATCCAGTAATCCACATAATTACCTTCATAAAGTATGAAAACATATAAGAGAAGACAGAGTATAAAATTAAGATCAGATAAAGTACTTTTAAACCTAGTCTGCTTTCAGTAAATACCAAGGGAAATTTTCAGAATCTACCTTTGGAGAATAGAAGATAGAAACAGGGAAAACCATCACTTTCTAGTCTAACTTTAATAAGCAAATAAGGAAAATAACTTTCAAGAACAATGTTTAAAGCAAACAGTAGGACGAGGGAACTCCAGCATTCCTAACTGCTTAAACTGTATTGAATCATTCTTAAATAAACGATTTAGAGGAAAACATTGAGATAAAGCTTTTCAGTTAGAGAAGGTTACTCATGTACAGTAGATCCTAACTCTATAAATGATATTCTTTATCAGAGAATAGTGAACAGTATGACATACATAAAGGAAAACAATAACAAAGGAGAGGCACTTCACCAGTGATATAGACCAGGATCCCAAGAAACAGCTTGTTTATTGATGTCAAACCAATTACAGTACTCAGGTCCAATGTTTCAGTTCAGCAATCATCTTCACTATCCAGCCTAATAAAACTAACACAAACAGAGCTCCAAGAGCCAATGAACACTATTTACAATCAGAAGTTTAAGCTCAAATCTATTTCAAAGTTCTGCAACCAAAAGTTTCTCATCTTCTACAGAAGTATTTATAGAAGGATGAGGAGGTGAGATCTGATAAAAGATCTTAAGAACAATTAATGCAGATTCAAGACTTCTCGGCCTTTGAGGGGCTTGATGGAGAAGTTTACAAAACATTCTTTCTGCATTAACTGTTTTACATTTATGAATTAAGCTCGGTGGGAGCTTTTATTGACTTTGAGGCTCTCCGTAATGTTTGGAGTAACTCTATAGATATTTCTGCATTTATTTCCTTGCAGAAGTAACTCCCTGGCTGCGTTGAGGCAAAATATCTGATTCTGCAATAAGTTCAGCCTCGGATTGAATGCCTTGAGGCAACAGGTGGCGCTTATGGTAGCTGAGGAAACAATTCACCTCAAATGTGGCAATGGAGGGCTGCTTGTTTGTTTAAACACTTATGATTTCTTTTAATTGTGTTTTAATTCTGGGAATTAGGCTTTTGATAAGCATTCTTAGCCGTAATTCCAAAATCTGTCTTCAATCTTCATTCTATTGTGCTATGTCTTCAAAACTGATACTCTTTAACTGCGTTTCTTAATAAAACAATGTCTTGTTGATGTTTAGGGCCGCGCAGGGCCTTCATAGGCATCAATGCCCGTGGAGCGTTGATAAAACGTAGAACGGAACCCAGTGAATGGTTCTCTTCATGGAATAAAGGCACGGGAATTGTCATTCCCGGCCCCTGGCCTTTCTTCAATATAACGGCGGAAACCATTTTAAAACCTGCATGAAACATAAAACAATTAAGAAATCCTGCGTTTTTAGGTTTGACTGCTTCAGAAGGTAGGAAAGAGCGTAGCCATTGGATGAAAGCATTCAACGGTGGAGATCTGCAAAGAGGAGGTTTAAAAAGGGCGTGGGAAAGAACAAGTTGGAGGGATTTTGGGCCGTTCGATCTGGACACGTGGACGGTCCGGATTCAATCGGAAGATCGCAATCGGGGGTGATGAGCAGACAGACCGATTAAAACATGCGATGCGATGTGGCGCAGACCGTTGATCTAATAAGTAGATCAACGGTGGAGAACAAATCGGGGGTAGGGTGCGAATGGAGCGATTGAATCATGTGATGCGATGAAGCGTAGGCCATCAATCTATAGATTAGATCGATGGTGGAGAATAAATCGGGGGATGGCCAATCGGTGGAACAAACGAACACATGCGATGGAGATTTGCGATGCGAGTTAGCGCGGATCGTTGATCTGAGGATCAGATCAACGGCGAAAAGTGAATCGGGGAATGGCTGATCGGCGGGAGTAACAAATGGACGCGATGTAATGGAAAGCTCCGATGCGATGGAGCGATGGCCGCTTGATTGGATGTCGATCAACGGCAGGGATTTGTTTTAGAATGAACTGGTGGAAAACCTTTGCGATATATGAAAACTCAAACTTTGGAGTAAAACAAAGGTTTTATGGGGCGGAAAATATATATATGGTGGATAGGCGCCCGATTGCGGGGCCGTTGGATATATGAAATACAAAGGGCCCGGGGCTTTATGTATTCAAAAGGAGCCAATCGCAATCGGAACCTCGGGCTGGTCTTTCAATCAACCCATTTGAAATATTGCGATGCGATTGAGCGCTTCGGGACTTCGACACTTGGTCCCGGGGGAAAAGTCATATGAAACAAAAAGTCGAGGGGGATTTTAACATACATATAAGACCCAATCGCATTGGAACTTTTGATGCGGTTCTTTTCGATCAACCCATTGAACTTTCTCCGATTGCAATTGCGCGATCGGTCTTTTTAATCTACCCATTTAAATATTTCAACACGTGACTTGGGTTTTTAAGTTAAAACTTTGGAAAAGTGGGTTTTTAAGACTTTACAAAGAAAAAGAATGATCGGGAAAGAATTTATACAGGGTTTTAAGCGCCGGATGTGGGCTTATGGTTTATATGAAAAATAGTATAATTGGGGGTCTTTATAATACAAAGGATTTAATCGCATCGGGATTTAAATGGAACACAGGACTTACGCACCATTGAAAATATCCAATGCGATAAGCACTAAATGGGTTCAACACTTGGTTTTTATGGCAAGGGCACATGTGGGGAAGTGGTTAAGGGGTTTAGCCAAAGGGGCTAAAGCCTGAAACATAAAACACATATTTTTATGGTTTTTTCGATGTTTTCAAAGGGATTTAAAGGTTTCGGTAAGGCTAAAAAGTGGGTTTTAAACCTTGCAAAGTGGATTTTCATGAATGGAAGAAGGGAACTTATGAAAAATAGAGGAATAATATGGAGGAAAAGGGGAGAAAATGAAGGTCAGTTTTGAGTGGGGGAAAGGGAAAAATGATGGTTTTGCAGCAGTCTTTTTACTTATGGAAACAACAGAATTTCCGAGTATAAAAATGGGAACAACAAAGAAGTTTTTGGACAAAGGCATGAGGCCTCCAAGAGTCTTCAAGAGCCAACAATTTTTAGTAATGAAATTTGTTCCTTGAAGGCTCAAAAAGTCTTAGCCACCTTTTGCTAAACAAATATTATAGGTGGCTAACACATTCATGAAAAACACATCCCAACAACAACATCATCAACTTCTACATGACAACATAATTGTAACAATGACTACCACCATGCATACATAACAAGCACATATACATCCTACATGCATGCATGACAAACACATTATGCCCATCCATTCCAAGGCTTGAACCATGCTCCAATACCACTATGTGGTATCATATATCACCCAAAGAGAACGGAAGCTAGACATCACCCCAAAGATAACGGAAACCAAACATCACCTAAAGAGAACGAAACTTGGCTCTGATACTACCCTGTAATGCTCTCCTCCCAAATTTAACCAAGTTAATCGGTCCACCGGGTAAACATGTGATGAAGATTTACTATGATATAATTCAACTCCCCATGTACATTTCAGGAAGTGGAACCTACATGACAAGACCAATCTGACCTTCCACAGATGCTACAAAACCTTTAGGAGGCAACAAACCCTTCTAGATGCTTAACCCCTTATACAACTTATAATTTTACTAATTTGAACCCTCATCCACTCCCATGACAATCCATGCATGTGACTAAGGCCTTCCAATTGCTCCTACAACAAGGCATGGAAATTACTATGGACTTTTCAGGCAGTTTTGAGCCAATGACCCTAGATTTCGAGCCACTTTTTTAGGGCTGGGTCTCAGGACTCTACCCAAAACTTCATGAAACTTCTAGAAATGAGAAATGCCATTGAAACAAAGGTACTAATGCAAACACTTAAACAAGGACCTGATTTGACTCCTACTGGCCACAGCAGGAATTTCATCAAACATATCACAAAAATGTAATCTACAGGTCATAACAACAAATCTAAACATAAGGGTCTCATAATTATCTAATAATCGTCAAGGAGGACCAATATCTCCTCCCAATAGTTGGAATGCTATCTATTAGGTCATTCATTCATAACATTTCACATATTAACCAAAACATGATGAGAGCCATAACTCAAGTCTATCATAAACCATGCTCATAACCAACATATAAATAGAAGAATAACAATGATAATACAACCATCAAGATCACATAATAACAAGTAAATTTACCCATCAAATACAAGATGAAAAGAGCTCTTACTGATATATGCAAAATGCAACTAGGTCTCGGACTTTCACGTACCACCCAACCACAGATTGGGTTGAACCAAATATTTCTTTCATCCAATCACCCATGTTCCACATTCCAAGCGTGAATGTGGGATCTCGTGGAATAAACTAAGCAAAACCAAACCAGGGCTTCTAGAGGCCAAACAACCTCAAACCACAACCAGTGATTCCACCTCACAGTCAGACATCACTAACCATCACCAGATCAGTCTCTACCCAAGCACCGCCCATCGATACGTTGTCAAGATCGAGGATAATTTTAAACAAAAGAAACGATACTTTGGATATGCGAATCTGAAGTAAGGGAAAGGAACCCCCAAACCACAGAAAAAAAGGAAAAATCCAAGGCAGGGTGACCTAGGACAACCGGTCGAAGCCGCAAGCAAAGAAAAACACCATGAAGACAAAGAAGGGCATAGGAAAGTGGTGTGAATTCCATAAGAGCCCCACTCACAACACAAGTGAGTGTCGAGCCAAGAAGTCACTCGTGACCGAGGTGAAGTTTTGAGAGTCATATGCATGTTCTGACTCTGATTCAAAACCCGACAAGGGGAATGACAAAGGGGATCAGATTATTGATGTGAATCCCAGCGACACCATTACCACCACCAAGATCCAAAACATTGATCCTGAAGATCCAAAGGAAGGGGAGCGTATCTTCCACTCACATGTGTGCATGAAGGGGTCTTCGTTGTAGTTCATTGTTAACAACATGAGCCAAAAGAACCTCATTTTAGCAGAGGTTGTGAAGCAGTTGGGCCTACCGACCACACCACACCCATAGTTGTACACCATCTGGTGGCTTCACCAAGGACGAGATATCTGCTTCAGCAAGCAGTGTCGCCTTCCCTACAACATCAATCCATTCACAGAGAGGTACAATGTGATGTTGCCCCTCTTTAAGTTTGTGATGTATTATTAGGCCAACCATACTTGTGGAAGCATCATGTTATGTATGAGCCTAGGCCTCGCACTGTTATTATTAAATTTGGAAATAAGTTATACAGGATACCAAATATATCCCCACCTACTGCTATCTCTTTGATCTCTACTAAGCAATGTAGTAAGATCATCTCCCATATTGGGAAATTTGTTTCTTTTTTATTCACTCTAAAATTGAGGGGAATATGGTGGCCACATCCATGAACCCTGAGAGAGGTTCTTACACGCAATTAGGTGGATAAGGTCATGGAATAATACCAAGACTTCTTCTCCTCACCCACAAGGGTTACCTTACACTGTCAGGTCAAGCATTCAATCAATTTGAACCCCGAAAAATGGGTTGATATACCACTGCTCCATTATAGAAAATGAAGAGATCAAGCGACCAATCCAAGAGTTGTTGCAAAAATGGCACACCCGACCAAGTTCCTCACCTTGTGGGAGCCCAATTGTACTTGTACAAAAGAAGGATGGGACCTAGAGGTTATGCATTGATTATTGGGCAATGAAAAAAATTATTGTCAGGAACAGGTATCCAATCCCACAAATTGATGACCTACTTGACCAGCTCAAGGGGACCAAGTATTTCAGCAAGATCAATATGAAGTTTGGTTATCTCCATGTTATAATAGAGCCCACAAAAGTATGGAAGAATGCTTTCAAATCCAAGGAGGGCATTTTTGAATGGTTGGTCATGCCTTTCAGGTTGCCAAATGCCCCTGCTACATTTATGAGGCTGATGGGTGACATCATGTGACCCTTCACCAACTCATTCATGGTTGTATATCTAGACAACATTCTTATATTCAGCAAGAGTTGGGAACAGAACTTGCAACACATTCAGTAGGTACTTCAAACCCTGCGACAACACAAACTATGTGCCAACTTGGAATAATTCACATTTGGCATGAAACAAGTGCAATATATGGGTTACATCATTGATGAGAAAGGAGTACATATGGATCCAACTGAGATCCAAGTCATTCTGGATTGGCCAACCCCAACCACTCTAACATAGCTTCACATCTTTTTATGCCTTGCCATTTTTTGTTGGAGGTCCATGTTTGGATTCTCTCATATCACTTGGCCTTTGAGTCAAGTTACCAAGGGTGGAGTGAAAGCAAAGTTTTTCCGGTCCGAGTCCCAACAAAAGACATTTTTTGAGTTGAAGCACTCCCTCTTCTCTGTACTAGTAATCACATTGCCAAACCTACAAGAACCATTTGAAATTGAGACAGGCGCCTCTAACTATGTTATTGGTGCAGTTCTTACCCAACAAGGGCATTTAGCAGCCTATCACAGTGAGACACTTTCCGACACATTTCCCCACCTATGATAAGGATATGCATTCCATCGCACATGCTTGTCGATAATGGAAACATTACATTCTGGGGAAGGAGACGCCTATCCACACATATCACCGACCTCTGCAGTTTATATAAACCTAAGGGAAGTTGCAGAATAATAAACATCAGAAGTGGTCCACATATCTTCAACAATTCCATTTGAATATCAAATACAAGAAGGCCAACACCAATCATGTTGCAAATTTCCTTAGTCGGCCATCAGTTGTCAGTCATCGGTTATAGTAGTGACCATTCTCAACTCTTGTGGCCAAAAGATCTCTGGATAGCACAACTATACAAAAGTGATCAAGAGTTTGCCACCATATACCATATGCTAGTGGATGGAAATAAAGTACCATACTTCCACCTCCATGATGCATTATTATGCTTACGAGGGACCAAGTTAAGCAAAAGTTTCCCCATCTCATGGTGGCACTCAACGCAATGGGGACCATTGCTTCCTAAGGGGGGAAGGACTAATCCAAGTGGATATTGGTGGCCATCCGCCTATTCCTCTTGGACCCCCCCACCATTTTTTCTTTCAGTTTCCTTAATTGTAGCACAATTTACTATTTTTGGCAGTTTTTTCGGGTCTGAAACTTACAGAGTCGTTTTGAGACCCTAAACAACATTTTCTTTTTGGAAAATCAGCAAACCAATTGCTTAAGGCAAGGGTTTTTAGTTAAAAGTTTTATTCCTTGGATATATATTACTAACGAGGTATGATACGCGTCAAATGGAGATAGTATGCAAAATTTACGACCCCAGGAAGTTGATGTACCAATTTACCCCAACGGGGTGCACAAACTTTTGGATCTTCATGTCATAGGGTTAGGTTTTTAGATGTTTAGGGCTTTCCATTCTTTCTCAATAATAAATAGGCCTTGGAGCCTCATTATAACATAGTTCATAGCATGTAGCCACCACATCTCTTCTTAGAGATAAGTTACCATTGCCCGAGCTAGTTTATTTCCATTATACATGTAAACAATTTTCAATATTGTGTATCAAGGAATTGAAGTTCAGTTTTGGTTGTAGCTCTGTGTTTCTGTTTAAATATGTATTTCATTTCATTCCCGCTTAAATCTGGATTATAAATGTACTATGAATGTTCTAAACAATTCAATGACAGTTGTGAACAAACCAAAACACTTAGAACATGTGAAGTGACATGAAATGACACTTGACAACTAAGATGACACTTGATGCAACAATTGAGTAGGCTCCAAAATTTGAATGTGGTAAAATTTTCGAGGGTGTTGTAGTAGTGGTAATATTATTTTGAAAGATTAAGTGCCTGCATCTCCTATGCTCGTAGCCTTGTTTTTGCTTCTATGCATAACAAAAATCGTGAAAGAGAGCATTTATCTAGTTGGTGATTCCACCCAAATGTCATCTAGAACGTTTGTATGCTTTTCAAAATTGGAGAACCTTAGATTTTTTCTTCACTTAGCCAACATTAATACCTTGTCATTAAGCTTAATTATTTATGCCTACACCTTTTTAATGTAAAGTATGATCTCTTGTTGAGTTTCTGAGCATTCAACCAACACGTTTCCCATTATTGTATTTACCTGCCAATATAAATTAATGGTGTCCCAAGACTATTCTTAGTCTACTTAAACATCAGACATGAATATTCTTTCTATCCTTGCCCCTCTTTTCACATTTTGAATTTCTCTTATGATTTTAGTATGAATATTCTGCAGATAAATTGGCATTGATATTTTTTCCATTTGTCATGCTCTTGAAACCAAAGGGTGCTGAGTTTCCTTATGCCCTCAATGACCCCAAAACCCAACAACTCTTGGCATTGCATCATGAAAGGATTTGAAACCATGGAATATTAAATGGTGAGAGCTAAGAGAGAAGCAAAAGAATGAGGACACCAACATGAGAATGAGAAAAAGACTTCACAAGCCTAGGAGAAAGAAAATTTGAAAGCACTGTGGGAATCAATGTGAAGCCAAATAATAGAGGGAGGCACAAAACTACAAAGCACCCCTGGAAATGAAACCACATAGAGAGGAAAGAAGGAGCATTGTCAACACATGAGAGGGGTACAAACCAGCTATTTTAGGTAGACAAAACCAAGATTTAAACCTAAAGAGTAACTAGAGACAGATGATAAACTTGGGAATGAGATGAAACACATGAACTCCCTTGAGTGTGAAACTAGAGAGGAAAGGCAAAGGAAACTCTATCAGGAACCTAGAAAAGAGCTTACATTTTCCCACATAAAATTTAAACCGAAACTAAATCCCACGAAAGGTCCCAAATGATCTGAAATGGGTGGTTGACTTGTTTTTCTATGCAAGCATCTCCCACTCAATTAAAATAAATTAAGGATCTTTCTTATACATCCATGTGCGGAATTGAATACTTGATTCAGGTGTATGTGTTTTAACTAGTTTAAGGCTTTATGTGTAAGCAATTAAACATTTGTTTAAGCTGATTAAAAGGATGTACAACAACCATAAACGTCAACAAATTAACCAACAACTCATAACAACAAACATAATAAAGGAGTTCACCCTCAACACTTGGGCTACGTCTCCTTGAGCCTCCATCAATGGACTTGGCTCTTTGGGATTAAGATGGTCAATTTCATTTACAAGTTGATGCTCAACTCCAATGGTTGTTTGGACTGTACCAATGGTTTTAGAATACCAAAATACCCCTGGATTGACTGCTCAATCTCTGGAAATGGACCTAGGCTCCCTTGGGCTTGACCTCTTCTATCGGTGTCCTTGAGCTTCTTTGTGGCACAAAATATCATAGAATTCCTATTCTGCTCCTGAAACCTATTCTAATATCTTTATCACATATCAATCATCCAAAATAGGTTATTCATTTGCTCAAAATGACCTCAGGCTCCCCGTTCTATGCCTCCAACACCTGGTGGCACTAGGCTCCCTGAAACTTCCATGTGGCTTATTCAGCTCTATAAGTCTCCAAATGGCTCTGAAAATCCCTCCATTGGGTTCATAATGTCCAAAATAGTCAGAAATGACTATTCATTCGCTCAAAATGGCCTCTGGCTGCTCTGGCTATGCCTCCAACACCTGGTGGCACCCTATGGCTCTAGGCTCACTGAAAATTTCCATGTAGCATCTCGGCCTTCAGAAGTCTCCAAATGCTTCTGAAAAACCCCATAATTGGATTCAGAAGGTTCAAGATAGTTAGAAATGACTATTGGTTTCTTGAGAATGGCCTCTGGCTGCCCTGGCTAGGCCTCATTCTCTTGGTGGCCCTTGTGGCCCTTGGAAATTCTCTGAAGCAAAATCACACTCATAAGTCCTCAACTAGCTCTGTAAACCTCACCAATGGCTCTATAATGTCCAATATAGTCAAAATTAACTATTCATTTTCGAAATTTGATTGAAATATGCTCCAGATAAAGAACATTTAATTTTTCCCCAATTTCCTCCACCAAAACTGGGAAAACTCCAGTTAAAATTCTAAAAATAGAAGTGCCGCCAAATTTTGCGCGCTCCCCTAAAAATCTACTAACTTAATTGGAGTTTAATTAATTGATAATCTGTGATTATCGCTAGAGGTTAGCGCTAATGGCACTACTAATTTTTGGCCTTCGCGCTTAATCATGTGGGGGGGATCAGGGTTGGCCCCTCCGCCTTTTGTTTGCGCGCGTTTGTGAAAAGTCAAACACATGTGCGTGGGCTTCTGTTTCAAAGAAAATGAGTGGTGTATTGGTAACAACTTTGGATTTTGGGGCGGAGGTCTTGGGTTGAAGACCCAACCCAACCCCCATTCACCATGTCTTTTGGCATATACGTTGATTGGTTTTAACATTAACCATGGCATTAAACGAACATGTAATAGCATTAACCATATAATAAGATCTTGGAGTTTAATAAACCTTGGCATATACGTGGATTTGAATATGCGGAATCGATCCCATTCACCATGTCTTTTGGCATATACGTTGATTGGTTTTAACATTAACCATGGCATTAAACGAACATGCAATAACATTAACCATATAATAAGATCTTGGAGTTTAATAAACCTTGGCATATACGTGGATTTGAATATGCGGAATCGATATAGTGTTTTAATTAATATTTAATTAATATTTAATCATAATATATATATATATATATATATATATATATATATATATATATAATGAAATCATAATTAAATAAATAAATAAAAATACAATTCCACCTTAGAAAATATTATAAATTTTTCTCCCACATAGACCAAACTGGCACGCGTTGTCATTAGTTGTTGCTGGGGGAATTTCTCTAAGCTGACTGGGATGCTACATCATCCATGTACCTTCTCTGCCCAATTTTTTACATGTTTTGGAAAACAAACAGCAGATGATAACTCAGTGATACAAACTCATATTTTGATTAAACGAGTTTCGTTGGAATCCTCGAGTAACATAAGTGAGTAACACACCCATATTTTAAACCTCCACGGTGAAATTGTGCAACAAAAATAAATGCTTTCAATTGAACAACATTCACATGCAATATTGCATCATACAAGTTGTAATAATTTGTTGCAACTTGTCATACTTTCAATAGAAATTCATGCATACATAAGGCTAAAATTTTCATCTATGTACAAAGGAAATGCATGCCTTACTTGGTTAAGAAATCAAGCCATTTCTTACCAATCCACTTCAATGGCAATTTTTCCTGTTGAACATCCTCTTCTTGTGAATCATCTTGGCTCACATCGATGATGGAATCTCTTATTCCATTCTTGCCAGTATTTTTATCCACTTGCTTCATGTGCTTGGGATGAGTGGTTGGATGCAATGTTCAACATTGGGCAATGAGATGTCCCTTTTTCTAGCAATATGTGCAAATATTTTGCATCTTTTGTGCTAGTCGCTTTTGCTTCGACTGTTTCTTGTATGTTTTCATTCTCTTCCAGCATTTTGAAACTTCATGGTTACACAAACCACAATAGGAACAACAACTCTTTCTCCCATTCATGCATGCAGAATTTTCATGTTTAACATAGTCAAAACAACATGATTATGGGAAGAATTATACCTTGAATGTTGCTTTGCATGTCCATCTTTTACACCTACTTGAGGAGATGAACTTGAAGAGGTTCCAGCTCTCTTTTGAAGACCAACAACATTGTTCATGTCCTTAGAGCTGTCACAACTCTCTTGTTCGCCATAAGCTACATCTCTAAAAACATCTTGCTGCAACATGGGTTTCAAACAATGGCATTCACCTTGAATACACTTTTGCATGTTTGTGGGTTTGAACCTGCAACAAAATTTCTTCTTGGAACTGTCTCAAGCGCCTTCATGGCTATAGAGTTTTCGCCATAAGGTTGTCCATAGCCTAGACCAAACTTCTTAGGCCTTTCCTCAACCATAATAGGCTCAACCATGCCTTGTTCAAGTTTTCCTAGACCCTTTCCTTCATAGCCCATTTTTAACATCAATTTGGACCCTATACCTCTAGTGTCTTTTTCAAATGAACCTACACATCTATTTGAAGAGGAATTTGAAGACAAATTTGAATGATTTACCTCTGCTTCAAGCATGTGTTTGGTTAAGGTCTCTTGGGCATGATGGAGTTGCATCTCCATCTCATGCATTCTTTGAAGAAGTCCTTCTTTCTCTTGCTTCATAGCAACCAATTTCTCATGAAGTCTAGTGCTTTCCCTTACATCTTCATACAGACTTTGCACCATATCCTTTAGGATGTAGAAGTCCTGCTTCATCTCTTTATCAAAGAGTCTTACAAAGGAGGAGGATTTAGAAACATCACTTGATGAAGTTGTCATAACTATGTAAATGAATTAACGAACTTCAACAATAAATCACAAAGCTTCAAAAACAATTGAAAAAGCTTCTTAATAATTTGGCTGTAGATTCAAGCTCTTCTTTGCAGCTTGTATCTCTTCTTCAAGCAGCCTCTTTTGCAAACAATACCTCTTGTGCTTCAAGGGTTTCCTTGAGGTCCTTTGAGTAAGGAGAATGCTTTCAGCCTTCTTCCTTCTTCTAGACTTAGCTAGTAGTAGCTCCCCTTCACCTCTAGAAAACTCAAACTTGTAAACATCAGTCAATTTGAAAACAGTTAAATTCTTTGCACTGTTAAACACCCTTCAAGTCAAACAAGAAAGCAAACAACCTTGTGCTCTTCCAAGCAAGCAACCTAGTGATCTGATACCAACCTGATTTGAAATGGGTGGTTGACTTGTTTTTCTATGCAAGCATCTCCCACTCAATTAAAACAAATTAAGGATCTTTCTTATACATGCATGTGCGGAATTGAATTATTGATTCAGGTGTATGTGTCTTAACTAGTTTAAGGCTTTGTGTGTGAGCAATTAAACATTTGTTTAAGCTGATTAAAATTATGTACAACAACCATAAATTGCATCAAATTAAACAACAACACAACCACAAACATAATAAAGGAGTTCACCCTCAACACTTGGGCTACGTCTCCTTGAGCCTCCGTCAATGGACTTGGCTCTTTGGGATTAAGATGGTCAATTTATTTTACAAGCTGATGCTCAACTCCAATGGTTTTTTGGAATATACCAATGGGTTTAGAATACCAAAATATCCCTAGATTGACTGCTCAATCTCTGGAATGGACCTAAGTTCCCTTGGGCTTGACCTCTTCTGTTGGTGTCCTTGAGCTTCCCTGACTTTATCTATGGCACAAAATATCCTAGAAGTCTTCTTCTTCTCTTGAAACCTGTTCTACTGTCTCCATCACATATCAATCATTCAAAATAGGTTGTTCATTCGCTTAGGATGACCTTAGGCTCCCCATTCTATGCCTCCAACACCTGGTGGCACTTGTCTCCTTGAAACTTCCCTATTGCTTATTCAGATCTAGAAGTATCCAAATGGCTCTAAAAATCCCTCCATTTGGTTTATAATGTCAAAATAGTCATAAATGTCTATTCATTCGCTCAAAATGGCCTCTGGATGCTCTGGCTATGCCTCCAACACCTGGTGGCACCCTGAGGCTCTAGGCTCACTGAAAACTTCCTTGTAGCATCTCTTCCCTCATAAATCTCCAAATTCTTCTGGAAACCCCATCATTGGATTCATAAGGTTCAAGATAGTCAGAAATGACTATTGGTTTCCCGAGAATGGCCTCTGCTTGCCCTCGCTAGGCCTCATTCTCCTTGTGGCCCTTGGAACTTCTTTGAAGCAAAATCACGCTCATAAGTCCTCAGTTGGCTCTTCAAACCTCACCAATGGCTCTATAATGTTGAATATAGTCAAAATTGACTATTCATTTTCGAAATTTGGCTGAAAGATGCTCCAGATAGAGCACATTTAATTTTTCCCCAATTTCCTCCACCAAAACTGGAAAAACTCCAGTTAAAATTCTAAAAATAGAAGTACCGCCAATTTTGGCACGCTCCCCTAACAATTTGCTAACTTAACTAGAGTTTAATTAATTGATAATTTGTGATCAGCGCTAATGGTGCTATTAATTTTTGGCCTCCGCCCTTGGTCTCCGCGCTTGATCATGTGGGGAGGATGAGGGCTAGCCCCTCCACCTTTCATTTGAGCGCGTTTGTGGAAAGTCAAATATATGTGCGCAGAATTTTGTTTCAGAGCAATGAGTGGTGTATTGGTAACAACATTGGCTTGTGGGGCAGAGGTCTCAAGTTCAAGGCCTAACCCCGCCCCCATACTCCATATCTTTTGGCATATACGTTGATTGGTTTTAACATTAATAATGGCATTAAACAGACTTGCAATAGCATTAACCATATAATAAGACCTTGGAGTTCAATAAACCTTGGCATATACGTGGATTTGAATATGCGGAATTGCAATAGAATTAACCATATAATAAGACCTTGGAGTTCAATAAACCTTGGCATATACGTGGATTTGAATATGCGGAATTGATATAGTGTTTTGATTAATATTTAATCATTATATATATATATATATATATATATATATAGTATGTTTTATAATATATATATATATATATAGAGAGAGAGAGAGAGAGAGAGAGTTTGCCATCAACACACACTAACTTGCCATCAACACACACTAACACATATTTCTGGAATATATTAATGCAGCTTGAAATACAATCTTTAATACAGACTCAGACTATAACTCCGTGATGCTAGCAGATCAGGCAGTATGCCCGCAGAAGCAGAGCAGGGAGCTTTAATATAAACTTAATACAGACTCAAACTCACTACAGACTCCAACTTTCAACTCTCTCACATCCCGAATGCCTAATGACTTAGAGGCTCAAATATTTATAACCTCTTAGCCAGTCAGCCGGTCACAACTTTTACCGGTAACTTATACTATTGTATCAACTTTCGGCCAAAACATCATGCAAGATGAATGACACGAAAAGAATCTAAGTACATGATATGACTAAAGTGGATCTATAGTAGAAAAGATTCGGGCAAGTGGGGACAACCACTTGTTATCTCGTCCCTTAAAGGCTAGGCCATATGGGGACCGAATCAGACCTTACAATTATCACATATCTTTACAGATTGGCCGGAATCTAGGACATCGGCTCTTTATATAAAGCAATACACAGTGGAGATTTTTATATGGTAAATCCCACGGAAAACCAACAAATAAGCTGTACAAGATATACCAAGATTTCAAAGAGGGATCTTAGGCAATCTTAATCATCATTTGCGTAATCCTCATAATCATGGATATGATCACGAGAATTTTCTGGAGATGGAGATCTTTTTTGTATTGGACCCCTACTATTTCCATAGTAAGCTACCAATTCTTCATGACTTGGAGCAACTGCTTCATGTGGAACATATAGCCAAGGAGGCTCATTAACTCTATAGCAGCAGTAGAAAGGAAATGAGAAGAGATTTGCAGGACGAGCTTCTTCTTCTACTGAAATTTGTCCTTGAAAACTGACAAACATATCAAACCTTTGCTTTTCTTCATTGGCTATGACCATAGAATCTAGATGGGTCAGGCTAAATTCTATCATATAATCACTTTGAGCGGCTATATGAATTTCCCAAATGATTGTACTCAATGTGCACTTTATATCATGATCTAACATCCAATTATCCCTAGGCATATACTTGATTAAAAATATTTTGAACCATGGACTCCACCAATTACTAGAATTATCTATATCTGTAGCATTACAGATGAACCTAAGAGACTGGTAGATCCTAGCCTTCTGATGCAAGGTAAAATAATCATGCCAAGTCCAATCTGTTTTCTGGACATAAACATAATAGACCCTAGAACCTACTGAACCAAAATGTGTTCGACCTGAACCATAATATGTTCTCCATGACCTAATCCTATATGGTAACTCTAAACAATACTGCCACTGAGCATCTTCTGAATCAAACCATCTCTGAAGGATATTTTCTTGAAGTATCATAGGCAATTTCTTGATTTCTTTAACTAGACAATCCCAACAAAAATGGTAATGACATTCACTACAAATGACTACAGAACTAACACGACACTTTTTATGAGACTCACTAGACTCTCTAGACTGACTTGAAGAACCAGCTTCAAACCTCAAGGGTCTGAACATTTTTATCTCCTTGATTTGTTGTAAGTTTTGGGCTCCTTCTCTGGTAAGCATATCTGCCAAATAATTCTCAGCACCTGATTTGTAAACAATGTTGAAATCAAAACCATCTAACCATAACGCCCATCTGAGAATCCTTGTACTCCCTTGTTCCAACAATATTTCATTCTTAAGCATTTGTGCCATATGCTTGAGATCTGTTCTTACTGTAAAGGTTACACTTTTGAGAAACAAATGAAACATTTTTATACCTCTTTTTACTGCCAAGATCTCCTTATGGGATGAAGAATACTTCTTTTCTGTATCATCAAAGGTACCTGAAGCATAAGCACAAGCCAATTCCTTCCGTCCATGTTTCTGAACCAAGACTGCTGCCCAAGTATGATCAGAAGCATCAGTTTCTAATATGAACGGCAGTTTTGTATCAGGAAGTTTTAACTTAGGCAGTTCTGCCAATTTTGCCTTAATGTTCTTGACTGCTCTGGTCATTTCTATTGTCCATGAAGTACCATTTTTCTTAAGCCGTTTCTGCAGAACCTTTGTATCATCAGACTGCTTAGGATAAAATTGTCTGATATAGTTCAAGCATCCAAGAAACCTTTGTAATGTTTTGACATCAGGGATAAAATCTGGAAACTTCAACAAATGTATCAGGACATGCTGCTGCAACTCAACTTTACCTTTTTCAATATGCAATCCCAAATAATCAATCTTAATTTTGCCAATTTGAAATTTTTCATCTGAATCAGAAAGAACTAAACCATGCTTAAAGACTAACTCATAGAATCTTTCCAAATGCTTTTTATGACTCTGCACATCTTTGCTAAACACAAGCAAATCATCAATATAGACAATGATGAACTCCTCCGCGGAAAAAATATCTTCCATCCTCTTCTGGAATTCAGAAGGAGCATTTTTGAGACCAAAAGGCATAACAGTCCATTGATACTGGCCATGAGGGACTGTAAAAGCTGTCTTATAACGATCTTCTGGAATAATGCCAATTTGCCAAAATCCACTTTTAAGATCAAACTTGCTAAAGACATTGGCATTTGCAATTTTAGCTAACAATAATTCTTTATGAGGAAGAGGATACCTGATGGGCAATAGGGCATCATTGAGAGCTTTATAATTAATTACCAACCTCTTTTTGCCACGCTTCTGTTCACTGTGTTTGTTGACATAGAAGGCTGGGCATGCCCAAGGGCTTTTGCAGGGCTCAATCAGCTTCTGTTCAAGCAATTGTGCAATCTCCTATTTACAGAGCTCTTGTTCTGTAGGACTCATATGATTAGCACTTGATTTCTGAGGCCGAGGGTGATAGTTTTCCTTATAAGGCAAGGAAACAAAGTATTTTTCTCTGGTCCAGAAAGCATCTGGACGATTTGCAGTACAGTCTTGCCTGAGTTTGCTAGAAATTTTCTCAAGAATAGCTGGACCCTGTAATTCTGCATTTTTCACAATTCTATTAATTTTGGACAAGTCCTGCAGACAATCTGTCATCAAATCTTCTTCTTCAGGCTGAACCTTAATCTTATACTGGTTGTAAGAAGGGACTGTGACTAACCCCTTCTTGGTAGTAAAACTGACATTTCCTTCACCAAAAGTAACAGGAAGAAGACCATTCAAGAAATATTGGCCAAGCAAAATATCTGCTCCAGAATTAAAGCTGTACAAAGTAACTTTCACACACACATCTCCTATATATAAGGGAAAATCAGGAGCTACATGATTGATATCCATCAAGTCTTTTGTTATAGCTCTAAACTGAATCTTTGTAGGTTTCCAATAATAAGCAGGTATAGCATTATATTTACACACACTGCTCATTGCACCTGAATCTAATTGAGCGTCAAGAGAGTATTCCTTAATATGTTCAACCTTAATGGTAACAGGAATAACAATCCTATCACCCATTCCCAATATCTTCACATCTTCAACAGGAAACTTCTGAGTATTAACAGGCTCTTCATGGAGTAACAAAGTAGTCAATTGGGAATTACATTCATCATATTCAGAGATTAAAGATTGAAGCTTTGAAGACAACTGATACATCTCTGATCTAGTTTGATGCATAGATGATTCTAAACCACCAATTTTCTTTTTCAAAGAACTGATTTTATCCTGACCTGTTGAAACAGAAGTTGTAGAAGGTCTGAATAGGGAATCAAATTCTTCTGCAGACATCTCGCCATCATCTTCTTGCAAAGAAATATGATGCTTAGAAATTTGTTTTTCAAGCATGTCCAATTCTTCTTTCAATCTCCTTTTTGCTGTAAACTGCATGGGATCAAGTTTTGCTAATTCATTCTGAAGTGAGCAAATTTTTTCTGATACATTTTCGGTTCTTCTATTAGAGAACATTTTTATGTCAGCAATGAATGTTTCATCAGACTCAGAACCAGAAGAACTGCAGAGATTTAATTGTCTGATATTAGGCATATCATCATCATTGGATTCACTGCTATCAGAAGAACTTAAAATTTCAAAATACTCACCATCTGAATGAGATATCAGATCCCAATCTTTTGGATCATAATCTTGAGAAAAGATATCCATGATTTTTAACTGCTTTCTATCTTTCTTTTCTCTGCAAGTATTAGCATAATGACCTTCTTTTCCACAAATAAAACATGTAACTTTCCTAGAAGGTTTTGATCTTTTCCTAAATATATATCTCTTTTTCTGAAACTTCTTCTTGATAGGAAACAACTTCTTCTTTTTTGATAAAAACTTATCACCAGAACATTCACAAGTTTTGGATTTCCATGTTTTCTTTTTCATTGATCTCTTGCATCCAAAATTATAAGTTTCAGGAAAATTATTACAGACCTTTGTGCTGAAATGCATTTGTTTTTTAAAATTCTTCTTAGCTTTAGCAGCATCACATTCCTTTTGCAGAATTGTAACTATCATCTGATGTACAGCAGCAAAAGATGAAGTTTCCAATTTAACCTTCTGGTCATCAATATATTGATGAATCAAATCTGGAATTTTGCCAGGCATAGAAGCAATATAATATCTGAGATAAGCTGGATTGTGTGAGTCTGGGGCATGATAGAGTAATTTTTGCATCACACAATAGTATGACTCAAGATAATCAATATCACACAGTTTCTGAGAGAAAAATAGTTGAGCATAATGTTGAGAATCCTCAGGGACTTTTCCAACAAACTCATGTTTTAGTGCATTGAATAAAGCATCCAAAGGATCTGAAGCATTTTCAACTATTTCTAACTGATCTGCATCTGACAACTTATCCCACCATAACTTAACAATTCCAGTAAATGACCAAACAATTTGTGTAACAATATCTGACCAACTTGCTTTTGTTTCTGCTTTCCTTTGTAAAGCCCAAGCATGTACAGTGGTTAATACATCTACTACTTGTTCAGAATTCATGCAATCAATATTCAAAAGCAGTGTATTACCAACACCCTTAGAGGCTGAATCTATCTTAGCTTGGGTATTTTGCAAGTGTGCAGAATATCTTCCAAACGGGCTGTTATAGGCTGCTGTATGAGGAGAGGATTGTTCTTGGCTTTTCCTCCTTTATTTGAGAGATTAAAATCCTCTTTTCTTTCTCTTTTGACAGAACTTGACTCACCTTGAGTGGGTTCACCAGGGGTTCTGCCAGTAGGACTAGCCATAGCCAAAATTGATGGCTGTTCCAAATCTGTAGGCTGAGACTGCTTATTCAGCAAACTTTTCAAGCTAACATATTGCTTTGGTAATCTCAAACTTTCTACTGAAGGAAGTTTGGACAACCTTTCTTTCATCAAGTCAAACTTTTCTTTAGCTAGATTAATTCCAGACTGTATTTTCTCAAGCTTGAGTTTAAACATATCATATACCCCTTTAAAGAGAATCCAAGGAGGCGAGGACTGAGGAGAGGTAGTGAAAGTAAGCTTAGAAGTCTGCTGGGCAACGTCGCGGTAATGAGGAGGAGAAGATGGCTCAGGTATTGCAGTCCTAAGTCGATCCAAAGATTTACTAATGATACCAAGATTAGAATTGATATCATTAAGTTGCAAAGTAAACTCTGTCTGATTAGTCAGAAGTTCTTGATATCCTGTATGCATCTTTTTAATGTGTTCTTTTACTTCAAGAACATCTCGTGCCACATCATCAATATTTTGAAGCATACATGCAATCTGATAATTTGTATAATTATGCATCTTTTCTACTTCAGATTGTTCTGGATCTGTAAGATTTCTTTGTGCTATCCATTGTAGATCAGCTTTCTTTGTACCATTATGAAATGTTCTTCTGCTATTCCCAGGTTCTAAATATCTTTCATTAATGCGTACTGTAAGGTCGCCTCTGGGAAGACTAAAGCTCTTTATATCTGGAATAAAAACTTCAGATTTTGGAGGAGATCTAGCTTCGGTCTGAAAGCTAGAGGAGGGAATACAGAACTGGCAATTATTCTTATTATGATCTTGATCATGTGGAGTATGCCTTGATCCTCTTGGGATTGGTATATTAACTCTGGGAAGCTGACGAGGAATAGAAAGCTGTGATGATGATGATAACTGAGATTGATGTGAAGGCTGAACCCTACCCCCCAAAAATGAAGAGGTCGAGCAAGAGCGAGACAGAGAGGGCTTACTAAGGCGTAAACCAGAGGTCCCGTCAGGATGGGATACTATTTGCAACTTTTGAGGTTCTTGAGATACTGCAAGCTGAGGATACTTATCAGACAAAGGAGTGTATGTGGTTGACCATTCTTCGGGAAGCTCACAGGCGGCAAAACCAATTTGCAGAGGAGTTGTATTACCAGGGCCAACAATGACACCTTCCTTTAAAGCTCTTTTCTTGAGATTTGGATTTAAAGGAGGCATTGTAGTAGACACAAAACGGATACAAATAGTCGCATGTAACTGAGCAATTTGAGATTGGGGTGCAATATCAAACCCATAAAACTGAATATAGGCATTAAGAAATTCATTGATATAGGGATCTGTAAGAGAGACCTGATAACGAGGAATTACTGAAGACCAAACAGGACCATTATTGAGTGGACTCTGAAAACCTCCTAATAAAGCATCAGTAAAATTATTCATGCGGGTATCCAGCACGCATGTGAGACAAGAAGTATTCAATCCTGGCCGAACTAAAGGATTGATGCCAAACTGGATCATACCAATATGAACATACTGATATTCATGTTCTAACCCCCAAGCAACATCTTCAGATTTTATCAAAGGTATTTGATAAACACTCTGTCCAGTAGATATAGGTATATTGACATAAGTAAAACGAAACAATTGAGCTGCACGAAACTGGAACACAGGAATCTTATATAACTTATCTACTTCAATATCTGGCAATGTCCAATTGGATTCTGGTTCATATTCTTGTACCAATACTTTTTCATCATAAAGCACATCATCTTTCTTAGATCTATTCAAATATTTGTTCAGAAAACTCCATCTATTTTTATGAGCAAGTTTTCTTTCCTCGGGTTTTTGAAGAGTAAACTCATTCATACTACCAGCCATTATGCAAAGATGTAAGAGTAAGCACCTGAACAGGGAAGCACCAAAGTCTTTGTGCACCAGGAGCAACCAAGGCAGTCCGTCGCCACAAACGCTCAAACCAGCGCCTTACCTCCAACTTTCACTTGTGGACAGATACTCAGACAATTACACTCACAATGGGAGAACCAGAATGAAAACTTAAAACAAGATGTTATTGATGAACCAGTATATATATATATATATATATATATATATATATATATATATATATATATATATATATATATATATATTGTAAATTTCGTAGTGTCTTACCATTTTCTATTTCTCAAAAAAGAGAGCAAGTTGCAACATATATAAATTTGGTAGCCTCAACCTACCCAAAGGAAACTAGGTCTGTCGGCCATGTTAAATCATTGAACGCCATCCAGTACTGAAATAGTTTCTTTCGTCTACTAGCCACTATGTCCATTTTACTGTAAAAAGCAAAGTATAACTGAAAGTGTGAAAAGTAAAAGATAGCTGCAAATTTCATGGAAACTTAGAATATCATTGATTAACCGTCTGAAGAGTCTATAGGCGTCGGGTCTTTTGCAGTAGAGCCCAACATGTCAACTTGCTGCATAGATTGAAGCTACCTTTCGATTCTTCCAATACGAGTTGTGGCATGATACTGAGGTACTCTTATATCTTGAATTTCTTTTTTGATTTCCTGCAGAATTGAGACCACGGTGCGATTTCCTTCATTTTCATGTAAGCTTTGCAAAGCTTTGGCCAACACACATTTGAGAGTCCAATATGTGTGGATGGATTGGTGAAAGAAGGATAGTCTCCGCCTTGTGTTCCCGGGATCTGAAATGAAATCCATGTCACAGCCTTGCCTTCCGATCCTTCGTGAGTTTGCCTGTCGAGAAGAATGCTCTATCGGCTCTTCCCTTCTTTCTTTAACCGACTACTCCGCTTTTTCTAATGCTTTTATGACATGATTAGTTGGCACTTCTCTACTGCCATAATTATCCAGCATGCGAAGGTACCTGCCTCCATCCAGCTACAGGTTGGGGTTTTAATGACTGATAGCGATGGTGTGGTGCGTGCCATCGCGTGACACCACCCGTCTTCATTTACTACAGGGCACTCCGATCGGGGGATATATATATATATATATATATATATATATATATATATATATATATCTGTGTGTGTGTGTGTGTGTGTTTTAACATTAACCATGGCATTAAACGGACTTGCAATAGCATTAACCATATAATAAGACCTTGGAGTTTAATAAACCTTGGCATATACGTGGATTTGAATATGCGGAATTGATATAGTGTTTTAATTAATATTTAATCATAATAAAATAACATAATATATGTATAATATATATTATATATTATAATATATATAATATGTTTTATAACACACACACACACACACACACACACACACACACACACACATATAATAATTAAATAAATAAATAAAAATACAACTCCATCTTAGAAAATATTAGAAAAACTTCTCCCACATAGACCAAACTAGTGAATCTGGCGCGATGTCATTGGTTGTTGCCGAAGGAATTTATCTGAGCTCACTGGGTTGCCACATCATCCTTGTACTTGCTTTACCCATTTTTTTACCTGTTTTGGAAAACGAACAACAGACGATAACTCAGCCATACGAACTTGGATTTTGATGAAACGAATTGCGTTGGAATCCTGGAGACAAGATCTACGCTCTCGTATTTGTTTGAAGCATTTTTTAGCACTTTGAAATTTTAGCTAATTTTAGGCCCTGATCCAAATTTTGATCACCAAACCACATGAGAATGCCAAGGATAGAAAACACTTGTATAGGTCAAAGCACAAGAACATAGACTCATAGTGATGATGATCTTAACACTAACTAGGAAAAAACTTGTCTTTCGAGCATTTAAAAGCTGCCAAGAATAAAAATCTAGGATAACCAAGTACTTAAAGAGCAATAATGCTAAAACATTGCTAGTTTTCTTACCCAAAACCTCAGAATGATGCCAATTATCCATACACTCACGCATTTCCTCATCATGAGACATCTGATGTCATATATTCCGTATGCATGATGATGATTCTTGGTATAAAAGGTTGCCAAACTTTACATGCAAATGAAAACCAATGAAATTAATATCATTACCGTGTGTGCATGATACCTACTCCAATACTATTTCCAAGTGAGTGGATCATTAATCCCCCACTTCCCTTGATGGAAAAGTCCTTTAATTAAATCCTATAATATTGTGATTAATCACCTGTGATGGGGGAGTCTTTTATTCCTTCTTGATTCTATCATTGTGGAGAGAGACACTCTCTAGCCTAGTATGGAAAATATGATGTAAGGTTATGCTATGTTATGTAAACATATTGACTCAGTCAAATTACATTAAAATAAATAAATAAACCCCGAGGGTTAGCTCAACTTGTCAAGGGCTCGTTGCTAAAGCACCTTACCATTGGGTGGTCATGGGGTTAATTTTCCTCGATGCCCTTAGAGTTAGGCTCTGATTAGTTTCACTAGTAGGATATTTGTGGTTATCAACCATTTTTCTAAGATGGCCATATTGGGTGCCTGCAAGAAGAGTGTCAGAATAGAGGGCACTGCTAGACTCTTCTTTGAACGAGTGTGGGTACATTTTGGGGTCCTGTAGCCATTATATCATATCGGGATAGCACGTTCCTAAGCGAATTTGGTTGAGACTTTGGTCATTTTTGGACACCAAGCTCACAAAGTAGATTACATTCCACCCCCAGACTGATGGGCAGACAAAGGTTGTAAACAAGACAATTGTGCACATACTACGCATGTACAACTATAAGCATCCGCAAACATGGGATGAGAGTTTTCCATATGTGCGACATATCCATAACAGGGATCTCCATAGCTCGAATGGCCACATCCCCTTTGAAGTGGGCCTAGGATTTCAACCATTATGTCCCCTTGATGTTGCACTGCCTTTTGCAACTACACAGGAAGAAATTTCCCATGTTTTGTCTGAAGTTAATAAAGCCAGCAGGTTTATTGAGGGCATTCAACGCATCCACTAGTAGGTTCACGACATCCTGGAGAAATCCAATTCCAAATAGAAAAAATGGCATGATTAGCATCGGGTGCCCCATAAGTTTCGGGTGGGCGAAAATTTTTGGCTACATTTGTAGAAAGAGCGCCTCACTGGATCCCATCGTAAGATTCAACCACTCTAATACAGGCTTTACACCATCACCAAGGTTGTGGGAGACAATGGCTTCAAGCTCACTGTCCCCCCATTCCTTGTATCTCACTCTGTATTCAATGTGGACTGCCTTCAGCCATACTTTCCACCATTGTTGTACATATCATACATTGTTGAGAAGTTGACACTAATAGAGCTCAACCTGGACTGTGTTGAACATGCCACAATTGATTGGATCCTGGACACACAGATCAAGAACACACAAACATATGATGTAACTGTATCGAGTTGTCAAAACTGGCCAATTCCTGCACCAAGGTAAGTGGCTCACCAATGACCAAGTTCAACAAAAGTTTCCCCATCTCATGGAGACACTCAACGCGATGGGGACCATTGCTTCCTAAGGGCGGAATGACTGATCCAGGTGGATATTGGTGGCCACCTGCCTATTCCACTTGGACCCCACACCATTTCTTGTTTCAGTTTCCTTAATTGTAGCATGATTTATTATTTTTGGCAGTTTTTTCGATCCTAAACTTTCAGAGCCGTTTTGAGGCCGTAAACGACATTTGTTTGGAAAACAGACAAAATAATGGCTCATGGAAAGGGTTTTAGTCAAAATTGTTAGTCCTTGGATAGATATTACTAACGAGGTATCATACATGTCAAACTAACATCGTATGCCAAAGTTACAACCGCGGGAAGTTTATGTACCAATTTACCCCAACGAGGCACACAAACTTTTGGCGCTTCATCTCCCAGGGTTAGGTTTTTGGATGTTTAGGATTTTCCATTATTTCTCAATAATAACTAGGCCCTGGAACCTTATTATAACACATTCAAAAGAATGTAGCTTCCACATCTCTTCTCAAATATAAAGTTACCATCGTTGGACCTAGTTTATTTCCATTCTGCATGTAAACAATTTTCAATATTTTGTATCAATGAAATGAAGTTCAGTTTTGGCTGTAGCTCTGTGTTTTTGTTTAAATTTGTATTTCATTTCATTCTTGCATAAATCTAGATTATATATGCAGTATGAATCTTCTATACAATGCAACGACACTTGTGAACGAACCAAAACACTTAGAACGTGTGAAGTGACACGAAACAAAACTTGATGACTAAGACGACACTTGATGCGTCAAATAAGAAATGACACTTGAAGACTAAGATGACAATTGATTCGACAATTGAGTAGGCTCCAAAATTTGAATGTGGGAAAATTTTGGAGGGCGTTGTAGTGGCGACAACACCACTGTCACAAAACCATAAAGTTATAAGAGTTTGAAATATTCTCATATTCTATTGAAAGATTGAGTGTCTACATATCCTATGCTCGTAGCCTTGTTGTTGCTACTATGCATAACAAAAATTGTTAAAGAGAGCACTTATCTAGATGGTGAGTCCAACCAAATGTTGTCTAGAACGTTTGTATGCTTTTCAAAATTGGAGAACCTTAGATTTTCTATTCACTTATCCAACACTTTTACCTTGTCATTAAGCTTCATCATCTATGCCTACACTTCATTAATGTAAAGTATGATCTCTTGTTCAATTTCTAAGCGTTCAACCAACACTTTTCCCATTATTGTATTTAACTGCCAATATAGATCAAAGAATATTCATCTTTGATGTTGAAGTAGAGGAGGAGGTGCGAAGTTTTATTCCAAATATTGGGAATACTATAATTGGACAGACTATATATAGTCTGTCCAATTATAGTATTCCCAATATTTGGAATAAAACTTCGCACCTCCTCCTCTACTTCAACATCAAAGATTAATATTCTTTCTATCCTTGCCTCTCTCTTCACATTTTGAATTTATCTTATGATTTTAGTATGAATAATCTGCATATAAATGGGCATTGATATTTTTTCCATTTTTCAAGCTCTTGAACCCAAAGGGTGTTTTGTTTCCCTGTGCCCTCGATGACCCCAAAACCCAACAACTCTTGGCATTTCATCATGAAAGGATGTGAAACTGGGGCATATTAAAAGGTGAGGGAGAAGAGAGAAGCAAAGGAATTGGGACACCAACATGAGAATGAGAAAAAAATTACAAAAGCCTAGGTGAAAGAAACATTGAAATCACTAGAGGAATCAATGCGAAGCCAAATAATAGAGGGAAGCACAAAACTCCAAAGCATCCCTGAAAAGGAAACCATAGATAGAGGAATGATCAGAGGCTTAATATTTTAGCTAAAAAATGAAAGTGCTCAGAATTGATTGCAAACTGAACACAACGACGAGCTCGTCGCAAGGAATCCAACGCAACTTGTTTCATCGAAAACTGAGTTCAGATGAAGAAGTTATAGCCTGCTGTGCCGTTTAGAACAAGCCAATTTAAAAAAAGGAAAGATGCAAAACAAGTAAATGTTTATGACATGGCAGCCCAGTCAGCATGAAGGGAATATTCTTCAAGTTTTGCCCAATGGGACTGTGACAAGTGTCACTGCAGGACTCGCCAGTTTGGGTTTGATAAGGTGGAAATTTCCCAATGACCTCCTAAGATTGAATTCAAATTTTTTTATGTAAGAAGACAACCCAACCGGGGACTGCCACGTGTCCCCCTGGTGGACCCCCTCTCCAAGGTCAGATTCGAATTTCATTTTTGTTATATTGTGATCAAAGTCTACAATTAAGATAATTCTAAGGTTCAATGATGGTTATATATGGTGCGTATGCATTTTTATTTAAACCAAAGTCCAAGGTCCGAACTATGTGGTTTAAAGACCAAGGTCTCTTAACTATGGTGGGATCACACATATTATGCTATCCAAAGTCCATTTTAATTAACCATAGTCCTTGCGAATTAATGTGGGAGAGCATTTTTATTATTCCAAAGTTCGAAACATTTACATATAACCGGTGGCATATTACATATCCAAAGTTTATTAAGGATCAGAGCGCATATATTCAAAGTGAAAATATTTTGTTATATGGCATTGGCACAAAACGTATACAGGATGGGTGGAGGGTGGGTCAAACCCGTGACCTCCCCCTCCTATTCCTACGGTTTTACCAACGGGCCTCAGGGCAGCACTTGTTAAGGTTGGGGGAAAAACTTTTATTTGAAGGCTTGATGTTTTCGACGGCGGGGTTCGGGGGCCAACCCCACGGGAAAGCCTCCTCCCATATGACATGTCCACCTAACCAGAGGCACAAATCCAAAATGCAAACTACAGATTAATTTTTTAATTGGGATTAATTAATCCAGGTTTATTATTAAATATGCTTTATGCGCTAATGGGTACTTATCCACCCTTAATCACGCTTATCCATTAATATAAACTGCAGATTAACTTGGTGGATATTTTGGTGGACCCGCTAAACCAGCATATACCACCAAAGTTGGCGCCCTTAACTGGAGTTTCTCTAGTTTTAGAGGCAGAATCTAGGGAAAAATTAAATGAGCCATATCTTGAGAAATTTTCGACCAATTTTGGCTCAGGGATAGTCATTCCTTGCAGATTGGCATGCTTTGAACACATTGTAACAAGTTGCAGAGGCAGTGGAGAAATTCTACAGAGGTTTTTGTCACCTTGAAGAATTTTGAAGCCTAGGGCCACCAGGAAGGAAGGCCATGCCTAGAGCATCTCAAGGCCAAATTGAGTAAATGAATAGTCATTTCTGATAGATTTTGACATTTTGAACTCATTGGAGTATGTTCCAAGAGAATTTGATGCATGTAAATAGAAATTTGAGCATTTTTGAGCTAATACAGAGGCCCAAGCCATGGAATCTGAACCAAGGAGATGTAGCCCAGGAGGGGTGAACTCCTTCATCAAAACTCTGTTTTAATGGATCAATTGTGATGGTTTGCTATTATTTATGTTTTTGTTGTTGAGAATTTTAAATTCATACTTTATACTCTTTTTTTTTTTTTTTTGAATCGGTCTACTTCTATATTGATACAAAAAGATTACAAAGAGGCTGAGGCCTCAGATTGGCTAGCCCAGTGATGTGGCATTCTTGCATTACATTGTTGAACATTGACATAAAAAAACAACAACTGTTTACTAGCTGTGAATACATTGGTGACCAGGACCTTGTTCGCCTTTCTAAACAGCTGATACTTGTGTCTGAAATGTTGTCTGGAATGGAGGACTCTTTTCAACATATAAGACCAAAACAGACACTTCCCAAAGAAAAAATTACAAACAGTCTTAGTGAAGCACTGGAGCGTTGTCCTGGGGACAGTAACTTGTGTAGTATTACTTGGAAAACGGTAGCTGGGAAACCGTTGATATGTTGAAGGAGAATGACAACATAAATCCTGCAAAAAACTGTAAGAAAGAAGGAGAGTGAACACCTTCTTGATACCTGTGTGCAAAAACTGGCGAGCAAAATCCATTAAGCTTCATTGGTGGGCGAGGGCGCTTCTTCCACCACTGGGCATGCATACGGGTTAAAATCATCTTCAGCTGGAGGAGGAGAAGCTTTGCCCGAGAAGTCACTGCCTGAAGGAGCGCTGGGCCCAGCTTGCTGAAGCTCGAACTGAGAGGCAATTGCACCCTGAACACTCTGCAGACTAACCCCAGGAGGGCAGAACAAAATTTCGTCCTCGGAAGCTGGAACAATTCCAGAGGGGGCCGAGGGCTGAACCTGAGCAGTCGAGTTGGTCCTTAGCTTGATGGAAACAGAGGCGATGTACTCATGATGATTGAGGGAGCAGGGGTACATGAAACGGGCGGAGTGAAAGTGAATGTTGGAGGAGAGGCGGACTTGCGCCGCAGAGGTGGAGGGATTGCGACCACGACCACGACCCCTACCTCTTCTGGAAGCAGCAGCGCGACCTTCACCGGAGTCAGAGGAATCCGACGAAGAGGCAGAAGAGGGAAACACAGGCGGCCTGATGACTTGCCCACGAGAGGAGCCGCGCCTGCTAGTCATTCTAGGTCCCAATCGAGGCATGATGAGTTTGGCAGGGCGAAAAAACGAGAGAGGGATGGTGAACGAGTGCAGAGGCTGCCTGTAATCAAAGGAAGAGCCACGGTGGTTGCAAAACGGACCAGAGGAAACGAGAATGCCAGTAGAAAGCTTAAGGCTCGACGGAAAGCTCAGTCGACACCGTTTCCCTGTGCTGGTGCGTAGACAGGGCTCATTGTCAACCTGAGAACAACAAGAGCGTAGAGGAGAGACGCAATGGATCGACGGAATGGGCGCCATAGCAATGAGGTGGTCGAGAAAACGAGGAGAGGAAGTCTGCATTAATGCAGCATTAACTGTGTTAGCCAGCGGAATTAACTTATGCTCTGAATGCGGAGGAGTGGCGGTGGTGGTAGACCACGTGCCCGGCCACCTCCCCGTCAGCAAATTAATCGCTATCACGTACACCCGCATCCGGGACATACTTTATACTCTTAAGTTCACTCATAAAACTCAATTTAATTACCTGTTTGACACACATAAGAAACAAGGAAACATATGTACTTCAAGCATAAGATCAACAAGTAAATTTTATATCTGAGGTTGAAATTAGCACAACAAAACTAACATTTATAATCAGATCAAGGAAAGAAGGAGCATTTTCAACACGTGAGAGGGGTACAAACAAGCTATTATAGGAAGACAAAACCAACATTGAAACCTAAACAGGAACTAGATCTGGATGAGAAACTTTGGTGTGAGATGAAATCCATGAACTCCCTTGAGTGTGAAACTAGTGAGGAAAGGCAAAGAAAACTCTACTAGGAACCTTCAAAATATCTTTCACTTTTCCACATAAAATTGAAACCAAAACTAAATCCCATGAAAGGTCCCAAACCAGATGAGAATGCATAGGATATACAACACTTGTATAGGCCAAAGTTTAGGAACACAGACTCATAGTGACAAATATCTTAACACTAACCAGGAAAATACCCGTCTTTCAAGCATTTAAAAGCTGCCAAGCATAGAAATCTATGAGAACCAAGTACTCAAAGAGCATTAATGTTAAAAAACTGCTAGTTTTCTTACCCAAAACCTCAAAATGATGCAAATTATACATACACTCACCCCTTTACTCATCAAGAGAGCTCTGATGTCATATATTTCGTATGCATGATGATGATTCATGGCATAAAAGGTTGCCAAAATTGATCTCCAAATGAAAACCAATGCAAATATTACCATTATCGTGTGTGCATGATACCAACTCCAATACTATTTCCAAGTGGGTGGATCATTAATCCCCCACTTCCCTTAATGGTAATGTCCTTTAATTAACTCCTATGATATTGTGATTAAGCACTTGCGACGGGGGAGTCTTTTATTCCTTCTTTCTTCTATCATGCGCCATGAGACACTCTCTTGCCTAGTATGGAAAATATGTTGTAAGGTTATGTTATGTTATGTAAACATATTCACTCGGTCAAATTACATTAAAATAAATAAATAAACCCCGACAGTTAGCTCAACTTGTCAAGGTCTCATTGCTAAAGCACCTCACCATTGCAAGGTCATGGGGTTAATTCTCATTGATGCCCTTGGAGTTAGGCTATGATTAGTTTCACTTGTAGGATGTGACCCCTTCAAGTGTATCTACCTAGATTTTCCTCGGAAGAAAATAGTAATAATAATAATTATTATTATTATTATTATTATTGCTATTGTAATTATTAACAAGTCTAATAGGCAGCCTTGCTACTTAGTACTTGCCTCATATGCACAAAGTAAAAAGGAATTGACAACTGAAGTTATTCATAACGTAAGTTATCCATATTCTTTGCTCTACTATTCAAACATGAAAGTACAATGCTTTGTCTATCTAAATATTTGCATTTCATTACTTACACACACACACCCCTAAGAAATTAATATTTAAAACACTTTTTAAAATTTTATTTACTCCAAATCAATACAACAATGAATGGATTTTGTGAAAATTATAGAAATATGTAAAGTTTATTATTAATAACATTTTACTATGTGAGATTTTTAACGTATTTTGAAATTCCTTTGCAACTAGTAAACATATAGTGAAAATAATTGTAATTCATAATTCCAAAATTTAAAATGAGAATGGAATAAACTGAAATAGAAAAAGTAAACAAAAAGACTTATGGCTAATGAAAGAGCTAACAAAAATTTCAATTGTTTTAGTGTTATTAAAAACAAGGTCGCATAGCTAGTGCCGCTTAGCTTAACTAAATTTTTTTGATGTCATGATGTGTTGTAAGAAGTGCTCTCAATAATGATAAAATTGTAAAATAAATTATATGAATATTTGTTTAACACTTTCTTTATTGAGATTTTTTAATGCAATTAAGCATTTTATGGTAGGTAAGGGTAACACACACACACAAATTTCGAGGAAAAGTTTTTTTTGTTTGCTAAGTTTTGTGAGCCGTGAGGTAACTACTCACTTAACCATTGGCTCGAGAAACCTCAACCCATGGGCATCTAAGTTGTAAAAATCACCTGAGAATCTCACTGACCTGGGCCACACCAACACTTAACATGGCTATTTTTTTCCCACTGAATTTCGAACCCGTGACGTTCACATCACTGAGTGCTTAACAATACACCCCCATCGGCTTTCATTGTACTCACCAATAAAATGCTTTAACTGTAACAATTTTTGTTTTATTTTTAATTGCTTTGAATGTATATGAATAGCTAACATTCAACTATTTTATTTAACATGAACATCAAAATATTTTTTTATGCCTACATTTTCACATCAAAGAAAGTTAAACAACTCTCTGGTATTAGGAAATAAAAATAATGGAAATTTTTTGTTGTGATATAATTGAAATATTTCATTTGTAATTGCCATTGAAATATATTTGTATTACTATTATTATATCTTTTAAATATTATATGTCAATTTTTCCCAAGAAAGACAGGAAATAGACCTATTTAATACATTCGTATATAACATCATTAATATTTTAAAAGATATCTCCTCTGTGATAAATAAATAGTAAACTTAATTTAAACCCTTGAATATCAAAGATAATCGAGTGAATACGTAAGGGTGTGTAATGCATCACCAAGCTTAATTGTATAAATTTGTCATTAAGTTTTCAAGAGATAAATACGTGTAAATTGTTTGCATATAAAAATGATATTGTGGTGAATTCCATCAAAAGGGAGAAAAAAAATGTCAATTGAATCATATAGAAATTTTTGGTAAAACAATTAAGAAATGGATAAAGGATAAAGAAACAAAGAAACGAAGAAAAAGTCTCACATTTTTTTTAACAATCCGTAGATATCATAATTAGCAATTGCACCAGATGTTACAACGGGAACGCCGTAAAGCAGTAGCACAAGCACCAATAACATAGAAGAAAGAAGATGTGACCAGAGCACTCTATAGGAAGATGGGAGAACACAAAAACTTCTGAAACTCATATCTTAACAAAAAACATAGTAAAAATCATATCCTTATTGATTCAAAATGTAAAATAATCAACATTTTATGCAAACAAGCTATATATATATATATATATATATATATATATATAACAATTTAAAAATTTACGACTATTAATAGCTCAACACCGTACCCATCCCTTTATTTTAATTCAATTTCACCTTGAGAATTGATTGTTTGTAAGCACCAGTTATTGATTTTATCATGAAATCTGTGAAAAGTTATATATCACTTCAAATGGAGGCACAACGGTAAGTCACGATAGGCCTCTTCGGTTAAAATAATGAGAAAAATGAAATAAAAATGACCTAATATGCGAGTGTTGTGTATATATATATATATATATATTTGTAATAAACTAATTCACATATATGTTGCATAACCATAAAAGGTTGAAATGGAAAGGGAAACAAAAAAAATAAGGATTTGAATGGTGAAATTTTATGATAGGAATTTGACATTATTCCCACAAGAATACAACTTAGTTCAGGAATTCATGTTTTTGTATTTATTCAATGCGGGCACAATAGCCAAAACGGTTGTACAGGGTATAAAGAAAAAACAACATTACAAAGTTAAAAACGATTATTAAGATAAATGAACATAACAAAGTAAACAACTATTATGTCACATAATAGTTTGTACAATGGACTGACACTTTACTGTTAATGTGATGTTAGGACTTTTAAATGGTCGAACGTTTAGTGGCAGTTATATACTTACAAGAATTTTTCAATATTTTTAAATTTATTTTGATTTCTCATTGTGATTGTCTAATTAAATATGTGAAATATATTTCATTGTGATTGTCTAATTAAATATGTGAAATATATTTCCAAAACATAATGTTATAAATTTCCAAGCTCTTATTATTATTATGAGTGGGTGGTTAGTTCGAGGTTCCTACTTGAGCAGTCAGTTCAAGTAATTGATTACCAATGATATGAGTATGAAAATTACTTCAACATCCCCCTTAAATGCAACTTGGGAATTGAATTTGGGCCAAGGCTCTAATACCATGTTGAGGATCTCCCTTGGAACAAAACCCACAAGCTTTAGTAAGCTTCCAAACCATTATCATAACCTTCAATGTGTAGTTGGTCCCATGTTCCTAGGGTAGTAGTTAATCGAAATAATTGATTCCCGATGAAGTGAGTGTGGTAATTACTCCAACAATTAAGCCATAATAATTTTAGAAGTCCTTTGAGTAAATTTTCCAAACTTACATCCACTATAGTCATTTTTAATGTCGAACTTTTCAAATCCAATGACTAAATTCATCCTCCGCGCACAAAAGTTATACCATGTTACAATTATATCATACATTAATATATTTACTTATGTGAGTCATACCTTTTAGGTTCAGAATTTGATGAGTAAATAATGGTGAGAACATTAGTGTCGCATATGCAAAGCATCATGTGCAAATATTTCAAAATGTAAAGCATCATGTTCGAATATGTGTGAATATTTCAATCACTTAAGGAGAAATTTTTCTTTACAACCACCCACCTTGACACCCTTTGCAGTGGGGCAGCTCGCCAAAGCACAATGCTCCCTACTTGTTGTCCACCATTTTATGGATGTGTTGTTATGACCCAAAGTAAAGTATAGCAGCCATAACGGCCAAACCAACTTCCATGCCTGTAGAGAGTACATAATTGTAGTGATGCCACCTAGCCTTGTGATATTTAAAGATAAAATAGTTGAATATGGTCGGTAACAGTGATCCAAAATGTGTAAATGACTGCAGTGGTCAGAGGCATCATGGTTATAGGTCCCAACATAATAGGCATGTTGATCAAAATAATCTAATTGACCTTTAGAAAGGTCGTGTGTGCCAACCACACAATAACTGGAATGACTGCCCCGCTTAAGAAGAACAAATTTAACTAGGAATATACACTCCATCCCAAGTTTGCCAAACTCCTCCTAATTTTAATGAAACTCCATATGACTGAAGTGGTAGCAAAACATAACGCTTAGAACATGTCCATGTGGCTATTTGTAAAATCCAAAATATTGAGCTATATATATATATATATATATATATATATATATATATATATATATATATATATATATATATATATATATATATATATATATATATATTTATTTATTTATTTATTTATTTCACTGATCCCAAAATCCACAATGCAACTCCCAGGTTGACTATTCCAGCCACTATTGTGCCTATAAATTGCATTGCATTCACAGGAGGTCAGTCAACACAACTAAAGTGTGCAACTGCTAACATGATCCAAACAACATTCTGCAGATCTTAAGTAAATGTAGATAAAAAATTGTAGGTTTCTCAAAATTGATTACCCTATTTTAACAAAGAATTCTAGTTTGCATCTATAGTATATATACAGATTTGAAGCTAAGAATAAGTTAAGTTCATATCAATTTAACAGGAAGCTCAATAGTGTGTTTAAACATTTGTAAATTATATAGAGATAAAGCTTAAAACCAGTTCTTCCTGCACCAAAAAATAAACTCCTAAAAAAATTAAACCTTTCTTCAATTGAAGAGTAATAAAAAATCATTTTTTTGTAGTAATTAGTTGCAAGAGGTGAAAGGAAAAATAAAATTCTATTTGATTGAACATCAACTATTTCTCATTTTCTAATTTACAGTTTTAACTTTTCCACAACCAAACAATATTACTTGATATTGATTTCTTTTTTGACCCAGACAAAATGGTCATCCTCTGTCTACTATGAAATGCAGCTTAGACATGGGATATTTTACAATTTCCCAAGGCAAACAACAATACGTTTGACATGCTTGAAATTTAAAATAAATAATAAAAAATAAACATTTAAAATGTGAAATAATTTCATATTGAAACACCAGGCATACGGTGGAAAAAATATGAAAAATAAAATATAATGCATATAGCTCCCTTTGAATCTCGAACTTTGCACCATGGTTCTGGTGTTTGATGTAACTAGGATATATGATAGGGCACCTGCATTCATAAAGCCACCTGGAAAACTACAAGGACCACAAAAAACAATTTGAAAGGCTTCAAGTTGCCAAGGGAAACTTTTCCTTGATTCAAAATTCATGTGATCCCTATGGAGATATAAACACTTGGATACTAGGAAAGATATTCCCTTCATGGATCTCCTAGAAATGGGCTACATATAACTAGATGCGCTAGATGCAATTAATTATAGAATAATCACATCTCTTGAAAGCATTGCAAAAAATATTGCTAGTGAGAACGATGAAAATGTTAGAACCTTTGTTTTAGGAAATAAATAAATAACTTTAAAGAAATAGTGACTTCTCATGGGACAAAATCTATTTAGCAAGCCTCATTTATAATGGTTTTAAAATTGCCACATTTCACTAGTTTTGGCCTGGACCACTTCATCATTCGCAATGTGTATGACATTGAATCAATTTACTTGACCTTTAGAAAGGTCGTATGTGCCAACCACACAATAATTGGAACAACTGGCCCACCTAGGAAAAACAAATTTAACTGGGGATATACACTCCAAGCTTGCCAAAATCCTCTTAGGACCAACCAAACCCTGTAGGACTCATGCATAAAAAAAAACACAATCACCAGGACATGTCCATGGGCTATTTGCAACCAAAAGATCTGTTTGGTATATGTATTTCGTTGATCCCAACATCCACCATGCGATTCCCAGGTTGACTGTTGCAGCCACTATTATGCCTATAAATTGCATTGCATTCGCTAAGTTCTTTTCGAATCACAAATATAACTGTAGTTTTCTCAAAATTTAATACCTTGTTTTAACAAAGAATTTTAGTATGCATTTATAGTATATATACATATTTGAAGCTAAAAAGTCAAGTTCATATCAATTTAACAAGAATCTTAATAGTGTGTTTAAACATTTATAAATTGTATAGAGATAAAGATTAAAACCAGTTCTTTCTGCGCCAGAAAATAAAATCCTATAAAAATTAAACTTTTCTTCAATTTATGAGTAATAAAAAATTAATTTTTTGGAGCAATTAGTTGCAAGAGGTGAAAGGAAAAATAAAATTCTATTTGATTGAACTAACTATTTCTCATTTTCTAATTTATAGTTTTAACTTTTCCACCACCAAACAACATTACTTGACATTGATTTCGTTTTTGACAAAAGACAAAATTTCCATCCTCTCTGTATTGTGAAATGCAGCTTAGACATGGGATATTTTACAGTTCCCCAAGGCAAACTACAATGTGTTTGAGGGCTTTAAATTTAAAATAAATCATTAAAAAATAAACATTTAAAATATGAAATAATATAAGATTGAAACACCAGGCAGACAGAGGAAAAAATATGAAATATAAAATAGCATGGATATAGCTCCCTTTGAAGCTTCAAATTTGCAGCATGGTTTTGGTGTTTGATGTAACCAGGAGATAGGATAGGGCACCTGTATTCATAGAGCCACTTGGACAGCTACAAGGACCACAAAAAATGATCTGCGAGGCATTCAAGTTGCTAAGGGAACCTTTTCCTTGATGCAAAGTTCATGTGATCCCTATGGAGAAATAAACACTGGAATACGGGCCAAGACATTCCCTTCATGGATCTCCTAGAAATGGGCTACTTACAACTAGATGCGGTAAATGAAATTAATTATAGAATAATCACATCTCTTGAAAACATTACAAAAAATATAGTAGTCAGAATGATGAAAATGCTAAAACATTTGTTTATGGAAAATAAATAAATAAGTTAAGGAAATAGTGACTTTTCATGAGACAAAATCTATTTAGCAAGCCTCATGTATAATGATTTTAAAATTGCCACATTTCACCAGTATTGTCCTGGACCACATCATCATTCACAATGTGTATGACATTGCATAAATAATTAAACAAAATACCTTTCATTCTGAGGATAGTTTTATTCATTGATTCGACACACCCATCACAGTGAAAATGAACCCTGAGCACATTTATTACCACAACTAGCTACAAAAGTAGAGTGGGTTATTTTCAAAATTTCATCCATTAGCACTGCTTCAAGGACAAAAATCATGCAAACCAAAAAATATTCAATGTGCATATAAACCCTACATTTCTGTGACACACTTCTTGACCTTTCTAGCACATCCTTCACAATACATGTCCACCTTTTATCACAACTGCGACAGGACCATCTTCCTTCTTATGACCCCACCTTTGTTTCCTTAATTCTTCTCCTTATTCTCTTTAGCCTTTCCTTCCTACGCAAACCACCATTTTTTGTTCAAAATATCCTCAAAATTTATTCCTACAATCAAAATTGGCATTGATATTGAGCACTTAGACAAGGCAATTATAAATGGTTTTGATGGCAATTGGCTCTCATACATTCTTGTTAAACTTTAGAATGGAAGGATTTTCCCCAGAAACTAGGCTGCTCCCATTCCTTAATAGGAAACCTTGTTTTCTTCACTAATTTGGCACACCCATCATAGTAAAAATGAATGGTGAGCACAATTTTTACAACAACTGGCTGCAAAAATAGATTGGGTCTTTTTTTAAAATTTTGTACGTTAGCACAACTTCAAGGACCAAATATAAATCAACGATACATCACACTATAAATTCCAAATCACAACATACAAATGATATATGTTGGAAATGGTACCTCCTTATGGTTGCTTTTCTCCTTATCCTTCTACGATATGGTTGTCTTTGGATCATAACATTCCATGCAATACAAATGAAAATGATTTGAGACGCAAAGCTTCTTCTTTAGATTAAAAATACCAAAACAAAAATGCATATAAAAACCTAAAATCATACTCTACAAAGTGAACTAACTAAATTCATACATCGATCTTATTCTCAAGACTTGCTACAAATTTATTCTCTAATTCACCCAAGATAGGAGAGGGAGGTTATGGTATTGTCTACATTTGCACTTTGCAACATACCATAGTGGTCACCAAGGTTCTTAGAAATGAAGCAACTCAGGGAAAACAAGAATTTCAACGTGAGGTATTAAATCTTCAAGACACTACCTATGGTTAATGACCTTAAAATTTATATCTCAATAATGAATATGCATAGTATTTTTAATACGTGGGTTGCTCATTTTGTTCTGAAATCTTTGGTTGGGTTTTTCTCTTTTCCTAAATTGGTCAAATTGAGATTTTGAGCCGATTTCGTCACCCTCGCATGCTAATTTTTCTTGGAGCATACCCTGAGCATGGGAGTTTGGTATATGAATATATGGGTAATGGTATCCTAGAATATTGTCTACTCTACAAAGGCAATAGCACTCCTCTTCCATGGTTTTCATACTTCAAAATCATCTGGGAAATGGCATCTGCGTTACTTTTTCTTCATAGTGCACAACCAAAGCCGATTGTAAATTGTAACTTGAAACCTGTGAATATTTTACTCGACCACAACTTCGTTAGCGAAATTGGTGATGCGGGTCTTGGCAGGCTTGTACCTGCAAATACCACAACCATGGAAACCCAGTACAATAGCATGGTTCCTGCAAACACATTTTTTTATATTGATCCTGAGTACCAAAGGATTGATAGCCTTGACCCAAGTCTGATTTGTATGCTATGGGAATAATAATTTTGCATTTGCTAACAAGAAACCACCCATGGTTGTAATAGAAACAATTAAAATAGCCATTGAGAATGGTTCATTTCAACAAATCCTAGACAAAAATGCTGGAGATTGGCCTCTTAATGAGGACTTGGAATTAGCAATATTAGGATTGAGATGTGTAGAGTTTCAGGGCTGGGACATACTAGACTTGGAAAATTATGTTTTTCCATAACTTGAGGGATTCAAATCCCTCGATGTTTCTCAAACCAGGCATGTCAAAGAAGAAATTGGTGTTATGCCCCCAAATCAGTTTCTTTGTCCTATAGCTCAAGTGGTTTTTCTCACCCAAGCTTCATTTAAGAGAAAATATCGATGTCTATTATAATCTAAGTTGATAAGATACTAATCTCCATTAGAGGATGTGTTCATTTAAGTAAACATAAACTTAGTGTCGTGGACTAGTGCTTGCATAACTCATTTAAGCGGTACAGTAACCAACGTGTAGCTCAAATTAAATTGGTTCAAAATAGACATTTTTGCCATATTAGGACCAAAAGATCTGTACCATACCCATGTATATGTCATAACCCTAGAATCTGTTGCATTTATATGTGTGTCTCCCTAAATGACTTATATAATACTTGAATTTTTTTAATTGTCTTGTGCAAATCTTCTCATGCATTGCTAGTACCAAGTGTTTAGAACAATTTTTGCAATGTTATCGGTCCAATAGTCTGTATAGGGGCTCTCTCATGTAGTTTTAACTTTCCCTTGCAAGCTGTCACAATTCATAAGCCTGTCTATATATCAAAAGCTCATTCATCTCATTTAATGGTCTATAAAAAAGTAATTGACAAATAAACACCAAAAGTAAAAAAGACAGTGATTTATCATTTTGTATCAAGAGGAATACATGCCATACAAATTACAATAATAAAATGTTGCTTCATAGTGGAACTCGATGATAGAAATTACAAGCATGACTGCACAAAATTATTTTCTTACTGCATTGGATTCATCTAAATATGTTTTGAACACATAAAATATTGATGCTACAACTTCATTCATCCCTTGCCTTTCCTTCCTGCACAAACCACTATTTGTTGTTCAAAATGTCCTCAACATTTCTGAAGCGGAGTAATTCCTACAACCAATATTGATTTTCATCTTGAGCACTTAGACAAGGCAGTTATAAATGGTTTTGCCAACAGTTGTCTCTCATACATTCTTGTTAAAATTTATAATGGAAGGATTTTCCCCAACAACCAATTTGTTCTGATTCCTTAATAGTCAACCTTGTTTTCTTCACTAATTTGGCACAGCCATCACAGTGCAAATGAACCTTAAGCATAGTTGTTACCACAACTGGCTGCAAAAACAGAGTGGCCTTTTTCTTCAAAATTTCATACATTGGCACAACTTCAAGGACCAAATCCAAACCAACAATACATCACACCATAAATTCCAAATCACAACATGCAAATGATATATGTTGGAAATTATACCTCCTTATCCTTCTGTGATATGGTTGTCTTTGGATCATAACATACCATGCAATACAAATGAAAATGATTTGAGACACAGAGCTTCTTCTTTAGATTAAAAAACCAAAACAAAAATGCATATAAAAACCTAAAATCATACTCTGCAAAGCAAAGTAACTAAATTCAGACAATGATCTTATTCTCGAGATTTCTACAAATTTCTTCTCTAATCCACTCAAGATAGGAGAGGGAGGTTATGGTGTTGTCTACATGTGCACTTTGCAACATACCATATGCTAGGTCCCTATAATACTAGTGTATCTCCTTATTGTTATTGTTAGTGTAGCCCCATTATTATTATTGTTGAACCCATGTATTCTCAATATTATTATTAGTGTGCCCCATAGAATCCCATTATTGTTATTGTTGTGCCCTTGCATTGTTATTGTTATGTCGGCTAGGATTATATTGCAACCCCTTGGACCCCTATATATAGAAAGGATGTTTTGTCATTTGAATCATCCAAGAATTGTTTATTTACGTAATGTAAAGGAGGTTTCCCCCTTGAAGACGATGATTTCTAAGTCGGCGATCTATCTTTTCTTCTATTTTGTGAGATATTTTCATAACATTTGGTATCAAAGCTTGGGATTCTAGGGTTTCGCTTCTTCAAAGATGCCCTCTTGGCATTTTTGCTATAAAAAAATTTTATGCGAGGCTTCAGAAGCTTAAATTTTTACAACGTGGAACCAAATTCGTTATGCACTTCATGTAAAAAATTCAGACCCTGTTTCGCTATATTTTCGGAGATATGATCTGTGGAAGTTAGGGTTTTTGCAGACTCCATAATTTCATCTCAAACAGGTGATTGAGGGAAAATCATCATAACTTTTGTTTCAAGAATTAGATTTGAATTATGTAAGAAGTATCAGAAAGTGCACGGATTTTAGTTTCTTTTTTATTGATTTCAAAGCCGAAGGTCTAAACAGTAACACGTGGCATGATGTACAAGTTTTCTCAACTGAAATAATCCATAATTAGGTCATTGTGGGAGATCGAGCATAAATTTATGTTGAAGAATCCAAATTAGGTATGACCTATGGCATTGGAAAGAAGACTTAGAGGGATACTACAGGACCAAAGATCAAATATTGGTAATCTGGAATTACATATATACATCAGTTTCAATATCGAGCTCCTCAAAAGCAAGAAAAAGGTGTGTATTTTTTTTTTAAAATTGCATAAGTCTTGTTTGAAAAATTAGTTTTAAGTGATTCCAAGGGCATATTAAAGCACAGATATCAGTATTGGGTTCTAAAATCCCCCCCAAAAATAATTTCACAACTATTAAGCCCTCAGAAATCTCTACTATGACTCATAAAGAGGAAGAAGTGCGACACGATATATCAAAATTACAGGACCAAGTGCAACAAATTTCACACTCGCAAAGAGTAACAAAAAATGAAATGGAAGATAAGATGGATGGTTTGAAGAAAAACATGGATGGTTTGAAGAAAGATGTGTAAGCTAAGATGTATGGTTTGAAGAATGGCGTGGAAGCTAAGATTGATGGTATAGAATAAAAACTGAAAGATAACATGGAAGACATGAAGAATGGTCTAAAAGCAGACATGGAAAGTTTGAAGGAAGGTTTGACAAAGTTGCTATAAGAAATGATTCCTAATGGTGAAACAGTAGTAGATGAAACTCATGATGAAAATAAAAGAAATGTTAATCATGATTTCATAGACTCTAATGTTGGATTTAAGACCCACTATATTCCAAAGATCGATATGAGGAAGTTTGATGCCAATGATCTAGTAACATGGATACTACAGATGGAGCAATATTTTGATCTCCGTAATGTGAAAAACAGACAAAAGGTATGCATTGCAACTTTATATTTAGAACACAATACATTTGAATGGCATCAATGGCTTTGATATCATTAAAAAATGTCACTTGGTAAATTTTACGGAGGAAATGATAGCACATTATGAGGATACAAAGAACAACACCTTCTTTAGCCAATTGATAGATCTCAAACAAAAGGGTTCAATGGTGGAACACATTGAGGACTTCCAGAAATTGAATATAAGGGTAACTAATAATGTAGAGGAACTTAATATTGATGTCTTCATGGGGATTTTAAATGATAAAATCCAACATGAGGTTCACCTTTGGGAACCTAATTCATCGGAGAAGGCATTCAGGTTGGCAAGAAAAATTGAAAGAAAAAATATGGCGACAAGGAAGCCTACCACTCACAAATATAAAGATGGAAGTGTTGCTACTCCTAGACTTCCACAATCTACAAGGTTGACACCACAACAATTGGAAGAATAAAGGAGTAAAAGTTCTTTGCTACAGTTCTGATAGCAAATACACTAAAGGTCATGAGTGTTCCGAGAAGAAATTATTTTATATAGATTGTGAAGAGGAGGAAGAAAATGAACAAGAAACTTCAAAGAAGAGGATATACACCAAGAACCAACCCTAGAGAAAGAATAAATGAATTCGACCGTATCTTTTAATGCATTGGTGGGAATTACCACTCCTCAAACTCTCGAGATAGAAGGACATATCAAGAAGAAAAATGAAATAGTGCTGATTGATTCAGGAAGTACCCATAATTTTATTCATTGTAAGGTCACTAAGGAATTGAATTTCTTCCTATACCTAGCACCAGAGTGTCAAGATATGGTTGCAAATGGAGGAGCTATAAATTACTCTGAAAAGTGCCATAATATCAAGCTAACTATGGGGGAATATGTATTGAATAGTCCAATGCTCTTCATTCCAATGGGTGGTGTTGATGTTGTACTAGGATTCCAATGGTTATAATATTTGGGGACGATAAATTTTAATTTTCAAGAACTTTTCTTGAATTTTTTTTGGGGGAAGGAAAGGAAGTTGAATTACGGGGTATCTCAGGGAAGTCAAGAAATATAATCAGCTCCAAAAAGTCTTGGACAATCATTCCAAGGTGTTTGAAACTCCCAAAGGGCTCCAACCTATTCGTAATCATGATCATGCTATTAATTTGATTCCAATAAGTGTTCCTCCAAACATCAAGCCTTACAGATATCCTCATTCTAAAAAGAGTGAGATTCAACGTATGGTTGCGGAAATGCCATAGGCTGGTATAATTCAACCTAGTCAAAGTTCTTTCTCTACTCCAATAGTATTGGTGCACAAGAAGGATGGATCATGGCATATGTGTCCATATTATAGGGAGCTCAAAAAGCTCACTATTAAAGATAAATTTCCCATCCCCATCACTGATGAATTACATGGGGAAATTTACTTCACCAAGATGGATCTTCGTTCTGGATATCATCAAATTAGAATGAATACTGAAGACATTCTGAAAACAACATTCGGAACTCATGAGGGTCATTATGATTTTTTGGTCATGCCTTTTGGCCTTAATAATTCACATTCCACATTTCAAGGTTTGATGAATTTCATTTTCAAACCCTTCCTTAGAAAATTTATGATAGTATTTTTTTATTATATACTAATCTACAACAAGTCTTGGAAGTATCATGTTCAACATGTTGACATGGTTCTAAAACTATTGGAGGAGAAATAATTATATGCAGATATATCTCCAAATGTTTCTCTGGAGTACAGGAGTTGGAATATTTGGGTCATATTGTATCTCATGAGGGTGTTAAGGTAGACCCTAACAAAATTAAATCCATTGAGAAATGGAAAATCCATACAACTATAAAGCATCTTCGAGAATTTATGGGGTTAACAGGGTGTTATCACAAGTTTGTTAACAATTATGGGAGAATATCGGCACCTCTAACATCATTACTGAAGAAAGATGCATTTTCTTGGAATCCATAAGAAACTAAGGCCTTTGGATATATTAAGGAGGGAATGTTCCAAGTACCGGTCTTAGCTATGACAGACTTCACAAAAACCTTTATTGTGGAATGTGATTCCTTAGGAAATGGAATTGGTGCGGTTTTAATGCAAGAAGGAAGGCCCATTGCTTTTGAAAGTCGTCCAATCAAAGTAAAGTATTTATTGAAACCTATTTATGAGAAGAACATGTTGGCAATACTACATGTACTAAAGTAATGGTGACTTTACCTAATGGGGAGACACTTCAAGTTAAAAAAATATCATGATAGTCTTAAATACTTTTTGGAACAAAGATTATCTTCAAAAGAGCAGCAAAAATGGGCCACAAATATGTTGGGTTATGACTTTGAAATCATCTACAAAAAAGGAATGAAAATGTTGTTATAGATTCACTCTCAAGAAAGGATGAGGATGTGGAAGCATTGCTTTGTGCCATTTCTATTATCCAACCTGAGTGGATAACCAATGCAAGGGATGAATGGAAGAATGATGAAGAGATGTGGACACTCATTCAAAAGTTGCAATAAGATTCCAGTACGTCTGAAACATTTAGCTGGAAAAATGATTCATTATGGTACAAAGATCATTTGTATCTTTGTAAGAATTTCCAACTAAAACAAAATATTATTTTGGAATTACACACCTCTCCCTTAGGAGGGCACACAAGATTTTTAAAAACTTACCAGAAGGTCAAGAAGGATTTTTTTTGGGATGTCCTTAAATCTCATATTCAAAATTTTGTGGCAGAATGTTTGGTTTGCCAACAAAATAAAGTTGAGACAGTTAAGACGTCGAGTCTGTTACAACCTTTATCCATTCCAAGTCAACGTTGGGAGGAGGTTTCAATGGATTTTATCACATGATTACCCAAGTCCAAAGGAAAGACTGTCATCATGGTGGTAGTTGAAACACTTACAAAGCATGCACACTTTTTTGCATTATCTCATCCATGTAAAGCCAGTACAATTGCTACCGCATTTATGGAAACAATTCAAAAGCTACATGGAAACCCAAAGATTATTGTAAGCGACAATGATCCCATTTTTACAGGAAATTTTTTGACGAAATTATTTTCTTGTTTGGGTACTCAATTAGCTCATAGCTCATCATATCATCCTCAATATGATGGGAAAACTGAGATATTGAACAAATGTTTGGAAGGATATCTTTATTGCTTTGTATCTGATAAAAATACACAATGGATCAAGTGGTTACCTCTGGCTGAATGGTGGTATAACACTTCCTTCCATACTGCAGCAAAAATTACCCCATTTATGGCACTTTATGGATATCATCCACCCTCCATCACATCATCTTTAAGATAAAAATCTAAGTTTCAAGTAGTGGAAGATCACATCGAGCATCAACAACAAGTTCTCAAGCTCTTAAAGGATAACCTCACTTTGGCGCAGAATCGAATGAAACAACCCGCGGATCAACATTTCAGTGAAAGAAGTTTTGCAATCTACAACCATACAAACAAATGTCCCTCATGCAAGCTAAGAAGGATAATAAATTATCATGAAAGTATTAATATGGTCCTGACAAGGTGTTGCAAAATATTGGCACTATGGCATACAAATTGGAGCTTCCTTCATATTCTTGAGTGCACGTAGTTTTTCATGTTTCATGCTTAAAGAAGGTTATAGGTGACAAGCTCCTAGTTCAAACAATATTTCTAGAACTTGACGAGGAAGGAAAAATCATATTGGAACCTGAAGCAGTCACAGAAACAAGAACTCGACAGCTATGAAATCGATCAATTTTAGAGTATCTCATCAAGTGGAAGAAATTACCGGCTGAAGATTCGACATGGGAGGATGATAATTTTATACATAAGCATCCAGAACTACTCAAGCATTGATAACAACACTTTTTTGAAGGAGAGGGGAATGCTAGGTCATTATAATACTAGTGTATCCCCTTATTGTTATTGTTAGTGTAACCCCCTTATTGTTATTATTGTGCCCATGTAGTCCCCATATTATTATTATTATGCCCCATAGACACCCATTATTGTTATTTTTGTGCCCTTACATTGTTATTGTTATGTCGGCTAGGATTATATTGTGACCCCTTGGACCCCTATATATAGAAAGGGGGTTTTGTCATTTGAATCATCCAAGAATCGTTCGTTTATGTAATGTAAAGGAGGTTTCCCCCTCGAAGAGGCTGATTTCTAAGTCATTGATCTATCTTTTCTTATATTTTGTGAGCTAGTTTCATAACACCATAGTGGCCATCAAGGTTCCTAGAAATGAAGAAAATTAAGGAATACATAAATTGCAACGGGAACTATTAAATATTCAAGACACTGCCTATGGTTAATGCCATTAAAATTTATATCTCAATAATGAATCTGCATAAGATTTTCAATACTCGGGTTGCTCATTTTGTTCAGAAATATTTGGTTGGGTTTTTCTCTATTCCTAAATTTGTTAGATTGAGATTTTGAGTTGAGTTCGTCACCTTCACAAGGTAATTTTTCTTGGAGCATGCCCTGAGCATGGGTGTTTGGTATAAGAATATACATGTAATGGTAGCCTAGAATATTGGCTGCTCTGCAAAGGAAATAATGCTCCTATTCCATGGTTTTCACACTTCAAAATAATTTGGGAAGTGGCATATGAATTGCTTTTTCTTCACAGTGCATATCCAAAGCCGATTGTAAATTGTAACTTGAAACCTGTGAATATCTTACTGGACCACAACTTTGTTAGCAAAATTGGAGATGTGGGTCTTAGCGGACTTGTACCTGCAAAGACCATAATGGAAACCCAGTACAATAGCATGGTTCTGTTGAGGCCTTGAAAATCGGTGCAACAACATAAGGGAAAGCCACCCGGTCGAGGACATGAAAGTAGTCCCTTTCTTGTTTGGAATGGTGGCTCCGACTGGATTTATGGGACCAATTTCCCAGTTTGATATAGTTGGGGTGAATGGATTGTTTTATCACTATGTGGAACTTGATAGATGGAAATATTAGCAAGCTTGCAATAAAAAATAAATCTATCTATTATGTATCCTAGGATGAAATCTATTCTCTGTGCGATCTACAAAAATAACCTTTTAGTGGATGTAAATAAACATCATACATTCACTTAGAGATATGAAAACATTTGAGATAATTGATTTAATTAAATAGTTAATTAAATAAATTGAATAAAGCTTATATCGCAACTTTAAAATGCCTGAATTGCATATATATCAAATGCTAACATTATAACATGTTCAAAAGTGAATTAATGTCAATTGTATTCAAATGGATACATAAAACAAAAAATCATAACATAAATAACTATTTCTCATTTGAAGCTAAAATATAACACATAGGATAAAATTACCATGTATATGTTTACTCTGCTCATTTGAGAAATAATACTTGGTCGAGCCTTTTCTATTCAGAAAACTTCAAGAGTACAAAAGTGCATCATCCATAAAGTTTTATTTTCAAAATTTCAGAACCCCTTCTTCAAAAACATGAAGGGGTTTAAATATAAAAACATTAAGTCTTAAAATAGTTATTACAATAAAAAGTTGAGGAGGTTTAAAACAAACCTCCTTAAAGTAAGTGGAATTATAACAGAAATAGAAATTAAAGGGATGACTTGCTCAAGGACTGTCCTGATGTCTCCTTTTCCATTTTTTCCTTCAGCTGAAGGATATTAAGCATAGGCTTAACCTCTGGAGGTTGGCCTGGCCTAATATTTAGGTGTCCAGTGAAAACAGCATCGAAAAGTGGAGGAAGCATGTAGGAGGATGTATCTGTGAGGCATCATAGCATACGCCACTCGTCGTGAGGCTTTACTAAATATCTCCAATATTTCTCCCAATCCAGCTTTTCCAGCTTCATGATTGTTCTTCTTTTACCTTTGACACTTCTTGCCATTGTCTTATCAAGTCTTTTACTAAAGGCATTGCACCGGGAGAACATATGTAAATAATATTTGCTGCAATGAGATTTTGGCTAACGGTCTCCACAATGTTAGTAGCAACATCCTTTGCCCTGAAAATGGCTCTCTGTGCATGCTTCAACTATATATCCCAATCTGTAAATAATATTTCTTTTTTTGAATCCTCAATCTTGGGCAGGTTGGCCTTTCAGCCATCAGGAGAATCTTACCAGGTGACAAAATAGGAGACCTTATCATCTATATCATCAAAACTAATCCTCATATCTGCAATGTGATTCACAAGTGAATCGCTCTGTTCACACAAATCAAGAATACTTGATAATTTCTGACAAAAAACAACATGTTGTTGTGCTAATAAAGTGTTTAGTTATAAGGCCTCTTTTCTGAATTCATTAATCTTTGGGTTATCTTTTACTTGCACAATGGAGAGCTGCAATTGGTGAATTAGAGTATCCTTGGAAATATTCTTACTATGATGTTGAATTTTTAATTGGTCCATGCTCTCCTGGAGTTGTGCGAACTGTACCTGTAACTGTTGACTAACACTTTGTTTCTCTGCTTGTAACTCTAGTTCAAGTTGGATGATTTTCTCATCCTTTTGTTTCATAAGTTGTTGAACTTCTAATGCTTTGTCAATGGTTGCAGAAGCATAAGCTCCTGCGAACTGAGTTAAGCGAGATAGATCTTGTGAAGGATATACCTGAGTGTCTTTCCAAACAACAACCATAGATACATCTCCTTGTAAAAGGGGTTGGGGTTGCTCCAATCTTATTATTTTCTTCTGTCGGCTCATAACCGCCTTGTGTTTTGGACTGTATAAAATGTCCAAAGGAGGAACTTCTTCAATGTTAAGAACAATTTCAGTGGTGGGGAATGCCGGGATGAATTCCACTCTTTCTGTGCTTGTTAATTTGTCATAGTTCTCAACAGTGAACGAGTCATGAATTTTATTTTGTGGAGTATGCATAATTTGTTGCTCGTTTCCAACTGTAGCTTCTTGTTCTTCTTGGAGTTTTAGATCAAACTCCTTCCAAACATCCTTCAGAATAATAGGGAAATGCACATCCAAAATTTGAACTTTGACTGATTTATCTTGGTTTTTTGTGCTAAGGACTTCAATATCTTGAGTTGCCGATTCACTTTCCTTATCTTTCTGAGCTAATGGTTGTGAAACATCCAACATTTTTAATGGAATTGATTCCAATCTCTTATTCCTATATTGCTTAAATTGATGCAATTTCTGTGGATGGAGGCCTAAAGCTGCCAACTTTTGAACTATAGGATAATTGTCGACAGACTCAAAAAGGTCATCGAAATCATCGTCTTTGTGCACAAAAGGCATAATCTTCACTTGGGTAGCGAAAATATTAGCAACTTTAATTGGATCAGACTTCCTATTTGGAATTGTAAATAACTTTAAAAAATTCAATATGACCAATTTCAACAACAACATGTTTATAATTATCAAGTCCATAACCACCACAATTAATAGGAAAAGAAGGCCATGATGCTTTCTTGGCCTCTTTCAGAAATCTGGTTAGGTCGTTTCCAACAGTCTGATATGCAACTTCTCTTTCGAGAAGCTTGTCAGGAACATACAGGGGAAAAACATGCGGTCGAGCTGAGCTCCCAAATAATCGGACATAGGTGAATAACTCTTCACCAAACCATTTTCCTATAGGGGAAAAATCAGCTTGGGCCTCTTTTGGTAGTCTGGGGGTTTTCTCATTAAAAACAACTTGGAACAGGGGGGGAATAACTCAATTGCAAATTTTGTAAAAATGGTTCTCATCCTTAGAGTCCCACAACATACTATGAAATATATGAATAGGTACAGGGTCTTGGGTAGTCCATTTCTAGCCCATGGCTGGAAAATTCGAGGTAAAAAACACTTCATTCATGATATAGGCGCTCATATAGAATGGGGAGATTTTTTGGAAGAAATGGAGTGGTTTTTTCTATATTCTAAAATCTGAGTGGCAATATTATTAGATCGAATATTTCCCCAATCCATAACATATGAATCTGCAATGATCTCCATAAGAGGGACCCATTTTATTGAAAATCGAGTAGTGTCCGGTTGACCAAAAATTATGGACATCATCACAGAGACATAACAATAGGGGCATACAAGGGAGTCAATAGAGTACATACCCTTTTCATCATTCTTGTCCTTATTGGGCTTACTCCTCCATTACTTGATTGGCTTCGATTTGAGCTCATTTTCTTTGGCGAACTATGCAAGGAATTCTTTATCATAGACCTTTTCAAGGTTTGGGATATGGTACATCAGCTTCAGGTTTTCAGCCTTGAAGGAACCAATAATTGTCCCTCTGCTGGTAAGAAATTTCCTATCCCCGATATTGAGATTGTCAATGACCCATTTTACCATATGAGTGTATGGTAAGATCTTCGGTTGGGACACAATTCGATGTAGGAAAGAATTAGCTACTTCTCTAATTGTCGCTTCAGAAGAATCAGGAGCGTTGGCAGTTGCTTTTCTTTGATTTTTGTGAGGTTTTCCATCCTCGAGTAGTTTGTACATGGATTTCCATGAAGAGCATCTGCTTTCTGGTCCACACATAGTATCTATAAAGAGAGGCAACATTTTAATTCTCTTGGTTGTGGTGGGTCCAGGGTTTACAGGAGCCATATGCTTCTTATCTTTCTTGAGAACTTTAGACATCTCCGGAGAATTATGCTTATTCGGGCTAGTCTGCAAATAAATGAGAAAGGATAAGAGGAAAGAGGGAAATTTTTGGTTTTACAATATGCACAAGTACCATAGAAATAGAAACATTCAAACAAATGAGACTTTTCATGCTGATAAGATATGAATTGAATGCTTGTTATAGGAAAATGACTATGGGGGTATGCGCGAAAAAATCGTTAATTTATGACATTAATAGCTTATATGGGTTGTTGTGCCCATATAATCATTTCCGCATTAAAACCATATCTGTCGCATTGCAACATTGCTCGTGTGCAAATCTTCATTAAATATTGATCAGCTTGGCTTTTTGCCGATTGCGATATTGCAATCGCAATATCGGCAAAAGTGGGCGGAGTGTGAAATGTTTGAGTTGACAAGAGTGTGATGAGCAATGAACTATATCGCAACAGCAGATATGGTTGGGGGAAGAAGAATGGTTATGATTACGAGAATGTGATGTGATGAGTATATCGCATTGGGGAAATATGAGAGATGACAATAAGTCCATTAGCCCTTGGAAATGTGAAATGTGATATGCGATATGTGATAGCTTACGTGGCAGAAGTGGGTCCCGCAGGCATTCCTTATGGAATTTTCTCGAAAATATGGATTTTTCCCATCTTAAAAACGCTTTTACTTATATACATCGAATCGCAAAATGTTTCGAGTGACCTTTTAGGAGTTATATATGTTTTGTTGTGGTTTTGCAATTACGATGATGCAATTGTCCTCCACTTAAGTGCTTTTAAAGCCAAACTTTAAGGTTTTATCGCTATTTATATCTAATGAATTACTCTAAGGGTTTTATTTGTTTTAACTCTAAAAATTAAAGGGTCCCCATTATTTTCTCAGGTAACTATTGCTTAAAATAATGGGAGTTGTCGATTAGCACAACAATTGGCGATTCACTGGAAGAACCAATTATCTATGCAAAACAAATTCTTGGTATCTTTAAATAAGTAAAATTAATTTAAGGAAACAAGAAGTATCTTCAAAATATTCAAATGACTAAAATTACTCTCAATGTAAAAAACTCATCTCTATCGTTAATCTTTCAGAAACCTTTCATAAATAAATCTTCATTCCTTTATATCAATAATTATATAGTTTAAAGGATAAAGAAAGTGTCATTTTGTAACCTAGCCTTTTGTTTGTTCATTTTGTCATAAGTAGAGCCATTATTGTTAGTAAATATTAATAACTCAAGCAAGGTTGCCTTTTAACCATCAATGATTCAGTATCCCATCCATTTTATTATTACAATTATTTGAGATAAATCCTTAATTTTAAAACTTAATTTTTCTTTTTCTTAAAAAGTCATTGTCGTGGCTTAATGACCAGAAAGTGGCAATGCCATTCACTGGTTATAATTGAACTGAACAAGTCGACTCGTGATGAGACCCCATGTCTTATGATTTTAATAATCACGAGCCATTACCCTGATTTGGTATGCAGTTGTGGTAATGTCAGTTAATTATTAACTTATGATCATGGTAACCAAGCTCGTAATGAAACCTCTTATCCTTTTAACTTTTTTATATTTTTGAATTACCCTTTAAAAAAGTATTTTCAATGGATGGGGAGAATCATTGACTCCTTAAGACTTTTGGATGACAATTTAGAGTTAAAGATTCTTTAGTTACAGAAAGTATTTTCTTTGTAAAGATGAACCTTTTGTGATTGATGCTAAAGTAAAAAGACTTTACAAATTCAGGTTTACAAAATTTACAATTTTGATGGAAAAAGATTTCAGAGTTGTATAGTATTCATTCAATTTTCTAGTTTGGTAGTTATTTCCTCAAAAAATTATATTCTTCAAAAATAAAAACATAAATAATTCAGAGGTGTTGTGAACAAACAAAAGTATGTAATCAAACATTATTTTCCTAGAAAAATAAAAGCGCGGGTATAGTACATTTACAAGATAATTTTCTTCTAAGAAAATAATTTTTAAGAATTAGCCCATTAACAAGGAGTAAATATTTTCTCCCTTGAAGGTCTTGTAACATGAAGGTTGATGGGCCAATTTGTTCAATGATTTGAAATGGTCCAAGCCACATTCTTTGGAATTTGGTATGCTTGCCTTTTCCCCATGTTCCTTGTCCCACTTGAATATGAGGTCTCCAACTTGGAAATTTTTTGGGGAAACAAAATTTGCATCAAAATCATTTTTTACTATTTGTTGGTGTCAAGTATGAGTTAAATTGGCCTTTTCTCTTTCTTCTTCCATTTTAAGGATCCGAGACTAATTGTAGGGAAGAAGAAGGTACTTCGTTAATAAACTGAACTAGGGCTAATGAAGGAAGAGCTAAATTTGATGGAAATACAACTTATTTCCCATAAACCAGATTAAATGGACAAGTTCCTATAGAGGCCTTCTGAGTAATCCTATCTGGCCATAGTGAAAATGTTAAAGACTTATGCCATTTTTTCTGATTCTGATCAATATTCCTTTTGATTATTCTTATGAGATTTTTATTTTTTGATTCTGCCAAACCATTCCCTTGGGGATATTAATTAGCAGAGTATTTAAGGTTAAAACCTCTTTTGAGAGTGAATTCAGTCATACTATTTCCCTAAAAATAAGATGCGTTATCAAACATAAGTGCATTGGGTAGGCCAAATTTGGTAATAATGAATTGATTAATAAATTCAATAATATCCTTAGAGTTAGCTACCTTTAGTGGAGCAACTTCCACCCATTTAGTAAAATAATTTGTTGCAATGAGAATATATTTATGCTGCTTGGATGAGTTAGGAACAATCTCAGCTATGATATCCAATCCCCATTGTTCAAAAGGTTATTCAATGTTGATTGGTTGCAAAGGTAAGGATGTTTTTCTTTGTCTTCCAGCAATAGCTTGACATGTTTTGCATTTTCTCACATATGTATGAGAATATTTAAACAGAGTGGGCCAGTAATATCCTTCATGAAGGATCTTATGCGCAGTGGTATCTCCACCGAAGTGTCCACCTGCAGGTCCATCATGGAGTTCCTGCAAAACCCTCTATGCTTCAAATTTCTTAAGGCATATTAGTAGTACAGAGTCATAGTTATTTCTAAACAAGGCATTGTGAATGAGTTGATATTGACTAGATTTCAATCTTAAAGCTCTTTTTCTTTTGTAATTGAGTTCTATAGGAGCATATCCATTTTTCAAGTAAAAAATTAAATTAGTAGATTGTGATTCAGAGTCATTCGGGTTTACCTCAACAATATGTATAGTATTGCCTGACTCTTCATCATTTGATATGTTGGATGCTCCAGATAGCTGTCTGCAGAGACCTTGTCCTCTAATGATTTTGGCTGCTCTTATCTCAATGTCATATTCATGTAGTGCAATTACCCAATTTTCTCTCTTTTCTCCTAGTTCCTTTTGAATAAGTAGTTGTCTTACAACTGAAAATGGAACTATTACCTTAGTGTGTGTTTTAAGGAGAAAAGGTTTAAAGTGCTTCAAAGATTTATAGACATCAAATGTTTGTTTTTCCCATTCTGAATAATTTAGCTCAACACCTTGAAGGTTTAAACTAAAGAATGAAATGGGTGCTTCAATATTTTGATCATTAATTTGTGTTAACACAACAACATAAGATGTTTCTGATGCAAAAGTATATAAAATAAAATGATTAGAAAAATCTGGGGTAGTCAGAGAAGGAGCATTAATTATAGCATCCTTGATTAGATCAAAATCTTCTCTTTCATTATGTCCCCATTTGAAAAGTGCATTTTTCTTAATCATTACTTAAAAAGGTAAAATGATTTGGGAAAAAATTGGAACAAATCTCTTGACAAAATTTATCTGTCCTAAAAAGGACTACATGGATTTTTGGTTATGGGGATGTGAGAGTTCGGAAATTGCCTTTATTCTTTCAGGATCAATCCAAATGCCTTCTTTTGAGACGATAAATCATAAAATTTTTCCTTCACTTAAAGCAAAATAAGACTTTTTGGGATTTAAAGAAATTCCATATTTCAAACAGCGTTATAGGATTTGCTTAAGATCATGATAGTGGTCATTTATTTTCTTGGAGTAAATAGTTATATCATCTAAATAAACAACCATATTTTTATTTATCAGGCCCCTAAAAGCAATATCTATTGCTCTTTGAAAAGTTTCTTATGCATTGATTAAACCAAAGGGCATTTTATGATAGGCATAAGTGCCCCATTTTGTTCTAAATGTAGTCTTTAATCTATCTTCAGGATGAACTAAAGCTTGATTGTAGCCTAAAAGTCCATCAAGAAAAGAAATTAATTCAGAACCAACATTTGGTTGCAAAATTTGTTCCATCGGTGGTAATGGGAAATTGTCTTTCAAGCAAGCTTTGTTTAAGTTTCTAAAATCAATACAAATACGAATATCGCCATTATTTTTCCTAACAGGAACTAAATTTGAGACCCACTTTGAATGCCTAACATGAAAGATAATCTTGGCCTTAAGGAGTTTGTTGAGTTCACTTTTGATTTGACTTTCAAGATTAGGGTGGATTTTGCTTAGCTTTTGTTGTATAGGCTTTTCAGTGGATATCATTGGGATAGTATGTTGGATGATGGAAGTATCATAATTTTTTAGATCTTCATATTTCCATGTAAAGGCATTTTTATATTTCTTCAATAAATGGATGAAGGTTAATCTTTCATCACAGGAAAGACCAAGTCCTAAGTTGATGTTTTGAGGATTTAGATCTGTTCCAAGATTTACTAGTTCAAACCTCAAAGTTTAACTTTGGAGTTTAGAATTAGTAACCTTTTTGAATCAATCTTTGAGATCATAAAGATCTTCAAGTTTGACCACAAACTTGGGTATGGCATTTTCTTTAGGTTTTTTTTGCAATTTCCTTTCGTGCTCATCTTCATCAATTAATTGATCATCATATGATCCTTCTGATGTAAGAAAAGTTATAACATCATCATCATCGCTGAATACTCTCCAATTAGTAATATTATCAGGAATAAATATGCGAAAAATCAACTCTATGGAAAATCTATCAAGGCTATAATCTTCTGAAGGAATAAGCCTGGATGCTACATTAGCTAGAAGTTTTGCACTTGCATTCTGAATTCTTGGAATAGACGAGATATTGAATGCTATAAAATGATAGGTAAGAGATTGTACCACTGACTGATAATGTTTAAGATGACCTTAAATACAATGTATGGTATTTCTTACTTGTTTAACAATTATTTCATAATCACCATATAGTTTGAGATACTTGACACCAAGGTCAATTGCTTTGGTTAAGCATTGGACCAGTGCCTCGTATTCTGTGGTGTTATTTGTGCATTCAAAGTCAAGTCTGCATGTCAGCATTGTCTTTTCACCTTCTGGATTGATTAATATACAACCAGCTCCTGCTACTTCACTGGATTTTTATCCATCAAAGTATAATGTTCATAACAAAGTACTAATACGAGGTTTATCTACGGTATTTACACACTTGGAAGAATTTGACAGAGAAAAATTTTCAATATGAGAATTAACCAAGTTGGTTAGAAATGGATATTTTTTAGCATTGAAGTTCCCTAAAAAAAATACAACAGAGTAATTGTTGAGAATGTTACTAGTAAAATCCATGGCTTCATTCTCTTCTTCGAATTTAGTTACTGAGTATTTCAAATGCTTTTCACGGTCTACTATGATTTGATTTGGCTTTCCATTATGAGGAAGCCACATATGAGACCAAATAGTAGCAAAATAGCCATGAAGTTTTTCCGACCAATCTATACTTAGGATTAGACCAAAAAAAATAGGGATATTGGCAACTAAGGTATCAATTACTTGATGAACTTTTGGATTGGATGCTAATCTAATAAGGACTGAATTCATTTCTCCTCATACCTTAACTTTTGTTCTGTCTAATTGCACAATATGTACTACAGACTTCTAAGGATATATATTCAATTTGAGGAAAAAAGAATAGGGCATGATGTTTGAAGCGACTCCAGATTCAATTAAACAATTTTGCAAATTTTTGTTTGAACACTTAAAAAGTTAACAGGAAAGGAGGAGTGTGCGAATTAGATTTGTCACCTATCAAAATAACATCACGTGCATCAATTTTCTCAGGTGAATCATTCAGAGGCTTACCTACTCCTTTAGATTCTTTAGAAGTTACAGGAGAAGGAAGGAATGTGGAAGGAACTGCATTCAACTCTTTGAGTGAGATTTGATGTTGTTGTTTCAATTTGCTCAACTCATGTAAAGAGATATTTTCCCTAGTCTTCTTCATATCTTCCACTATATTATATTCAATAGTATCAGAGACTACTAATGTTTTGGATGTAGATGGAAGAGTAGAAGAAGTGGGACTTGATTGAGGAGAAGAAGTATTTTTATGAACTACTTTATCCTTAGCAACAGAGGTTGAATATTTTTGCTTTTGGGGTGACTGAGGTAGGTCAGCAAAATTTTTACTTCTAGTATTAACCGGAAGTGCCTCATGTTCATTTTCATCATCAGAGGTTGGAAGAATGAAGTCCCATAGTCCATGGACTTCAACTAGTTCTTCTTCTTGATATTCTTCTACATAAGATATTGTTTCATCATGATCTTCATCTTGATCTAATTCAGCATTTGAGATTACATTTGGGGGTTGAGAAGCTTGTTTTTTATTATTTCTTCGAAGAAGACTCAAATTCTTGTTTCTTTATCTCAAATACATCATTTGAAATGGTTTTGAGGACCTTTGGTAATCCCTCAAGATCATAAGGATCTTTATATGTTTTCTTTTTAGGTTCATCCTTAAATGAAACCTCCTTAGTTTTTCTATCTTCTTGAGCAATTTTCTTCTCTAAAACAAGTATTATTTTTTCAACATAAAGAGATTCTTTCATATTCTCTACCAAAGTAGCCTTATTGGCTCTATCTACAAAAATAGAAATAGTATAAGGAAGAGAGGATATATACCATTCTATTTGCATGTCTACTCCAGGCTTAGATGTGGTTGGGATCTTGTTGAGAAATTTATTAAATCTGGAGTTGAAATCTTTGATCTTTTCCCCTGTGTTTTCTTTAAGATTGGAAATATCATTGATAAGGGTGAGAGTAGTGCAATCATCCACAAATTTAGTAAGGAATTTTTCTTCAAAAATATCCCAACTAGTAATAGTACCTGGTGGTAGTGAAAAATACCATGATCCAGCCAATCCTTGAAAAGTGTAAGTAAATAATCTAACTACACAATCCTCCTCTGAAACTTCATTAAGATTTATGGCAAGCATAAAGTTACAGATATGTTCCTTTGCAGGTAATCCATCATCTGGATTATATTTAGGCAACCATCTTTCAGGATGCTTAGGTAAAGGATGAAGAGGACCTGGTAATCGAACAACTCCAAAAATTTCCCAAGGTCTGGCTACCATTATGTGAAGTGGGGAATTGGTTGGTCCTAAATGAGGATTTGAAGTAGAAGAAGTAGTTCCAGTGGTGGTTGAAGGTGAAGAAGAAATGACTATGGAACTAATACAACTTGAGGTAGCAGTTATAGACTGAGAAGAAGAAGGAATATTAATTAATGAAGAAATTGTTTAAGAAGATGTGAAAGAGGGAAGAATAACTGATGTTGTTTAAGGGATTGAATCTCACTAGTTGATGATTGGGTTTTAAAAATAGTAGCTTTCCTACGATGAGAATGAAGAGGAAATTCAAAAGGGATTACTATGAGTTTTTCACTCTTAGATCGAGTTAATACACCAGTGCCTTCAAATATTGAAGTAACACTTCCTTCTAAGGGTTCAGAAAGTGCAGGTTTGTCTGCTGAAATTGAAACTTCTTCCAATTTCTTTATCGATGTCTGTACTTCAAGTGATTTTGGAGTATATTCCAAAGAGATTTATTTATGAACAGAACTAGGAGATTTTGGGGGAGAATGGACAACTTCTGATTTATGAGTAGGAAATTTTGAACCAAGACTTGAAGTTGTTGACTTGGAGGGAGAATGACTCTTCTGATGGTATTTTCTTTTTGGATTAAACTTTGGTGCCATTCATAGTCAGGTGGCCCTCATTCTAGCGCCAAAAATGTTGAGGCCCCGAAAATCGGTGCAACAACATCAGGGAAAACCACCCGGTCGGGGACTTGAAAACCATCCCTTTTCCATTTGGAATGGTGGCTCCAACTGGATTTATGGGACAAGCTTCCCAGTTTGATATGGTTGGCGTGAATGTATGGTTTATCACTATGTGGAACTTGATAGATGGAAATATTAGCAACCTTGCAATATAAACAATAAATCTATCTATTATGTATCCCGGGATGAAATCTATTATTTGTGTGATCTACAAAAATAACCTTTCAATGGATGCAAATAAAGGTCATACATTCACTTAGAGATTTGAAACGTTTGAGATAATTGATTTGATTAAATAGTTAATTAAATCAATTGAATAAAGCTTATACCACAACTTTAACATGTCTGCATTGCATATATATCAAATGATAACAGTATAACATGTTCAAAAGTGAATTAATGTGAAACTGTATTCAAACAAATACATAAAACAAAGCATCATAAGATAAATAACTATTTCTCATTTGAAGCTAAAATATAACACATAGGATAAAAGCACCATGTATATGTTTACTCTGCTCATTTGAGAAATAATACTTGGTCCAACCTTTTCTATTCAGAAAAATTCGAGAGTACAAAAGTGCAACATCCATAAAGTGTTCTTTTCATAATTTCAGGACACCTTCTTCAAAGACATGAAGGGGTTTAAATATAAAAATAAGAAGTCTTAAAATAGTTATTATAATAAAAAGCTGAGGAGGTTTCAAACAACCCTCCTTAAAGTAAGTGGAATTAAAACATAAATAGAAATTAAAGGGATGACTTGCTCGAGGACTGTCATGTTGTCTCCTTTTCCATTTGTTCCTTCAACTGAAGGATATTAAGCATAGGCTTAACCTATAGAGGTTGGCCTGGCCTAATGCGTAGGTGTCCAATGAAACCAATATCAGAAAGTGGGGGAAGCATGTAAGAGGATGTATCTGTGAGACAACACAGCATAAGCCATTGGTTGTGAGGCTTCATTAAATATCTTCAATATTTCTCCCAATCCAGCTTTTCCAGCTTCATGATATGTTCTTCTTTTACCTTTGAAACTTCTTGCCACTTCCTTATCAAGTCTTTTACTAAAGGTAATACTGGGAGGAAAAATGTCGATAAGATTTGCTACAATGAGATTTTGGCTAACAGTCTCCACAATGTTAGTAGCAACATCCTTTACCCTGCAAATGACTCTCTCTGCATGCTTCAACTGTATATCCCAATCTGTAAATAATATTTCTTTCTTTGAATCCTCAATCCTAGGCAGGTTAGCCTTTTGGCCATCAGCAGAGTCCTGCCAGGTGACAAAATGGGAGACCTTATGTTGTGAGAAAAACTTCCCTAAGGTCTAGGTTGAGGGACCTAAGTGAGCGGAAGACATATCATCACAAGAAGCACTCAAATTACAAGTCTTAATGCTTGAACTAGAAAACTGAGGATAGGTGACCTTACCCGTGTGTCCTACGTTTGAGGTCGATCCTGTAAGGTGCAAACCCTCTGCCACTCCTCGTGCTTCAAGACCTGCAAATCCATCAAGACAAAGCACACAACCTAGCTTCACATCATATATATCCTAGATGTCAGCATGTTAGATCATAAAATATCATTAAAAATAACATAAAATAAACCATTACAAGTTCATTCAACATGTATAAGAGACATATAGCACAAAGACCTCAGGAACAGAAAAAAGCTTCTTTATTGATAATATGTAAAGATAAAGTGGAGAAATCACCCGAGATCTGCCACGGATCCAAGCAAAACCGTCCTCCAAATCCATCCAACCCTAGCCTCACACAGCGTCTTCCATAAAAGGTGCACAAAGGATGTCACATAAAGAGGGGGTGAACGTCACAAGGAAATAGGGGTTTCCTGAACCTAGGAAGTGTAGGAGGCACAGGGATATATCAAACTTGATCAGGGCTATAACAGGCTATAATATCAATATCATTCTCTCTCCCTCTTAGGACTTTCTTTTGAGGTGTATTTATACTTCCTCAAATCATTTTTTGTCAGTTGAGAAACAGTTTGGCCACAGGCTGGTGTAGGTAGGCTACAGGTAAAACCCGTAAACCCTGCCTAATTAATAGGGAGTTTATTATTTTTAATATTTTAAATTGTATACGTGGGTCAGATATGAGTGGATCCACATCTGCATGAGTAAAAGTTTGGGCAGAGTCGCGTATGGAATTCAAAATACTGTTTTTTAAGAATTTGACCAAGTCTAAATGGAAACGGCTGCCCAAGGCCAATGCATAAGTCATCCAATATATAGAGGTGATAAATGATGCTATAACAGATGCCCCCTAATATATGAGGTCAGAAGGGGTACATGATGGCTAAAATGTATTATGTTCATAAGAAAGAATCTTGCGAGGACTAGAGAGGACTTCACCAAATTTCAGCCTGCCAAAAATCAGTGAAAGAAATTAGAAAGAAAGCTCATGTCTGAGGCAGGGATACCCATGCTCAGTGAAAGAAAAGTATGTCCGCATATCAAGTATGGAGCAGATCCAATATGTATACAAGTATAATTAATTTTAAAGTACATAGTGAATCATCTTATCACTTCCCGAAAGTACATATCAAAATCATGTCCAAGTATCACATATAGAAGACTATTCAATGATGCTGCGAAGATATTTGATCACTGAAGTCACAACTGAATCTCCAAGTACCAAATCATAAGTGGTGGAAAAAATGGTACTGCACGCAACTCAGGTGCCAACGTATATTATGATGCTATGATGAACTGCAACATATAAGGGTGGATGGTTTCATTGGCAGAAAACTGAAGGATTTGTTAAAGTGAACCAAATCATGCTAATGTAAACCCAAGGTCTTCACCAATCACAATGGCACAATTCTACACAATGGGAATAAATGAGCTGAGGTTGACCATGTGAGAAATCATTTAACTATAGGTCATTGATGTATACTATTAACAAATGCGATACAACTCACTGATAATGATGATGAGAGTCAAGGTGCCCCAATACAATCTAACAAGTGCAAATAAATGAGTTGAATTTGAACACTTGAGAGAATCTACCAATAAGGAGACATTGATGTATTCTCATTTTCGATAGCGAAGGAATCTGTCACTGATGATTGTAAACCCTAAGGTACTGACAAAAGAACTCTAGACCTTATTCCCGGAGAAATGAGTCAGAGTCGATGAGAAAATATATGCTGGAAGGAAGGCATTAAGTAATCCCATATAAATCCAACATGCGTGTAACCTGCAAGAAAAAACTTTGGAAGGAATCAGACGAAGAAAAGTGAAGTAACCAACCCGAAGCACGTTTCCGGCGTGAACAAAATGTAGCTAGTGCATGGCAGAAACCCTCTGAACCAACCAATAATGAAAGTTGACAAAGAGGAAAGGAATCCACCAATTGGGTCAAATGGAAACCAAGGCATTGCACAAATCCCAAGTGCGATAATGTAAGCTGAAGTCGAACACAAGGGAAACCACTCAGTCAAAGACCCATGGTGTTGATCAAATTTTGAGTACAAGGTCACATATCAATGATGTAAACAAGGTTAGGGTGCGGTTCTAGGTTTACGCTCAGAGAAAATTTTCGAAGTCGGTAAGAGACAAACCCGCCGGCAAGAAGTCAATGGAGATCTTCTCAAACCAACACGGGAAAAGGACCAAATAACTGATGTGAAAGAACAAGACTTTGACAAACCGGGATGGCCGACTGAAAAATGAGTCAAGAGACACCGCATAAAGGCCGATTCACGTTTACTTCCCTTGAAAAAAAGCACAACTCATTTTGAATATGGAAGCATATGATAAATTTGTATAAATTTTTCATGCAAGAGACATGAACAAACCCTCCATATGATTGGAAGAGATAACCAATCGGGGGAGTACTGACTCAATAACAAGGTTATGGCTTCTCTTAAGTCAAAATTAAACCCATCCGAAAATGTAGAAAATACTTAGTTTTTGTTCTTTGTTAAAGGGCGACACAACTGATTCTTTAGCTTCCATCAAATGTGGAAGTAATGTCTTGTTCCCGCTCTTTTTTGGATATTTGATTTTTTGTCTTTTTCATATTTAAAGCCTGAAAAAAAAAAAAATAATGTCTATAGTACAATGGATAGAACGAGTGTTGGTAAACAGATGCACTAGTTCTTGGGATAGGAACAATCCGATGCTCAATGCAAGTTGGCAAAAACTAGTAAGTGACACTCAGAGGAATGTTCCATCCATGGGAAAAGGTGTCAAGTTGCGAAGGCTAAGTGATTGCATGGTTGACTTTGCAGAAAGACATGGTCAAAATATGGCTTAAACACGAGTCCAAATGAAGCCATCTAAAGGCCAAGATATACAAATGGTCAATATGAAATGCAACGAAACAACTCAGCAACAAAATGGGAGCCTCTAGGGTATATGGCCAGAAAAAGATAGAAAAGAAGAAGAAGAATGAAGCTTCAACGCATAAGTCATGGCGAGACTAAAGAGGACTCCCGAGCCTAGACAAATTGCAACATGGGCGACATATGCTAGTGAGAATCTAACTAAGAATCCCATGTAAAGGATGACTCTACCATCATATCATGATTTATAAGTCAGCGCGTGAAACAGGTTTAATAATCATAACATGATCGGGTCGATTCTATGGCAAGATTTCAGAATGGAGGCTAGTGTGCATAAGTGCAATGGAAAGTGAATTCCCTAACCTATATGCTAGTTCGGAACAAAAATACTTACATGACAGGTCAACGGTCATGGAATTGAAGAAGAAATGGAACCATCTCGAAATCACCAGAATGGACCTAAAAACAATTTATCCCACCACTTACAAGCCAAAAGGTTAAACAGTCGTGAACAAAATAAAAATAAAAAATAAACACAAAAGAAATTTTATTTTATTTATTTATTTATTTTATTTTATTTTTAAATTCTGGGCATAAATAAGCCTGTTGGACTCACATTTGGTCATTTGTGTTGTGAATGAGTTGTGAAAGTGCTCTGGAGCAAAAATCACCTTCTTGGAAACAGAGCAATTACCCTCTGAATCGATCCAAATCTTTCAGGTAAGCCTCATACTCAGCTTATTCATTAATTTATTTATCAATTCAAGCAATTTTTTTGGATTTTTACCATAGAATTTATGTTTTTTCTGAAACCCTCTACGTATACGCGTTATGAACTCATGTATAGACGTCACTGTGTATGAATGAACTCGCGTATGCAGAGAGATAAATTTTTAAATTAAATTATAAATGTATTTTGAATGAAATGATGCATGATGACTATTAGCTAGAGGGAAAGAGAGCATAACACTATTGATAATGAGGTCATGGAAGACTAGTTATCCTTGGATATACTCCGGGGATGTGGATTACTAAAATTATTCAAAATGCCAAACATGAAAATGAACACAAGATTTCTTGAAATGCTTGTAAGTTATTGGGACCCAGATGAGGATTGTTTCATGATAGATTAGATGTCACTAAGGATATAAATCGAGGACATTTACTTCATAACTAGACTCTCTCGGAGAGGGGAACTAGTAAACCTGCAGGGCAAGCCCACAGGAGGGTTAAATGTTAAATATTATATTCAAATTTACTGTGTTGAGGGTACTCAGAAGGTCGGGACACAGATCCAAATTAATTATGTACAAGGTTTGCACATGAAGATACTTCTTTTCACCATTGTGACGGTAGTCGGATCAGCTTCTTTACACCATGATTCACGAGGAAGCATGAGTCTGGAAATGGATTGCTTGACTACATTGTATAATTGGTGCACAACCTTTTTGACAAACTTGAAGAAAAAAATGACCTCAATCGAGAAGAATAAGACAAAGCATTTTGGTTATGGGACCATCCTATGCACATTCTTCTTTAAGAGGATTCCAGGGCTTCGCCCCAAGATTATCTCTACCATTAGCAACCCTCCTGAACCACGAATATCTAGATGGGAAGATCTGATGAAGAGGCTGGGGGGTGGTGAGGTCCCCCGGACTACTTGAGATGGTGAGTTCTTCCTTTGGTGGGGAGAAAAAGTCATCGCAGTAGAGGAATATCCCTATGCTCACATGGATTTCAAGGGAGATCCAGATTTGACCCTTCCACCCGATGCAACATTGGGGGTGATTAGTAAGATCACACAATGATTTTTTTTCTTTTTATTTTTCTCAAATGATATGAAAATGAAAAATATTTTTGTTAGGACAATTTGGCTTACAAATTTATGGATCATGTTACAGACATGGGACCAATGAGACCCGAGGGCTTCCCGAGGCATAGGCGTCGTGGAAGAGAAGTTTAGGATGTCGCAAAAGACCTAGGGAGGACACTCCATGCTATATAGAGAAACTTGGAGAGCTTGACTCGCCAAGTCCCTGTGGATGCCATAGAGGATCTCCAGGAGGCTATACAGAGATGTGTGGTTGGAGTACCACATGATTGGGTGCGGTTGTTCAACCATGTGGCGACAAATATAGTGTTCTTTCGTAACACCTACCCTGGTCAAGGCCTACAGGGATAGATTTTTATTGATTGGATGACTGTAATATTTTTTTATGATGAACAAGATCGGGCATAAGCCCTAATTTTGTAGGACATGATTGTATGATTCTTGTATATTTTGAAAACAAATCTGATATATATATATATATATGATGTGATTGTCCCATATGTACAATGATGTTTGATGTTTTTGATATTTTAATGTATTGAATGATTAATATTCCAATCAACTGCTTGATTAGCTAATGAATCTGAAAACGAATTTTCTGAATGAGGAATGTGGATGAATGTAACATATTAAAATGAACATTGTAACAAACGCACTCTCAGAAATAATCAATGTAAAAATGGGTTTTTGACACGATAGGTGTTATTTAATTGTGAAACCACCAATTATGAATCCAAGTATAATACTAATGAATCAACACCAAGAGATATTGCCTCTGAAAGTAGGTTGACCACTGCAGTGTACTCTACCACATTATTCGAAGTAGGACCAATGCATACACCCCTTGATACTAGCAACTGACCGGATGGATAGTAAATTACCCAAGCCGCGAAAGCAAGATTTTGGGTATGTCGGCTAGCACCATCGGCAAAGCCAAAATGACTCATCTCATCCAAACACACCTGCCAAAGCATATCAAAATCACCCAAGTCACATCTAAAATATATAGAGAGACATGTACAAAAATACAATATATACAAACAAATCAAATGCTAGGCAAAATCCTAGGCATAATACTTCTTCAAATAAAGCCCATTTTTTGGCTCCGCCAACTCATTTCCGTTGAAATCAACCAAGGCATAAGGTCCCTTCTTTGGGACCTTTTTAATAATGAAAGGGTCATACCACGTGGATTTTAATTTTCCTGCCCCCAAGGCATCCTTGTCTTGAGCATAAACCAAAATAAGGTCACCTTCAGAGAAAACCCTAGGTTTGATCGCCTGGTCATACTAAACCTTCACTCGTTTCTTATGAGCCTTGTTCATCGTAGTTGCATCTCGGTGCTTCTTATAGAGATGTTCTAGATAAACAAGGTGTTCTTCGAGAGTTGAAGTGTTAGGAAGAAGCTCGACTGCTAGCTTAAGGGAATGAATCTCACACTCTACATAAAATATTGATTCCAACCCATAAACTAGTTGGAAAGGAGTGAATCTGGTTTCAGTCTTAACAGACATCTGGTATGCCCAAAGCGCAAGATACAACATGACATGCCAATTGGACATGGCTTTATCAATTTTCCATTGAAGGATAACCTTTAAGGACTTGTTTATGACTTCAACCTACCCATTGACCTGAGGATAATATGGAGACGAATGCTCCTGCCGAAAACCCAATTTAAGAGCCAATTCAGCCATCATGGTGTTCTGAAAATGACTTCCATGGTAAGTGACAATCTCTTTAGGGATACCAAAGCGAGAAATGACTTGGTTGAATAGAAACAGGGTTGTTGTTTCACCATCGTTCACAAAAGTAGGCATAGCCTCATCCCACTTCACAAAGTAGTCTACTGCTACGATAATGTACTTATGACCCTTTGTCAAAGGTGGGTTACAAGTAGTAAAGTCAATACCCCACTTTGTGAACGAACCGACAGTGACAACAGGAAAGAGCAGAGCTGGATGAGCACACATATTCCGAGTATAGACTTGACAAGGATGACATTTTTTTACTGCCTCAACACAATCTTCGAAAATCGAGAGCCAAAAATATCCTGCACGCAAGATCTTTTGGGTTGTAGCAAGCCCAGATAAATGACCACCACAAGCTCCACTATAGCAATCATTCAACACAACCTCAACTTCTTCGAGAGTCAAGCAACGTCTAAGGATCAAATCGACCCCGTGATGATATAGAGTGTCACAGATAATAGATAACTTTTTGCTAAGTGACGCAACTTTCGACACTCATCTTTTGAAAAATCTAAGGGAAAATTCGTAGTCTGGAGATAAACAATGAGATCTCCATACCAAGGATCCTGTGAAGAAATCAGGAAAATATGTTCATCATTGAACGACTCTTCATAAACAATTTCATATCCATAGGGAAACTCAAAAATCAACTATGCAAATACCAGATATTTCTTGGATTTGGTAGATAGGAACTCGAGATCAAACTCTTGCAAAATGAAAATCCATCGATTGTATTTGCCCCCAATAACTCGCCTACAGATAACAAATTGAAATGGATTAACTGCTGCCAAAACATAAGTTTGCGAAGAAGGATATAGTGCTTGAGTCGCTGGACAACATGGAAAATTTCCAAATATATGGGAGAATACCATAGTTCGGGACCCACCAAGCCTCGACTAAGGTAGTAAATAACATTCTCACAAAGAGAATCAACCTCCTGATCAGAAACTTTATCGATAGTAGATTCTGCTGCAACGAGATACAAAAGGAAGTCTCTGCTATAATCAGGTGGACTCAATAATGGAGAAGAGGTCAATGCCTTTTCAAAGCATCAAACGAGCGTTGAGAAAATTCATCCCAAAAGAATGGAATTCCTTTCTTTAACAACCTCATAAATCCTTTCGTCACCTCGAAAAAATTAACAATAAATCTCCTTAAGAAATTGGCTTTTCCTTGTAGACTTTGAAGCTGACGAATAGAAGACGGGGGAGGCAACTGAAGTATTACCTCAACCTTGAAGGGATATACCCGAATCCCTTCCGTAGACACTATGAATCCCAAAAACCGACCGGATGTGACTGCAAAAATGCATTTATTAGAGTTCAATTGAATTTTGTAATGACGACACCATTTAAAAACTTGTCGAAGGTGAGCGGGATGATTAATTCTCTTTCGAGAACGAGCAAATAAATCATCTAAATATGCTTTATGTTGTGGAAAGCATAATACATGGCCCGCTGGAAAGTAGCTCCAACATTTTTTAAGGCCAAAATACCTCTTTTTGTATGCAAATGTACCCAACGGGAAAATAAAATCAGTGTTGCGCTGATCTTTAGGACGAATGGTAATCTGATTATATCCTGAGAAACCGTCCATGCAGGAGAAAATCTCATTCCCCACACACTCATCAATAATCTGATCAATAAATGGTGTGGATTAATTATTCTTCGAACATGCCTTATTTAAATCCCTAAAATCAATGCAAACTCGAATCATTCCTTGTTTCTTGTCCACATGCACGAAACCCACTCAGTTAACGGAACAAGGTTAATGAAACTTGCCTTAAGAAGCTTCTCAACCTCGACCTTGATAGCTGAAGCCTTCCTAAGGTTGACCGGACGAAGCTTCTACCATATAGGCTTAGAATTTTCATAATTCTTGATCTCGTGCTAGATAATAGATGGATCAATTCTAGGCATTTCCTCATAAGACCAAGCGAACACATCCTGAGATTCTCTAAAGAGACCAGTGTAAATCTGAATCTCTTCAGGGGAACATTCAGCTCCAATGAAGACATTCTCAATAACGTTGGGATATGTAGATATGTTCACCGGGGTAGTCTCATAAATGACAACCATGTTCCCTTCAGCAAAAACCTATGTTGGAGCTAAAGGGTTCAAGACAAGGTGAACAGGACTAGAAAATTGAGGGCTAGATAGTCTTGATTCAACTTCTCGCAAGTCTAGTAGAAAATACGACCGATGATGCAAATCATCCCACGGTATTTCCACGCCAGTCATTGCTTCAAGGATAGCCTCTTTAGATGGAAGAGTAGTATCAAGGAAATCTTGAGTAGAAGATGAACTAAGAGTCTAAGCCTAAGCCACATCTCCGTCCAACTCCTCTGGTGAAAGAGAAACTGGATTGATAGGCAATCTCTGTTGCAGACATAGGGAATGCCATTCCACCCACTTGACCTTCCTCTAATGTGGAGGTAGGAGAAGGCAAGGTCCAAGGATCTGAAAAATAATGAGTTCGAAAGAAATCTCTTCGAGTAGGAACCCTGGAGGATGAGATAACAATAATATGAACTAAAGGAGGCGGGAGATCAAAAGTACCCATCAATCAGGTATACATTCCAACCCCCAAATTCTCAATAGGTTGCTTGGCATCATTCACTAAGGGTACAGTAGATTCCACAGATGCATTTGGATCTACAGGAGAATAGTCCATCTAGTCAACAGCGACAATCCTCCCTTCATGGGGAAAACACAAGATGAAAAATAATGATGAAGCAATAGCATCCATCTCATAAATCCAATTCTGCCCCAGTAGAAGGTTGTAGTCTAAATTTTCATCAACTATCTCGACCTTAATATTGACAACTTTACCTCCAACACATATGGGCAAAGCCTGAACAATGTCATGTGGCCTGTGAGAATGACCATCAAATGCAGTGAGAAGAGTAGGTGAAGGCACAGCTGAAGGGGATCCAATGGATTTCCAACATGAGATAGACATGACACGTGTGGAAGCACCCTCATCCACTACTATTCTAAAAATATTGATCTTCCAATATGTAAACTTAATCTGAAAATGCATGTGATGAGGAAGTCTCTTACTAAGGTTCGACATGTCAAATGTGATCATAAGAGAGTTTTTTTTATCAACAGCCCCAATCGCAATGAGCAATGCACTCCTTTGTGCACGACTAGAGTACCTCTAACGCAGACATTCCACAAGGACTTTGAGCCAGATCTTCTATAATGGAGTAGTTCTGGGCAGCCTTGGCATTAGGATTAATCGTCGTACACTTAGTAGACCCTTTCGGAATTCGAGGTATAGGCTCAACTGCAGGCCTATCTATATGGAGCGGCTAAGAATTACTAAGAGCACCCTTAACTTTCGAAGGCTCAGCTTCACCATAATCACGAGATCTTGTAGCGATATCAACATGGGCACTCATCACATATACATTTGAGGAATTTTCCCCTTCCTGGATACCCCCTACGGGAGCTCTAGTATTAGCGTTCACGCCAGCATGCAGTTGTTGCCCTTGGGGAAAAGGGTTTGTCAATACAGCCTGGGAACTAGAGGAACCCTGTTGAGCTAACAAGAGCTGAGCATCCTGAATTTTTGGGCAGAGATGAGTAAGATGGTCTCCGGTGCATAACTTGCAAGGAAACTTAACTTTCTTCTTATTTTCTCTCTTACCCTCTCCAACATTATTGTTGGATATGTTAGCATCACCTTCCTATCCTTGTCTTTCTTCTTATTTTTCTGTCTCTTCTTCTTTCCATCGGATTGTTGATTTTTTTTGGGTTTAGAAGCTTGAACAACATTAATAGTTAAGGGTTGGGAAGGGGTTGACACTGACGGCATAGCCTAACCACAAGGAGCAGATTGTAAAGACCACTGATGCAATTGATTCAACAGGTTAGTCGTTCCACTATCAATCGAACCGACAATCCTGTCAGCATGAGGACCTGGCTTCGTTTTGGCTAAATCCACTTTGGAATGAGGAGCATCCGGCAGAATCTTATTAAGGACCCCAGACTGAGAATATATCAGTTCTAACTGTTGAGCCCTAAAGATAGCCTGTTCCTCAGAGAATACCCCTGAAAGGGATACATCCTTCGAGATTTATGGTTGTAAGGATTTAAGAAACCACTCGAGAAGGAATTCATTAGGAATTTGGGCTTTAATGAGCCTCTTCCTTCTCCTCTATTCTCGAATATGATCAGAAATTTGTGTTGCCTTATCCTGCTGGAAATTTTCTAGGAGATCGGTCCCAGCATCATAACGAACAGGCAACTGGAAATGGTTCACAAACATATTAGCCAACTCACCAAAAGTAGCGAAATTGCCCCATGTCAGCTCAATGTACCCTTTTGCCATGTTTCCAGTTAGGGTGCGTTGAAATAGTCTCAACCTAATTGAATCATTGATAAGGGAGTTCAATGAACACCGTAAATGGAAAGTAGTAACATGGTCAGCTGGGTCCTCACCAATATTCCCTTCAAATTTTGGAATGCCCGAGGGAAGTTTATTAGGGACCGAAGGCCAACCCGGGCTGTATCGAATTGGATCGTTAGCCAATTTTTATAAACTTGGAAAATTCAAAGTTTCCAGGAAAGGTAAGCACGGAGGAGCTTGAGATTTTCCTCCCCCAAAGGAAGGATTACCAACATGAAAATAATAACCTGGATCTGTTGACGCGCCAGGTTGCCAAAGATTGTTCGTAGAAAAGGTTGAGCCATAAGAGAAACTTTGTGGCCCGAAAGAATTTGAAGAAGGACCCCCTCCCATCGTAGAATTACCATAAACAGGGATATTTCCCCCAATCAAAGTGTTAAACGAAGATGAAACCCCTTGGTAAGGGTTACAAGCATTGGCGAATTGGGAGAAACCCTGAGAAGCAACTACGGAAGGGAAAGGTACATTCCCTTATTGACCAGAGAAAAACTTATTCCCAGCTCACAACCCTGTAAAAGCAGGGTTCCAACCTTAAAAAGCATTAGAGCTTTGACCTCCGAGGAAAGGATTAAAACCTTGACTTTGAGAGGTAAAAGGAAAATATCCTAAGGAAGGGTTCGAATGAGTAATGTAACCACTTCTAAAGGGGAAACCCTGAAAATAAGCTGACCCACTAGCCATAGGTGTGGAGACAACAGAAGCAGCAGTGAAGGAAACAGAAGCAATTGCACTAAATGACATTCCAAAAGAAAATGGACCAGAATGGGAATGAAATGATTGGGTTCCCCCACTCGTGGATGGAATAGAAGTAGAGACAAACATAGAATCACTAGGAGTGATAGTCGAAATAGAAATAGTTTCCCCGACTTCAACTGAAAGAGGAGTATGCACACTCGCGGTGCTCATAGCCGAAGCTGTGTTCCCAGTCGTGGCCATCAAAAGGAAGGGATAAATATGGGGGCTAGCTGGTCTCTGAGACGCATGCCCAATGTATAAAAGAACGCCTAGAAAACTAGCAGGAAGAGGAGAGGAAGGAGTACCTGGAGATTCAGGAAGTTCTTCTACTTCAATTTCTTCTGCTAGAAAAAGGACTCTAGATATGAGTGGAGTACTCCTCTCTATATTACCACTAGTACTAGGACCACTGGCAGAAACAACAACCCCAGTCGGAGGATCACCCTCCAATGCATTCGCAACTTCTGGATAAGAATCACCAACAGAATTGCTCCTACACCTTCTTGAAGAAGGCTTGGCACTCGTAGGAGAAATCCCATGAGGCCTCCTCGATTGACAAGGTGATCGGTCAGCCACTTTCAATAATTATGAGATTAATTAGACTCAAAAAATTATGAAGCTATGTAAATCTAGGAGTAAAGAGCACACTCTATCAAAAGTCCCTAAGATACAACAATCAAGCAGCCTTCAGGTATTTCCGCTCCGGGTTATTAGGACCGACCACCAAAATACAAGAAAGCGAATAAAAGGACCTTCCAAAAATAGGCGGGGTAATTACGCCCCAAGCCTACTAGCGAAGGTAACATAAACAGTTACGTTTACCTCCTAACAAAAGCCTTTGTCGGTGCAACTACCCAAGCTTTGCAAGGGCACCCTCCAGAAGTACTAATGATAGTGATCCAATGTCTCCCTCAAGTACCACGGGTATTCCCCCCCGCAGTCACCTGTGTGATACCTATGAAAGGCAACTAAGGGCACCAGTTCGTATTAGCAGTCAGGTAGAACATCTTTGGTCAAGATTCAACAAATAGGAGAGGGGGTATATCTTTTCTATGCCTTCACTATCCCTCACACTTAACTCTCTGGAGGTAGAGCTTTCCCGGTCCACTTAATGAAGTTGGATTTCACTCGTTAATCAACTTCTACGTTTGACAGTTTTGAGTGGCCTTGGAGAGTTAACTCTCCACTCACCTATTCCAAGGCCCTAGACTAGTTGGTGTATATTTAATGACAATGCAAAAACTTCTAGTTCATTTTAATTAATCGCTTGATTTTAATAGTTTTCTTTTAAAGTCACGGGTAGATGGAGAATGCAACTTATGATGTTTTCGACGCAAAAGAGAAATCAATAGAAAACCTACTACATGAAAATGAAAAATTTTCCTTTCATGAAAGAGATTTCTACTTGGGTTCTACAAAACAACTAAAAAGCAAGAAAACTTTTGTTTTCCTTTTCAGTATCACTCTTCACACACTTCAAAAACTATCAAAAAGACTAGAATGCTTAACGGTGCAACTAATGCAAAAACTACCAATGATGAATGCAAATCCTATGACTACTCACAAAGGGAAGCAAATGAGTTTTTCAATAATATTGGTCTAATCACATTGATAGAAAAGCAGAGAAAATCCCAAACGTAAACTTCTTTGCACAAAACAATGCCAAAACAATCTTATATAAAAGAGACAAGCCCAAACAAGGACTCCTCTCGAAACCAAGCAAATGGACCAAAATGAGAAACTAGAAAATTTCTCCAAAAAGTATGAAAACCATGAAAAGAAAACCAAAGAAAAAGCAACTAAAAACACAAATGTTTTTTGGCTATTCACTCTTTTTTTAAACAATAAAATTTCATTGAGACAAGCACAAAACTACCACAGGTCCCAAATCAAGAAATTGAGCCAACAAGCAACTTCTAATTCCACAAGCCAACTATGCCACTTTCGTAGCAGAACTGAAACAAATGAAAAGAAGTAACCAACTCAAGAAATTGATTCAAAACATTAGCATAAACTTCCAGCAAACAAAAACTTCAAGAAACCGACAAAAGGCAGCTTCAATATTCACTAGAAAGGCTAATCTCAAGAACCAAGAAAACCAAGAAAGTCAAGAAGGAAAAAAACAAGAAGTGAAGCAATGCACAAGGAAAGCATGAGAAAATTGACAAAGGCTCACTGTTTCGAAATTTCAGAACAACCAAGAACTTCAAAAAGAAGTCTCGGTGCTATAGCCACAACTGAAACTTCACGGAAAAGGTAAAACCCTAGATTGACTAGGTTTTCACACAAAAAGGAGAGAAAATGACACACAAGAAGAAGAAACACTATCCAGACACCTAATAGGTTCAACAGGGATGACCAACAGCAAGCAGGAAAGACTTACAGGATGTCAAAATTCAAATTTTCAAATTTTACTGCGCATACCCGGATCCACTGTGTGAAACACGCATGTATACGCGTCTGTACCTAAAGTTACTCATGTATACGCGAGTTCCTTTGGACAAAAACAGAGGTATACGCGATTGTGTACACACCAAGCAGCGTATAGAAATTGTAACAAAGAAAAAATAAAAATCCCAGGCCTGATCCAAAAGATCAGGACTTTTGACTCGATGGTAAAAGAACCTACTAGACTGAAAAAGTGATCAAACTGTCAGGGAACCCAAAATACAGAGAAAAAACCCAAACTAGGAATTACACGAATGTAATCCCCAGTGGATTCACCAGTTCTGTTGTGGGAAAACTACCCTAAGTTCTGGGTTGAGGGACCTAACAGAGCGGAAGACATATCATCACAAGAAGCACTCAAATTACAGGTCCTAATGCTTGAGCTAGAAAACTTAGGATAGGTGACCTTACCTGTGTGTCCCACGACTAAGGTCGATCCTGCAAGGTGAAAACCCTCTGCTACTCCTCGTGCTTCAAGACCTGCAAATCAATCAAGACAAAGCACACAACCTAGTTGCACAACATATATATCCTAGATGTCAGCATGTTGGATCATATAATCTCGTAAGAAATAACATGAAATAAACCATTACAAGATCATTCAACATGTATAAGAGACATATAACACAAAGACATCAGGAATGGGACAAAGCTTCTTTTATTGATAATATGTAAAGATAAAGTGGAGAAATCACCTGATATATGCCACAGCTCTAAGTGAAATCATCCTTCGGATCCGTCCAACCCTAGCCTCACAAAGCTTCTTCCATAAAAGGTGCACAAAGGATGTCACATAAAGAGGGGGTAAACATCACAAGGAAACAAGAGTTTCCTGAACTTGGGAAGTGCAGGAGGCACAGAGAAATATTAGACTTGATCAGGGCTATAACAGGCTATAATATCAATAGCATTCTCTCTCCCCCCTTAGGCCTTTCCCTTGAGGTGTATTTATACTTCCTCAAATCATTTTTTTAGTTGGGAAACAGTTTGGCCATGGGCTGGTGTAGGTAGGCTACAGGTAAAACCCGTAAAATCTGCCCAATCAGTAGGGAGTTTATTATTTTTTAATATTTTGAATTGTATACATGGGTCAGATATGAGTGGATCCACGTAAAATTATGGGCAGAGTCGCGTATGGAATTCAAAATATTGTTTTTTAAGAAGTTGACCAAGTTTTAATGGAAAGGGTTGTCCAAGGCCAATGCATAATTCATCAAGTATATAGAGGTGATAAATGATGCTATAACACCTTATCATCTATATCATCAAAACTAATCCCCATATCTGCAATGTGATTCACGAGTGAATTGTTATTTTCACGCAATTCAAGAATACTTGATAATTTCTGACAAAAAACAACATGTTGTTGCGTTAATAAAGTGTTTAGTTCTAAGGCCTCTTGGAGTGTAAAAACTCTGGTAAAACTTGATAAATATATATTATTAATGATGAAAGATGAGATAAGAGATGATTACAAATGAGGGATCGCCTGGGCTTTAAATATAGCCTCAAGGTGTCCCTTGGTGAAGAGGCATGATCTTTGATCATGCCCTTTCAGTTTAATAAACCCTAATATAACTATATCTAACTAATAATTAATAAAATATTCATAACATTGCCCCTCTCTTAAAGATGCTTTGTCCTCAAAGCATACGTAATGATGGACAATGTTGACGAATGTCTGGTTTTCTCAAGCGATGAGCTCTTGCGTCCCACACTTTAAAAAGATCGTGAAGAATCTTCTCGAGCTCCATCCGTTGGTGATGTGGATATTGAAAAGATCTGATATCGACAAGGCTGGATACTGTCTTGACTTCTATTGGACATTTGATTTTCCTATTGGAAGACACTTTTATGGGTAGATCTTGGAATACTTTTTCATGTTTCCCAGCTATTCCTTGTTCTGCTGGTGATTTCTTGTGATTCCTTTTAAGATTTAGAGTTAAGTTACCGACAATTATTGTCTGATGTAACTTTTCCTCATCATCAAATGCTTCATTCTTAACAACCATATCTGCTTCATCACCGAAGGCCTCAACAGCTTCTGTTGTTATATCAGTGGTTTTGGATATAACAGCTTCTGTCGTTATATCAGCTTCATATGTTTCGTTCAATTCTGGGGATAGAACACTTTGTTGTTTATAAACATCTGTATCTTCATGGGGATGTGGGGAATCAGTTTTTTCTTGATGCTCTTCCGAGTCCCCTGAATCTGCGGAATTGTTTTGTTGATTTTGTTCCCTATTAGGAGTTATTGGGGATTGTGTCGGACTTAACTTATCTATTTTATCATTTAGCTTACTGTAGAGTTATGTCATATTGTTCATGATCGCATTAAATTTCTGCAATATTTTTTTCTCTTTGTCCTTAGTCTCCATTTGTTTAAGCCATATTTGCCTTTTTATCTGATCAATTGTCATCGTAGATAAAGACATACTGAACAGATACGAGGTGAGAAATACTCTTTTGCCAGTTTTTCTTTTCTCCTTTCTTTAAAATTAATTAATTAATATTTAATTAATTAAATTTTTTTTTTTAAATTAATTAATTAATTAATATTTATTTAATTAATTAATTAATAATAAATTTTTTTAAAATTAATTAATTAATTAATATTTGATTAATTAATTAATTAATAATTTTTTTTTTTTTTAAACTATATAATTATTATATATATATAATTTAATTATATAATTATTATATATATAATTATTAAATGAGAATTATATATATATAAATGAATTATGTAATTATAATATATATATAATGTTGTTTTTAAAGGTCACTTTGTTTTGAAAAGGCACGTTGTTTTGAAAATGGGAAATGGGTTTTTAATACCATGGGCCCCAAAACCACGAGCTATTACTCTTCTTTTTTAATTTTACTTTTACTCTTCCTTTTTAATTTTACTGTCTTCCATGTACGTATATCTCTCTTTTTACTTTTTCTTTTAATTTATTTCCCCTTTATATTAACTTTCCCTCTCTCTTTTATTTTATTAATATATATATATATATATATATATGTTTTATATATATATTTCTTCCTTCTTCTTTTAAAAAAAAAAAAAACAAATGTTGTTGCCCGCAAGCACTTTATTATTTATTTTTTAAATCTGCAATTCTGGAATTTCCTTGTAATTCCTTAATTCTGGGTGATCACACAGATCCCAAAGAGCGATGGCTCTGATACCAATGGAGTGTAAAAACTCTGGTAAAACTTGATAAATATATATTATTAATGATGAAAGATGAGATAAGAGATGATTACAAATGAGGGATCGCCTGGGCTTTAAATATAGCCTCAAGGTGTCCCTTGGTGAAGAGGCATGATCTTTGATCATGCCCTTTCAGTTTAATAAACCCTAATATAACTATATCTAACTAATAATTAATAAAATATTCATAACACCTCTTTTCTCAATTCATCAATCTTTGGGTTATCTTTTACTTGCTCGATAGAGAGCCACAGTTGGTGAATTAGAGTGTCCTTGGAACTAATCTCACTCCGATGCTAAATTTTTAACTGGTCCATGCTCTCCTGGAGTTGTGAAATATGTACCTGTAACTATTGACTGACACTTTGATTTTCTGCTTGTAACTCTAGTTCAAGTTGGATGATTTTCTCATCCTTTTGTTTCATCAATTGTTGAACTTCTGATGCTTTGTCAATGATTACAGAAGCATAAAATCCTTCGAACTGAGTTAAGAGAGTTAGATCTTGTGAAGGATCTGCCTGAGTTTCTTTCCAAACAACATCCATAGATACATCTCCTTGTACAAGGGGTTGGGGTTGATTTGGTCTTCTTCTTTTCTTATGTCGGCTCATAACCACCTTGTATTTTGGACCGCAGAAAATTTCCAAAGGAGGAATGTATTCAATGTTAAGAACAATTTCGGTGGTGGGGAAGGTCGGGATGAATTCCACACTTTTGTGCTTCTTAATTTGTCAGAGGGCTCAGCAGTGAACGAGTCCTGAATTTTATTTTGTGGATTATGCACAATTTGTTGTTGGTCACCAATTGTAGTTGCTTGTTCTTATTGGAGTCTTAGATCAAAATCCTTCCAAACATCCTTCAAATTACTAGGGAAATCCACATCCATAGTTTGAACTTCGGTTGATTTATCTTAGTTTTTTGTGCTAAGGACTTTAGTATCCTTAGTTTTTGATTCACTGTCCTTATCTTTCCGAGCTAATGGTTGTGAAACATCCAACATTTTTAACGGAATTGCTTCCAATCTCGTATTCCTATATTGCTTAAATTTCAACAATTGTTGTGGATGGATACGTAAATATGCCAACTTTTAAATGTAGGATAATTGTCGACAAACTCAAATAGGTCATCAAAATCATCATCTTCATGCACAAAAGGCCTAATCTTCACTTGGGTAGTGAAATTATTAGCAACTTTAATTGGATCATACTGTCTGTTTGGAATTGTAAATAACTTCAAACATTCAATCTGACCAATTCAAACAACAACATGATTCTAATTATCAAGTCCATAAACACCATAGTTAATAGGAAAAGAAGGCCATGATGCTTTCTTGGCCTCTTTCAAAAATCTGGTTAAGTTGTTTCCAACAGTCTGATATGCAACTTCTCTTGCGAGAAGCTTGTCAGGAACATACAGGGGAAAAACGTGTGGTTGATCTAAGCTCCCAAATACTCGGACATAAGTGAATATCTCTTCACCAAAACATTTTCCTATAGAGGAAAAATCAGCTTGGGCCTCTTTTGACAGTTTGGGGGCTTTCTCATTAAAAACAACTTGGAACAGCGGGAGAATAACTCCATGGCAAATTTTGCAAAAAAAATTCTCATACTTAGAGTCCCACAACATACTATGAAATATATGAATAGTTACAAGACCTTGGGTAGTCCATTTCCAGCCCATGGCTGGAAAATCTGAGGTAAAACACACATCATCCATGATATAGGCGCTCATATAGAATGGGGGGAATTTTTGGAAGAAATGGAGCGGTTTTTTCTATATTCTAAAATTTGAGTGGCAATATTATGAGATAGAATATTTCCACAATCCATAACATAGGAATCTGTAGCGGTCTCCATAAGAGGGACCCATTCTACTGAAAATCGAGTAGTGTCCGACTGACCAAAAAAACTGGACATCATCGTAGAGACATCACAATAGGGGCTTGCAAGGGAGTTAGTAGAGTACATACCTTTTTCGTCAGTCTTGTGCTTGTTGGGATTACTCCTCCATTGCTTGATTGGATTCGATTTGAGCTCATTTTCTTTGGCGAATTGTGCAAGAAATTATGTATCATAGACCTTTTCGGGGTCTGGGATATGGTATATCAACTTCAGGTCTTTAACCTTGAGGGACCCAATCATTGTCCCTTTGCTCGTAAGAAATGTCCTATCCCCGATATTGATATTTTCAATGATCCATATTACCATATCAGTGTATGGTAAGTTCTTCAATCGGGAAGCAATTTGACGTAGGAAAGAATTAGCTATTTCTCCAATTGTAGCTTCGGAATAATCGGGAGCGTCGACAATTGCTTTTCTTTGAATTTTGTGAGGTTTTTCATCCTAGAGCAGCTTGTACATGGATTCCCTTGAAGAGGATCCACTTTATGGTCCACACGTAGTATCTATAAAGAGAGGCAACATTTATGTTCTTTCGGTTGTGGCAGGTGTAAGGTTTACATGTACCATATGCTTCTTAGCTTTCTTGAGAGCTTTAGACATCTCTAGAGAATTATGATTATTCGGGCTAGCCTGCAAATAGATGAGAGAGGATAAGTGGAGAGAGGGAACGTTTTGGTTTTACAATATGCACAAGTACCATAGCAATAGAAACGTTCAAACAGATGAGACTTCGCATGCTGATAAGATATGAATTGAATGCTTGTTACAGGAAAATGATTATGGGGGTATGGGCGACAAAACCATTAATTTATGACATTAATAGCTGATATGTGTTGTTGTGCCCATATAATCATTTTCGCATTAAAACCAGATCTATCGCATTGCAGCATTTCTCGTGTGAAAATCTTCATTAAATACTGATCATCTTGGATTTCTGCAAATTACGACATCGCAATCGAAATATCAGTGGAAGTGCGCGGAGTGCGAAATTTTTGAGTTGACAAGAGAGCGATGAACTATATCACATCAACAAATATGGTATGGGGAGTAAGAATGATTATTCTTGTGAGAATGTGATGCGATGAGTATATCACATCAGGGAAATATGAGAGATGACAGTAAGGTCGTCGGGATTGGAAACGTGAAATGCGATATGTGATAGCTTATGTGGCAGAAGTGGGTCCCGCAAGCATTCCTTATGGAATTTGCTCGAAAATATGAATTTTTCCCATCTTAAAAGCGCTTTTGATTATAAACATCAGATCACAAAATGTTTCGAGTGACCTTTTAGGCATTATCTATGTTTCATTGTGGTTTTGAGATTGAAATGATGTGATTTTCCTCCTCTTAAGTGCTTTTAAAGCCAAACTTTAAGGTTTTATCCCTTTTTTTATCCCTATTTCTATCTAATGAATTACTCTAAGGGTTTTATTTGTTTTAACTATAAAAATTAAATGGGTCCCCATTATTTTCTCAGGTAATTATTGCTTAAAATAATGGGGGTTTTTTATTAGCACAATAGGTTCCTGGAGACACATTTTGTTATATTGATCGTGAGTACCAAAGGACTGACAACCTTGGCCCCAAGTATGACTTGTATGCTATGGGAATAATCATTTTGCAGTTGTTGGTAGGAAACCACCCACGGTTGTAACATATGCAGTTAAAATAACCATTGAGAATGGTTCATGTCAACAAATCCTGGACAAAAATGTTGGAGACTTGCCTCTTAATGAGGCCCTGGAATTGGAAATATTAGGATTGATATGTGGAGAGTTTTGAGGTTGGGCCAGACAATACTTGGAAAATTATGGTTTTCAAGAACTTGAGAGATTCAAAGCCCTCGTTGTTTCTCAAACCAAACATGTCAAAGAATAAATTGATGTTATGCCCCCAAATCACATTCTCTGTCCTATACTTCTGGTTAGTTTTTCTCACCCAAGCTTCATTTAAAAGAAAATATCGATGACTAATATAATCTAATTTGATAGGACAATCATCTCCATTAGAGGATGCATTCATTACATAACATTAGTGTCATGGACTAGTGCTTTCATAACTCGTGTAAGCAGTACAGTAACTAGCTTGTAGCTCAAATTGACTTGGTCCAAAATAGACATTTTTACCATGTCTTAGGACCATAAGCTTTGCACCATACCCATGTATATGTCATGAATCATAAACCTAGAATATGTTGCACTTATATGTGTGTGTCTCCCTAAGTGAGTTATGTAATACTTGAATTTGTTAAATTGTCTTGTGCAAATCTTCTCATGTATTGCTAATACTAAGTGTTTAATACAACTTTTTCAATGCTGTTCATCTCATTTAATGGTCTATAAAAAAATAATTAACAAATAAAATCCAGAAGTAACAAAGACAAATATTTATCATTTTGTATTGAGATGAATACATGCCATACAAGTTACAATAATAAAGCATTGCTCCATAGTGGAACTCACTGATAGAAATTACAAGTATGACTACACAAAATTATTTTCTTATTGCATTGGATTCATCTAAATTTGTTTTGAACACACAAAATAATGGTGCTACAACTGCATTCATCCCTTGCACATATCCAATCCCCGAGTTCAACTTTGCGAGAATTAGTAAGATATGTTTCAATGCTTCATGTTCAAATGCCTAAATAAATCTCTGAGGAGAATTGTAATTTCCATGAAAATATTGTACTGCTAGGACACAACCCATTTGTCATTTTCACATTAATACTTCTCTGGGCTTTGTAAACTTCAAAAGATTGATCCTTGACATAAATTCCTCACCAAATATGATTCAATCCAATAGTAGCATGAACCTGATTTGCAATTGCAAATGCATAATATTAAGAGAAAAAAATGCATATCTGGACATGTACGTTTTACATCACGTTCAATTTGTTCAACTGTCTTTATATCCTAAGAAACATTTAAGTTAATTGAAATTAGACAATTGGAGACACCTTCTTAGAAGCCATCTTGAGTTCCACAAATGCTTCTTAATGTCAATTGACTTGAAATATCTGGTTGCAAACAGTATTCCTCCCAGGGCTTAGAGGATGTTCTCCATGGGTAATTTCAAATCTTCTGAGGAAGCCACTTATAGCTAGATGCGCTAGATGCAATTAATTATAGAATAATCACGTCTCTTGAAAACATTACAAAAAATATTGCTAGTTAGAATGATGAAAATGCTAAAATCTTTGTTTATGGAAAATAAATAAATAACTTTAAAGAAATAGTAATTTTTAGTGACTTCTCATGGGACAAAATTTATTTGGCAAGCCTCCTATGTAATGGTTTTAAAATTGCCACATTTCACGAGTATTGGCCGGAACCACTTCATAATTATCAATGTGTATGACATTGAATAAGGAATTGAACACAATACCTTTCATTCTCAGGATATTTTTCTTCACTGATTGGGCACACCCGTCACAGTGAAAATGAACCCTGAGCACAATTGTTACCACAACTGGCTGAAAAAATAGAGTGGGTCTTTTTCAAAATTTCGTACATTGGTACAAATTCAAGGACGGAAAAACTACAAACCAACAAATATTCAATGTGCATATAAACCTGGCATGTCTTTGACACACTTCTTCACCTTTCTAGCGCAACCTTCACAATCCATGTCCACCTTTATAACAATTGTGAGAGGTCCCTCTTCCTTCTTATCACACCCGCATTTCTTTTCTTTCTTCTTCCCTTTGGCCTTTCCTTCCTGCACAAACCACCATTTGTTGTTCAAAATATCCTCAACATTTTTGAAACCATTGAGTTAACCAACACATAATGCAGATCTTAATGTACAACAAGCCAAATGCACCAAACTAAAAGAAAAACACACACACACTGGAGGTGCCATTTATTTATGATTGTTCAAAATTTTCCAGAAAAATTAAAGTATCTATCCAATATGTGGTCCCAAAGTTTTATGTGACCATCAAAGAGTGAAAAGTTAGTTCATGATTTATATCAAGGGTATTTCGTATCACTCATGAAACTCATAGATCAAAATGACGAATATAATTCAAGAGTCAATTGTCGAACGTATGCATTAGAGGTTGAGATGTCATCCCATTCTTCAAATGAAAATTGCCACATTTCACATGCAAATTGCCACATTTCACTAGTATTGACCTGGGCCACTTCATCATTCCCAATGTGTATGGCATTTAATGGGGAATTGAACACAATGCCTTTCATTGTAAGGATATTTTGCTTCACTGATTGGGCACACCCATCACAGTGCAAATGAACCCTGAGCACAGTTGTTACCACAACTAGCTGCCAAAACAAAGTGGGTTTTTTCTTTTCAAAATTTCGTCCATTGGCACAACTTCAAGGATGGAAATCATGCAAACCAAAAATATACAACGTGAATATAAACTTGGCATGTCTTTGACACACTTCTTGACCTTTCTAGCACAACCTTCAAAATGCATGTCCACCTTTATCACATTGTGAGAGGCCCATCTTCCTTTTTACCACCCCCGCCCTTCTTTTCTTCCTTCTTCTCTTCAACCTTTCCTTCCTACACAGACCACCATTTGTCGTTCAAAACATCCTCAAGATTTATGAAACCATTGAGTTAACCAACACATAATGTAGATCTCAATGTGCAACAAGACAAATTCAACAAACTTATATTGAGGTATTTCGAAATTCACATCACTCATGAAACTTATAGATCAAGATGAGACATATAATTTAGTAGTCGATTTTCAAACAAATGCATTAGATGTCAAGATGTCGTCTCATTCTTCAATTGCAAGGAGTGACAAGGGTTCCATTATTACGTTAGAATGCTTACTGAGGAAGTTTCGTCAGATCTCCATCATTTAAAAATATATGATCAATGAAATATTTGATCACGTCAAGCCCAAAGGTGTACATTCTTTATTGGAGCCCCCCCACTACGCTGGGAAGGAACTTAAGGTTCTATACTAAGTCAGGGGTAAAAATGCAAGTCAATCTTGAGATTATCACACAATTTTTTTCCTCTGTGCAAAGTAATTCCTACAATCAAAATTGGCACTAATCTTGAGCACTTAGACAAGGCAATTATAAATGGTTTTTCTAGCAGTTTCCTCTCATAAATTCTTGTTAAACTTTAGAATGGAAGGATTTTCCCTAGCAACCAGGCTGCTACCATTCCTCAATAGGAAATTGTGTTTTCTTCACTAATTTGGCACACCCATCACAATGCAAATGAACCGTGAGCACAATTGTTACCACATTTGGCTACAAAAACAGAGTGGTTCTTTTTTTTCTTCAAAATTTCGTACATTGCATAACTTCAAGGACCAAATCTAAACCAACAGTACATCACACCATAAATTCCAAATCACAACATACAAATGACGTGTATTGGAAAGTGTACCTCCTTATCCTTCTTTTTCTCCTTTGGTTTCTTTTTGTTCTCCTCCCTCGTCTTTTTGGGTAGAGGAGAAATAAGCAAAACCTTCTTATGGCTTTTGTTCTGCACTCTTTCAGCCACAGACTTAAAATCAAACTTCTCAATCACAACCAGCTTGTTACTGGCTATGTCAACTTTAACATCCTCCACACCTACAACAACAACAAAATTAGGAAACCACCCACTTGGTGTAAAGATGCAAATCAATATTGAGAACATCACACTATTGTTTCCCTTTGTGCAGAGTAATTCCTACAATCAAAATTGGCCCTGACTTTGACCACTTAAACAAGGCAATTAAATAAATTTCATATATATTCTAAATAATGAATTTCATGAAACTTTCTTATATAATATAAATAATATATTTTAAATAAGAGCCATGTTGTTTAGAATATATAAGAAAGTTTGTTGAAATTTTAGTTTCTAAAAGTTTCTTGAAATTCATTTAAAAAATTCATATTAAAATTCATTATTTATACTATAAAATCTTAAATCAAACTAAATAACTATTTTCTTTAGGTCCGATAGATCAAAGAGTGATCTCAGTGGATGTTAACCACCATCTCATGAAAATTTATTGAAATTTATTATTTAGAATATATATGAAAATTACTTGAAATCAATTATTTAGAATATATATATGAAAGTTTATTATATATATATATATATATATATATATATATATATATATATATATATATATATATATATATATATATATATATATATATATATGTTATATATATATTTATTTATTTATTTATTTATTTATTTATTTATTTATTTTTTATTTTTTATTCTTGAAATTCATAAAATATATTTTTTTAGAATATAAATAAATATTTCTTGAAATTTATTATTTAAAATATATTATTTAGAATATATATGAAATTTTCTTGAAATATATATGAAAATTATTGAATTTGTTTTTTGAAATTCATTATTTAGAATAAATGAAAAAGTTTTTTCAAAATTTTCTTGAAATTTTTCATGAAATTCATTTAAAAAATTCATATTGAAATTTTTTATTTAGAATATGTACGAAAATTTAGAATACATATGAAAGTTTTTTGAAATTTATTATTTAAAATATCTATGAAAGTTTCTTCAATTTTTTCTAGAAATTCATTATTTAGAATATATATATATGAAGGTTTCTTATTTTTTTTTTTGAAATTCATTATTTAGAATATATATAAAAATTTAGAATATATACGCTAAAGTTTTTTGAAATTTTTCTTGAAATTCATTATTTAGAATATATATGAACATTTATTGAAATTTTTCTAGAAATTCATTATTTATAATATATATTAAAGTTTCTTGAAAATCATTATATAGAATATATATGAAAATTTCTTGAAATTTTTCTTCAAATTCATTATTTAGAATATATATGAAATTTAGTGAATTTTTTCTTGAAATGAATTTCAAAATATTATTTCCAAAAGTTTCTTGAATATTTTCTTGAAATTCATTTAAAAATTTCATATTTGAAATTAATTGAATTTCAAAATATTGTTTTTGAAAGTTTCTTGAAAATAATTCATATGTTTCTTGAAATTCATTTAAAAAAATCATATTGAAATTCATTATTTAGAATATATAATGAAAATTTCTTGGAATTTTTGTATTGAAAGTTCTTTGAAATTCATTTAAAAAATAATTCATATTTTTTCTTGAAATTCATTTATTTCTTGAAAGTTTTCTTGAAATTTATTTAAAAATTCATATTGAAATTCATTATTTAAAATATATATGCAAGTTTCTTGATTTTTTGCTTCTTAAAGAGTTTTGAAATTTTTCTTGGAATTCATTTAAAAAATAATTCATATTTTTCTTGAAATTCATTTAAATCATTTATATTGAAATTTATTTTTTGAGAATCTTGAAATTTATTTTTTGAGAATCTTGAAATTCATTTAAAAAATAATTTATATGCTTCTTGAAATTGTTCTCAAAATTCATTTAAAAATTTAATATTGAAATTCATTATTTACAATATATATGAAAGGTTTTTGAATTTTTTTTACTGAAAGTTTCTTGATTTTTTTTTTGAAATTCATTTAAAAAATAATTCATATTTTTCTTGAAATTAATTTAAAAAATAATTAATATTTTTTCTTGAAATTCATTTAAAAAATTTATATTTAAATTCATAATTTAAAATATATATATAAGCTTCTTGAAATTTATTTTTTGGAATATATATGAAATTTTCTTGAATTTTTTCTTGAAATTCATTATTTTTAATATATATGAAAAAATTTTGAAATTCATTATTTAGAATATATATGAAAGTTTCTTGAAATTTTTCTTGAAATTCATTATTTACAATATATATGAAACTTATTGAATTTTTTTTTTTAAATTCATTATTTAGAGTTAATATAAGAAAGTTTCTTGAAATTCATTATTTAGAATATAAATGAAATTCATTGAAATTTTTCTTGAAATGAATTAATTTTAATGAATTTCAAAATATTGTTTTTGAAAGTTTCTTGAAATTCATTTAAAAAATAATTCATATGTTTCTTAAAAAAATTCTTGAAATTCATCTAAAAAAATAATATTTGAAATTCATTGAATTTTTTCTTGGAATGAATTTCAAAATATTGTTTTTAAAAGTTTCTTGAAAATTTTCTTAAAATTCATTTAAAAAATAATTCATATGTTTCTTGAAATTTTTCTTGAAATTATTTAGAAAATTCATATTCATTATTTAGAATATATAAAAAAAGAAATTTTTCCTAAATTCATTTAAAAAATCTATATTGAAATTCATTATTTAGAATATATATGAATGTTTTTTAAATTTATTTTAAAAATAATTCATATTTTTCTTGAAATACATTTAAAAAAATTCATATTGAAATTCATTATTTAGAATATTTATGAAAGTTTCTTGATATTTATTATTTAAAATATATATGAAAATTTTTTAAATTGTTTCTTGAAATTTATTATTTATAATATATATGAAAATTTCTTGAATTCATTATTTAGCATAAATATGAAAGTTTTTGAAATTCATAGAATATATTATTTAGAATATATATGAAAATTTATTGAATTCATTATTTAGAATATATTTGAAAGTTTCTTGAAATTCATTATTTAGAATATATATGAAAATTTCTTGAATTTATTATTTAGAATATATATGAAATTTTTCTTGAAATGAATTTTAAAATATTGTTTTTTAAAGTTTCTTGAAATTCATTTAAAAAATAATTCATATGTTTCTTAAAATTCATTTAAAATTTTCATATTTGAAATTCATTAAAAAAAAATGAAATGAATTTCAAAATATTGTTTTTGATGTTTCTTGAAAAGTTTTTTGAAATTCATTTAAAAAATAATTCATATATTTTTTGAAATTTATTTTAAAAAATCATATTGAAATTTATTATTTAGAATATATATGAAGGTTTCTTAAAAATTTTGTTTCTCAAGGTTTCTTGAAATTTTTCTTCAAATTAATTTAAAAAATAATTCATATTTTTCTTGTATTTCATTTAAGCCATTCAAATTGAAAATTATTTTTTTAGATTATTGTAATTCATTTAAAAAATAATTCAAATGTTTCTTGAATTTTTTCTTGAAATTTATTTTTAAAATTTTTATTGAAATTCATTATTCAGAATATATATGAAAGTTTATTGAAATTTTGTTTTTAAAAATTTCTCATTTTTTTTTTTTTTTAATATTTCATATTTTTATTGAAATTCATTTAAAAAATAATTCATATTTTTCTTCAAATTCATTATTTATGATATATATGGAAATTTCTTGAAATTCATTATTTAAAATTTCATATATGGTTTAGAATATATATGAAAATTTATTGAAATTCATTATTTAGAATATATAGGAAAGTTTCTTGAAAGTTATTGTTTAGAATATATATGAAATTTTACTTCAAATGAATTTCAAAATATTGTTTTTTAAAGATTCTTGAATTTTTTTTTAAATTCATTTTAAAAATAATTCATACATTTCTTCAAATTCATTTAAAAAATAATTCATGTGTTTCTTGAAAATTTTCTTGAAATACATTTAAAAATTCCATATTAAAATTCATTATTTAAAATATATATGAAAATTTCTTGAAATTTTTCAAGAAACTTATTATTTAGAATATATATATATGAAATTTTTTTAAAATTTTTCTTGAAATTCATTTTTTAGAATATATAGATAGATTTTTGAAAATTTTCTTGAAATTATTTTAAAAAATAATTCATATGTTTCTTGAAATTCATTTCAAAAATAATTTATATTTTTCTTGAAATTCATTTAAAAAATTCATTTTGAAATTCATTATTTAGAATATATATGAAAGTTTTTTGAAATTTTTCTTGGAATTCATTATTTAGAATATTTATGAAAGTTTCTTGAAATTTTTCTAGATATTTATTATTTAGAATATATGTATGCAAGTTTCTTGAAATTTTTCTCTAAATTCATTATTTAGAATATATATGAAAGTTTTTTGAATTTTTTCTTGAAATTGGTTATTTAGAATATATAGGAAATTGAGTGAACTTTTTATTGAAATAAATTTCAAAATTTTGTTTAAAAGTTTCTTTAAATTTTACTTCAAATTCATTTAAAAAATAACTCGTATGTTTCTTGAAATTCATTTAAAAAATTATTCATATGTTTCTTGAAATTCATTTAAAAAATTTATATTGAAATTCATTATTTAGAATATATATGAAAGTTTCTTGAATTTTTTTTAAATTTCATTATTTAGAATATAAATGAATTTTTTTTGAATTTTTTTCTAGAAATTCATTATTTAGAATATATATGAAAGTTTCTTTAATTTTTTCTTGAAATTCATTTTTTAGAATAATATAAAAGTTTCTTGAAATTTTTCTAAAAATTCATTATTTAGAATATATATGAAAGTTTCATGAATTTTTTTTTGAAATTCATTACTTAGAATATATATGAATGTTTATTAAAAAAATTCTTGAAATTCATTATTTAGAATATATATGAATGTTTATTGAAATTTTTCTTAAAATTCATTTAAAATATAATTGATATGTTTCTTGAATTTTTTTTGAAATTCATTTAAAAAATAATTGATATATTTCTTGAAATTTTTAAGTTCATTTAAAATATTCATATTATAAAAATTATTATTTAGAATATATATGATTTTTTTTTGAAATTTTTCTTGAAATTCATTGTTTAGAATATATGTGAAAGTTTCTCCAATTTTTTTTCTAGAAATTCATTATTTAGAATATATATTAAATTTTCTTGAAATTCATTATTTAAAATATATATAAAAATTTCTTGAAATTTTCCTTGAAATTCATTATTTAGAATATATATGAAATTCATTTAATTTTTTCCTGAAATTAATTTCAAATATTGTTTATGAAAGTTTCTTGAAATTTTCTTAAAGTTCAATTAAAAATTAATTTATATGATTCTTGTATTTTTTCTTGAAATTCATTTAAACAATTCATATTTGAAATTCATTGAAATTTTATTGAAATAAATTTCAAAATATTGTTTTTGAAAGTTTCTTGAAATTCCTTTAAAAAATAATTTATATGTTTTTTGAAATTTTTTCTTGAAATTCATTTGAAAAATTCATATTGAAATTCATTATTTAGAATATATATGAAATTTTTTTGAAATTTTTGTTTGGAAAGTTTTTTGAAATTCATCTAAAAAATATTCATATTTTTCTTGAAATTCATACTAAAATTTATTATTTAAAATCTTGAAATTCATTATTTATAATATATATGAAAGTTTATTGAAATTGTTTTTGAAATTCATATTGAAATTCATTATTTAAAATATATATAAGAATGTTTCTTGAAATTCATTTAAAAAAAATCATATTGAAATTCATTATTTATAATATATATGAAAGTTTTTTGAAATTTTTATTTTGAATGTTTCTTGAAATTCATTTAAAAAATTAATATTGAATTTCATTAATTAAAATATATATGAAAGTTTTTTGAATTTTTTTTTAAATTCATTTAAAAAATAATTCATATTTTTATTGAAATTGATTTAAACAATCTATATTCAAATTTATTATTTAGAATTTAGAAATTCATTTAAAAATTAAGTCATATGTTTTTCGAAGTTTATTTAAAAAATTTATATTGAAATTGATTATTTGGAATATATAGAAAAATTTCTTGAAATTTTAGTTTCTAAAAGGTTTTTTTTTTTTTTTAATTGAAATTCATTATTTAGACTATATTTGAAAGTTGATTGAAATTTATTATTTAAAATATATATAAAAGTTTCGTCTATTTTTTCTTGAAATTCATTATTTATAATATATATGAAAATGTCTTGACATTCTTTATTTATAATATATATGAAAGTTTGTTAGAATATATATGATTTTTTTTTTAAAATTCATTATTTAGAATATATATGAAAATGTCTTTGAAATTCATTATTTATAATATATATGAAAGTTTATTAGAATATATATGAAATTAGTTTATTAGAATATATATGAAATTTTTTTGAAATTCATTATTTAGAATATATTATTTATATTATATATGAAAGTTTATTGAAATTAATTATTTAGAATATATATGAAAGTTTTTTGAAATTCATTATTTAGAATATATATGAAATTTATTTAATTCTTTCTTGAAATTTTTTATTTTCTCTTCCTTCTTCTTCTTCTTTTCTTTTTTTTTTTTTTTTTTTTTTTTTTTTTTTTTTTTTTTCTTTTTTTTCTTTTTTTTTTTTTTTTTTTTTTTTTTTTTTTTTTTTTTTTTTTTTTTTTTTTTTTTTTTTTTTTTTTTTTTTTTTTTTTTTTTTTTTTTTTTTTTCAGTATCTCATTGGTTAAATGATTTGTCGAATGTAAATTGGTGCAGTTGAAATTGAAATGGCAAGATTGTTCAGTCGAGGCTAAATCCCACGATGTTGAGCTTGAAAACCCTCCTCTCATTATTGCAGGTCATGCCTTCGAGACCCGAGATGGTGTCGTTGCAAGGGTTTTGATCTTGCCTCTGATCCACTACGTGAGCTTGTTGGCCAGATCCAATTGTCTCAGGAAAACCCTAAAAAAAGAGTTTGGCTTTGCAAAATGAAATGAAAATTCAAAGGTCAAGCTCACCATTGTGGAGGCTTATATGGCATGTCTTTTCATTCAGTGGTTGAAACTATATCAAGTATCAATCTTACAACACACTATTCTTCAATCGTCTAACATTCAATCCAACAATACAAACAGATGCAAAATGGCAATTGAGAGAGTTTTTTTCAAAGAAAATGCCTTATATCGTGACTAAGAAAAGGGTTAAAAGAAACAAATTAATATAAGAAAGCTCTTGCCTCTCTCTCTAACGTGTTCGAGTGACCCTTTGTGCAGTTTGTGCGGTACTTTTTCAAAAAAAATCAAATCCAATTGATTATAGTAGAACCCACTAATCCTTTGTATATGAATTATGTAACATTTAAAACATTGAAATAAAAATGTAAATTAAAGTGTGAGAAATCTTTATAGCTTTGCCATGTAGGAGATCATTCTCTACATATTTTAACGCCACAATGGAATGTGGAGAACCATACATGCCCATAAAGCTCACGTGAACGTGGATTTTCCTCTCGTAATTCATTCATTGGGAGATTGTAATTTCAAGGGTAGTATTAAATGCATTTTAATATATTAACACTTCATAAATGACAATAGATACATTCACCATCCAAATCAAAAGACTGACTTGAACAGTCGAATCAACCTCGATTAACGTGTTAATGGTGAAAGTGGAAAGTACAATGATGGGACAATAAGAGTTTAACCAATAAAATGACAAAAAAACAAAAAACAAAACATTTTTAAAAAATAAATATTTTAATTCTATAATGTCAATTTTAGGGAGACAATTTTTTTTTTTTTTGTCAATAACTTGCCCAATATGTTATACCAGTGGGCAAGAATAATTAATATGATGATGAATGGAAAAAAATATTTTACATAATTAATAGTATTTCGTAGAGAGAAAATTTCAAATATTTCCAATTTATGATATTTATTTCTTTTTTTTCTTTTTCTTTTTTCTTTTTTTTGTTTTTTTAAAGCAATTTTCAATTCTGAGAAATTGATTTTAAACTACATAAATTCCCCGGTACAAATTTAGAAATTCAAATTTAAAACAATCATTTAAAAAATAAATAAATTTATTTAATTTTACAAAAACTGTAATAAACTTTGAAAACAATTTTTAAAAATTTGCAAATTAATTAAGAGTGAAGGCATTTGACACTACTCAAGATCTATCTTAATTCAATATCCAATATTTAATATAATTATTTTTTTCCCAAGGAAAAAATCGTAATTTCCATTATATAATATATTGAAAATTACATGTTGTAGCTGCCGCATATAAAACATATGCCTGCAAAAAGGTGGTTATGTCCAACAACTAGTATAATGTCATAACATACACAGATGTTCATAAATATAACAAAAAACTGGACATAATACAAACAATGTATAGATCTGATAAGCGAAAATATATAGCAGTAGTGTCATTCAATAACTGTTGAGGATCATGTTGTCTTATTTGTTATCCAGTGCTACTCTACGAAAGGCATGTGATAAAATTGATAGACCTCCTGTCCATGTTGTTCCTGAATCATCCATTGGTTTATTAGTTGTTGCACGGCTTCCTTGGAAAGACTGTCGGAAATCTGGTTCCTTTCCCTGTAAATATGATGACATACAATAAAATCAAAACGAGATTTTAAGTTTGTAATTTCATCCAGTAATCCTCTGAGTGTGTGCATGTGACAATGAGACTGTGCATTGAACCAATTGATGAAAATTTTGGAATCCCTAAATATCTGTAGTCGACTGCAATGCTTTTCAAGAGAAAAAATAAGGATAAGTCTAACATTGTTGAGTTTGGCATAATTATTAGTGCCCTTGCTGCAACCCATCTTTAGTTTATAAAAATGGTCCTTTGATAAGTATAGAATAGTGCCACCACCGCAGCCAATTTCTTGTGTAGATTCATCGAAAAATTCCCCGAGGGAAATATTTATCAATGACTTTAGGGGCTATATGTTGGATGCGATGTGGCAGATCTTCCTCAAGAATCTGATCATACAGTGCCTCAATGTGTGAGTAGGAGAAGTTCCAAATAGTGGAAGCATCGTGAAATATTTGCTTATTTATTCATGTCCAAATGTTCCAACGGACCGGTAATGGAAGGTTACAGAGTTTATGGGTATTAGCATTATGGCACCAGGAATTCAAAGCGGTCTAAATATTTACCCCCTACCATTTATAATTAATTACAAGAGTTTGATATAATTGGTTCCATACATGCTACACAATGGGACATAATAAAAATAGGTGATCAATGGTTTCAATACTATTCTTACACAAACAACTATGTGAGGGGCCATGAATGGATCCGTACTGTAATTTGTCGTTGGTAGGAGCCATGTTGTTTAATAGGAACCACATGAAAAGTTTCACTTTTGGAGGTGACTTAAGCCTCCAAAGAATGCGCCACCACTAGTATTTTATCTTTGGTTCATGGTTCGAATATATGAAGAGATAACCATCCTTGGGAGTATATCTACCATGCGCAGAAATGGCCCATATCAATTCGTCTTCCCACTTGGTGATCCTAATATGGGATTCAGTAAGGGCGTTGATATCTATATCAATATTGTCCCCACTAATTTGGGATCATGAGGCCTTGTGCCGATTTCCAAACTTGACTGAGCATATGTATTTAATACCAGCAGAATCCAAGAACCAGGTAAGTCCAGGTGGGAGGAGGTGTGCATCTCCACAACCTGACTAGGCATCTCTGCCAATACGGACATTTTCGCTTGTCCTAATACGCCATGCCAATACTTGTTTGATGACTGATATGGAATGAGTGACCACCCTACAAATCGTAGATATGTCTGATCTATTCCTTACAAGACTACAAAGCCAATCCAACGTTGAGAGGGGTATATATATTTGTAGTATACCACCTCTTTCCAGAGACTGGTAGTAGTAAGTAGCTGTCATCCCAATTTGGCTGCGAAAGCCTTTGCAAAACAGTTGAGGTCTTTCATACCCCATCCCCCCATTTCTTGGGTATCGCAATTTGTTCCCATTTAACCCATGCAAAAGTCCTGCCCTAATTGCTTCCTCTCCATAAAAACTTGCGAAAAATCTGTTGTATTTTGTTAATGATGCCTTTGCGTATCAATGCTAGAGCCATCCAGTAAACTGGTATGGCTTTTAATACTGATTTGATGAGCACCGATCTTCATGTCCTTAATAGCCAACTCTATTTCCAAATATTAATTCTGGCTTCAACTTTTGCTACCAACCATGTCCAATCAACTATATGATAATTATTGGGCTTAAGCGTGTAACCCAAGTATTTAAGACCATCTTCAAGAGCAGGTGCCTGTATGGAAATTATTGATGTGCATATAATCGATCATTTTGAGAACAATTCACAGTCGTAATGGTGGATTTGATATGATTGGGCACCATACATGTGGCTTTGCAAACAGTGGATAAGATATGTAGAAATTTTGAGGAGTCTCTTATGGAACTGTTGAGAAATATGAGTACATCGTTAACGAATAAAAGATGAGTGGGAGTAGTAACATCTATCAATTTAACCCTGAGGATGTCCCCAGAAGACCTGGCTTCTGATATTAGTCTACTTAAACCTTCCATAATGAGGAGGAAGAGTAGAGGTGAAAGAGGGTATCCCTATCTAAGGCCTCTCTCAACATGAAATAAATTTGATGCAGCTCCATTAATAAGAATGCTAAAAGAGACGGAGGAAATACAACACATGACCCAATTAATAAATGTACGAGGGAAACCAATCTGTGTTAGAATGAAACGAAGATAAATCGAGCTGGCTTTGTCGAAAGCTTTTGAGAGATCGATCTTGAGAATGATACTTTTCAGATTCCTAATGTTTATGGAGTGTAGTCCCTCCTGGGTATTACTAATGGCTTCATGGATCTGTTGATGATTTAGGAAAGCAAATTGGTCCTTCGAGATGTGTTGGGATAAGATGGGTTTAATGCAATTGAAAATGATTTTGGAGATAGTCTTGTAGATACAATTGCATAAGGAGATGGGCTTGAAATCATCAAATGAGAGGGGCATATTAGATTTGGGGATTAGAGCAATGAAGGTGACAATGAAAGCTTCGTACATTCTTCCATTCAGTCTACCATCTTCAGTAACCAATAAGAGATCCTGCCCAATTAATTCAAAGAAAGTAAAGTAGAATTCAACAGGCCATCCATCTGGACCCAGTCTGTTTTCCTTCTTAAACCATTTTAATATTGCTTCTATCTCCCCCAAGGTGACTAGTTTATTTAAATTTTCAATCTCATCCTCGTCCACAAACCGAGGAAATTGTTTGAGCACCCTGAATATCTCTTCTATTGTTGCTTCACGGGGGGATCTAAAGAGATGACCAAAATGTCTGATACCCATGTGAGCTATTTGGTTAAAAGAATGAGCTTCTCTACTCTCATCATATTTTAGTGACCAGATGGTATTAGTGATCTTCCTACCTATGGCACATTGCTGGAAGAATTTTGTGTTGTCGTCACTAGCTTGGAGCCATATGGCTCTTGTCTTAAGTCTCCAGTCTTCTTCCTTTTGTCTTAAGATTCTAAGTTTTTCTCCTTCTAGTCTTGATAGATGAAGTTTGTTTTCAATGGATAAAAATCCATTATTGCCAGAGTCCACCAATCTGGCAAGTTCAACTTCAATTTGTTGAAGATTTGCCTCATCCCTTTTCTTCTTCTCCTTGGCCCATTCGATCGTTCTATGCTTGAGTCTAGTCATATTACTAACCATGACTTCCATAGGAGACCTGTCATTTTCCTAGTTGCAAGTAATCAACATATCTTTTACTATTTGGTGGAATTCCTCCTCTCTTAACCAGAAAGAATTGAATTTGAATGGTGACTTTGGCTTGGAAGAGGTTCCCACAAATTCTAAGAAAATTGGTGAGTGATCTAAAATGCCTCCGGAGCCAACCCATTGCATGATCCTGTCGAAGCTGTCCACTAATAGTGCCTTAACGAGAAAACAATCCAACCTTCTTTTGAGCATATCATCACCTATCCTCTGATTTCGCCAGGTAGGCTAGATCCGAGCAATATCAATGTTGAGAAAACTGTATTGATCCAAGATTTGCTCAAAAAATTAGTGAGGGAGTCAATCTGAGCATGGTTTCCCCATGACTTTGCATGACCTAATGAGAAGTTTAAATCTCCACCTATAATAGTATTATCTTTCGCCATGAATGGTGCCCTCATTAAGTCCTCCAAAAATACTTATTTTTTATGATAGGGGTCATATATATTAATCATTCTCAAGGGAATTCCTAATTATTCTGAGAGCACATTTGCTGCTAAAACCCCTTCCCTACCCCATACATTTTCTATCTTCATAGTTGTGTTGTTGATGCTCGTGGCACATCCACCAGACCTGCCTCACACATCGAGAAAATGAAAGGTTCATCTGGGAAGAAGCGATTTTAAAATGTTAATAATAATTTCTCCTTCGCCAAGGGTCTCCTGTAGGAAAATTACATCCAAATTTTCAATCTCAAACAACCGATAAGAGAAAAAAATTTGTTAGGGATGGCCAAGCCCCTACAGTTGAAGAATAACCACTTCATTTGGGGTTCTCAGTTTCCTTTTTCTCTAAGAACCTTATCAATAGAAATTTGATTACCAGATTCCACCTCAATCTTGACTTTGTGAATGATCCTAGATGTTGAAGATTGCAACAAGAAACAGTGAAGGAGGCATCCTGAAACATCATTCCTGATCCTAGTTGGAAAGTGATCACCAAAACTAGGTGGGGGCCACACAGGTGATTTTTGTCGCAAAGTCTATTTTTAGACATATGGATCATATTCTATGAGTTGCGAGATGCTATTTGTGGATGGTTGGTCAAGTTGGAAAAATAGATGGACTTCTATTTTTAGACATATTGGGAGGAATCTATTTTTAGATTGCCAGTCTAAAAATAGATATGTCGAATATTATTAGCTCTTAATAATATTTGGACTATAAACATTATCTTATTCTCTTGGAGCACTTCAGTTAAGTGCACATATGTGGCACAGGAGCTGACAGAAGGAATTACGCTATTCCCGAGGGTTATGTGGAGCTATTGCATGGATACTTCAGTTAGAACTCATGTGACAGAGTTTGGTGGAGTTGATTGAGGAAGTTAGTGGAGTTGTATTCAGTTTAACTAATCTAAACATAGTTGAGCTATTTGTATCTAGTTTAACTTATTGATACAATTAGTGAGAGTGGTGTGAATTAATTATTAATTAATTCACTAATTATAAACTCATTAATCAACTAAAGAATACATCAGTTAACTTCGGTGCATGGACAGTTTCAGTGTAGACCAGTGCAGAGATAGGTGAAAGGGCAAGTGTGACTATCAGTTGTGACTATAAGTGATGCATGGTTTGCATCCAACACTCAGTAGAGATGCCTATAAAGACTGCGTGAGCAAGGCTGGGGTAATTAATTCTCATCGAGAGGCATTCTTCAGCAGGGATTGCGCAGTAGAGGCAGACTATCAAGTGGCAGAGATTGGAGCATGTGTTTTGCTAGATCTAGCTTGATTAGTGTGTAGCAAGTGGAGATTGTACTGAGAGCTTGTGAGGAGCTTTGTATGATGATTTTTACATGATCTCTATGACATATATAATATACATAGTTAAAGTTTCTATCTTTAAGCTTTCTATCAGATAAATTTGAATAATAGCTGAATTATTCACCGAGATTATCCCGATTACACACTATTTAAGCTTCATGCATAATACATAACCTCTTCTACAATTGATCATCAATATGCGGAAATAGAAGCAGTCGCATGCGCACATTAAAACATAATCAAGCACACATATCAACACAATATGTAATGGGGAAAGCAATAGCTGAAAACCCCCAACTATCTGTATATTATAATGATAGAGAACATGTAACAATACATAGCACAAAGCTCTCACAACTCTCAGCACTATCACACATGCTACACACAAAACTAGTATAGAAAGTGAACAAGTCACAGGTTCAAATCTCCTCCACAAGTCTGCCTGCCTCTACTGCGCAATCCAAGTTGATTAATTATGAGATCCAAGTTCGAATCCCACTAGCTCCAACTGCGCAATCCTCATTGGAAATCTCCATCAATGTGTGTGCAAATCTCATGCACAGCCAATAGTCACAACTGATAGTAGACTCACCCTTTCACCCACCTCTAACACTGGTCTCCACTGAACTGTCCATGCATTGCAGTTAACTGATGTGTTCTTTAGCTGATTTATGAGTTAATAATTAGTGAATTAATTAATAATTAATTCACACCACTCATCACTAGTGTATTTATCAGTTAGACTAAATACAACTAGTTCAACTGTTAAACATAAATACAACCCACCAACTCTGCACATAAGTTCAGTTGAAGTCAACCATGCAATAGCTCAATTAACCCCTATGAATAGTGTAATTCCTTCTGTCAGCTGCATGTGCCACATCCAAGCATCAAACTGAAGTGCTCCAAGAGGATAAGATAATGTTTATAGTCTAAATATTATTAAGGGTTAATAATATTTGACTGTTCTATTTGTAGCCTGGTAGTCTAAAAATAGAAACTGCCCAATGTCTAAAAATCGAGGTCCATCTATTTTTACCAACTCGACCAATCATCCATAAATAGCATCCTGCAACTCATAGACCGTGATCCATATGTCTAAAAATAGACATAGTTTAAAAATAGACTTTGCGCCAAAAATAGCCCGCGGGCCCCTTAGTGAAGGCGACTTCATTTCACTAAGTTCCATCATCTTGTTGCATTTTCAACACTCCCTCTCAACAAGATATAGATTATCTGCAACCCCTATCCTGCCTCTGTGGTATTCGAATTTTCTCCTGGTGAGCGCCTTCGTCAAGATGTCAGCATCATGATCCTCCGTGGGAATGTATGAAAGTAACATGATTCTCCGCTGCACACAATCTCTGATATGATGGTACCTGATGTCGATGTGTTTGGATCTATCATGAAATACTTGATTAGCCGAGAGTTTAATGCAACTCTGGTTATCACAATAAATCACAGTAGGCTCCAAGTGTGACCCGAACAACCCGACCAGGATCTTCCTCATCCATATAGCCTCGCGCATGCAATAAGCTTGTCGCCATATACTCGCTCTGTTTAATCGAAAAGCATGGATTCGTCGTTGTACCAAGAAACCTGTGTCGAATCTGGAGCATTGAAGATCATTACGTATGTTTCCGTTGGGCTCCCTGCCCAATCTGCATCCGTGAAGCCACATGGCTTCACCTCATCCTCCTGTCTGTACCACAAGCCATATCCCGATGTGCCTCTAAGATAACGCAATACATGCTTGCCTGCCTTCCAGAAGAGCTTGGTAGGCTTAACCATAGCTTGCGAAAGCTGGTTAACAGCATAGCATATATCGGGTCGTGTATTGACCAGATACATAAGCGACCCTACCAACTGTCGATAAACAGTGGCATCCACTACCTCCGCTGAAGTAGCATCCTCCTTCCTCCAACCTCCAGGAAGAGGAGTATCAACAGGCTTGCAGCCATGCATGTTGAACTTCTCCAGTATCTCCTGGGCATACTTACCCTGAGAAACAAATATTCCACCACTACGCTGCCAAATTTCCAATCCCAGGAAATAATGAAGGAGACCCAAGTCCTTCATCTCAAACTCTCTAGCAAGATCCTCCTTGCATGAAAGTATCAACAGCTCATCACCCGTCAAAATCAGATCATCTACATACAGTACAATGATTAGCAACTTCCCCTCCACCACAATCTGGTACAGGTTAGGATCCGCCTCACTCTTGGAGAATCCAAGTCTGGTGAAATAACTGTCTATCCGTGTGTACCAAGCACGAGGTGCTTGTTTCAACCCATACAGTGCTCTCTTGAGTCTGCACACATGCGACTCACTGATGAAGATCTCGAAACCTTCGGGTTGCTCTATGTACACCTCCTCCTCAATGACTCCGTTGAGGAACGCAGTCTTCACATCCATCCGATGGATGTGCCACCCCATCTGCGCTGAGAGAGCTAGGATCGTCCGTATGGAAGAGTACCTTGCGACAGGTGCAACGGTCTCCTCATAATCGATCCCCTCTATCTGTGAGAAGCCTCGGGCAACAAATCTTGCCTTGTACTTCTCCACACCCCGTCAGCGTTTCCACTCCCAGAGATCCATCTCGAACCCACCACTCCATTTCCTTTCTCGGTCTTGGGACAATCTCCCATGCAATCGGCTTCACAATCAATCATACTCATTCCACTCCATGGCACTACCCAGCAAGTGGTCCTCCGCACCTTCCTCGGGAAGAGATGGATCTGTCATCAGCCACATTTGCTCACGAGAGTTTATGTATCCAAGAAATCATCCGTGACTCGGTCCTCGTTCATACTGGCCGCAGGTGGCCCTGCCAATCTTCTTGCATCTGAGCCTACGTCGCCTTCCTCGTAGTGCGCTGCGCCTCCGATGGTCGTGGCACCGCATGAGTGGTTTTTTCCACTCCATGAACCTCCTCTTGTGGCTGATCCACATCCTGAGGCTCATCCTTAGGAACTAATAGCTCCTCATCTGCATGCAAGTGTGGCTCCCTCTCAAGCGAACACTTCATGGATTTCTCCTCATGAAATTTGATATCCCAGCGCACAACAAGCTCAAGGATCGTTTCGTAAATACACACGATAACAGGGAAGGAGTAATTGGACAAATTTACAAATAATCCCAACCTCCGCTGGCCGATCCAGCTTCCTTCTTGCATCCTTCGTCACATGCATGTATACAGGAGATCCGAAAATCCGCAAATGGGAAATATCAGGCCTCTTGCCAGAATAAGCCTCCTCTGGTGTACTCATGCCAAGAACCTTGTGAGGACAACGGTTCTGCACATACACTGCTGTATTGCATGCCTCAGCCCACAAGTGAAGGGGTAGGCCCCGATCATGCAACATCGCCCGTGCAGCACCCACGATCGTTCTGTTCTTCCGCACAGCCACCCCGTTCTGCTGTGGGTTATGGGGTGCGATGAGCTCTCTCCGAATCCCTTCAAGCACAACAAAAGTCCTCTTGACTCAAAGAGAGATGAATTCACCACCATCACGCCTTCCTATGAGTCCACATGCTTCCGACTCCTTCTCAACCAGTGCCTTGAACTCACAGAACTTTGAGTATGTCTCGCTCTTCTTTTGCATGAAGAAGATCCAGCACTTCCAAGAAAAATCATCAACAAAGATCACATAGTACTTGTGCTTTGCTGTCGAAGCTACTAAGAAAGGTCCACACACGTCTCTGTGAATTCTCTCAAGGATCGTCGTGGCACGACTATCCTTCTCGTGAAAGGTGGCTTTCACAAATTTTCCCAGGTACACCCCTTGCACTAATTTGATTGCGCAAGAGTGCCCTTGGGAAGCCCAATAGAAATCTGCTGCAGTATCTTCAAAGCTCCATGGTGAAGGTGGCCCAATCTCCAGTGCCACAGCTCGCCATCATCTCGGCTCACCACTCCTTCTGCCTTGCATGCCATTTTTGTGCAGCCATCTACTTGCAACTGATAAAGGTTCTTGACTCGAACCCCTATCTTCCAGGTTTCTCCAGTTGTCTTACTGCGCAGGAAAGCCTTTCCCTCGCTAAAGACAACATCATACCCCTTGTCTTCCAACATCGCCACAGATATCAGATTCTTCTTCAATCCTGGAACATGCATCACTTCCTTCAATACAAAGGGTTTACCAGAATCCCTCTCAAAGGAAATGGTACCGATACCGATCGCACTGTATCTACCATCATCGCCCATCTCGATGTGCACTCCAAGATCTTTCTCATCTAGATCTGAAAACAGATCTCGATCTCCAGTCATGTGAAAAGATGCGCCACTGTCCAAGAACCATACTGATCCCATCACACTTGAGACCAAGCATGCAATCAGCGAAAAATCCAGCTCAAATTGCGAGGCTATATCTCTCCCACAAGAGAGATCCAAAGAGCCTGCTTATTTTTCTTCTTCTGCGGACAATTTGTGGCTTAATGTCCGTGTTGGTGACAGTGAAAGCACTTCACCTTGGACATGTCCTGCTTCTTGCCTTTCGCACCAGAATGAGAAGCTTTCTTGCTCTTCCCCTTCTTTTCTTTGGCAGCCAAAGCGCAATTTTCTTCATCAGATGCCTTTGATGAAGATCCGTCTCTGGTATTCCACCTTATCTCCTCTTGCACAAGATCCGACCAAAGTCGCTCCCATCCTGGCAATTTCTCCCGACCATTGACAGAATCCTGATAGGCATGCCAACTCTTCAGAAGACCAAGGAGAGCCAAGCTCACTAATTCCTCATCATCAACAGTCACCCCCACACTTCCCAGCTCATCCCTGCATTGGATGAACTTCGTGAGGTACTTGGGCATACTGTCGCCTTTCTCCATCTTTATGTGTCTGATTTTATCCTTGAGCGCCAACTTCCTCTGGTCGCTCTTGCTTTGGAATAAATCTGTCAACGCTTTCCACATCAAGTATGGAGAATATTTTCCATGCATGTTGGATACAATGTGATCCTTCATGCCCTCCAACAGAATTCTTTGACATTTCGCCATCTTCTTTTGCCAAGCCTAAACTTGAGCAGCATCAGTAGGCTTTGGGATCTCAGCTTCTATGAACTCCTTTAGCCCGTTATCATCTAATACCGCCTCCATTAGGTCCTTCCATGAAACATAATTCAAACTACCCTCAAGGGCATATTCTAGTCGCAATCCGTTGAAAGACATTTCAACTCTAGCACCAAGAAAACTGCTGCAAATTTCGAATTCCAAGTCTGTACAAATTCGAATTCAAGCTCAAAACTCAAGCCTTGGATCTTTGAGAACAAATTATTTCTGGCAATCGATTGTAGGGGAATTCTTGGATATATCACCTTTCAAAGAAAGGATGGATCCCGAGCTCCTGGCTTGGATTACGGACTCGTCTACCGAAATAATTGTAATCACTACAATAGATCCGATGATCAATTGCTCACGATACCATGTAGAAATTTGAATAATAGTTGAATTATTCACCGATATTATCCTGATTACACACTATTTAAGCTTCATGCATAATAAATAACCTCTTCTACAATTGATCATCAATATGCGGAAATAGAAAGCAGTCGCATGCGCTCATTAAAACATAATCAAGCACACATATCAACACAATATGTAATAGGGAAAGCAATAGCTGAAAACCACCAACTATCTGTATATTATAAGGATAGAGAACATGTAACAATACATAGCACAAAGCTCTCACAGCTCTCAGCACTATCTCAATGCTACACACAAACTAGTATAGAAAGTGAACAAGTCACAGGTTCAAATCTCCTCCACAAGTCTGCCTGCCTCTACTGCGCAATCCAAGATGAATAAAGATGAGATCCAAGTTTGAATCCCACTAGCTTCAACTGCGCAATCCTCATTGGCAATATCCATCAATGTGTGTGCAAATCTCATGCACAACTATAGTCACAACTGATAGTCACACTCACCCTTTCACCCACCTCTAACACTGGTCTCCACTGAACTGTCCATGCATTGCGGTTAACTGATGTATTCTTTAGTTGATTTATGAGTTAATAATTAGTGAATTAATTATAATTAATTCACACCCTCATCACTAGTGTATTTGTCGAGTTAAACTAAATACAACTAGTTCAAGCTTAAGTTAAACGAGAACCACCAGCCTCACATTTTACATCTCACTCAACTCCACCAAACTCGCCACATGAGTTCTAAGCGAAGTCAACCATGCAATAGCTCAACTAACCCCTAGAAATAGTATAATTCCTTCTGTCGAGTTTGCATGTGTGCCACATCCCGAGCATCAAGGCGGAAGTGCTCCAAGAGGATAAGATAATGTTTATAGTCTAAATATTATTAAGGGTTAATAATATTTGAAAATTGTTCTATTTACTTGCAAGTTTAAAAGAAAAGCACTTAATGTCTAAAACGAAAGGTGTCCCTTTTGCTAATAATCAATATAATAGCATCCTGCAACTCATAGACCATGATCCATATGTCTAAAAATAGACATAGTCTAAAAATAGACTTTGCGCCAAAAATAGCCTGCGGGCCCACTTAGTGAAGGCGACTTCTTTTCACTAAGCTCCATCATCTTGTTGCATTTTTCCTTTTAAGTACATATTGTGTTCATATGTGTGATTTTTTATGGTTTTAATGTGTGCATGCAATTGTTTTTATTTCCGCATGTGATGATAAATAGTAGAAGAGATTATGTATTGTGCATGAAGATAAAATAGTGTGTGATCAGGAGAATCTCGGTGGATAAAATATCAGTTATTCAAATTTCTACATGGTATCAGAGTGATATTGATCATTGGAGCAATTGCAAAGCATTGAAGCGATTGAGTTTTAGGATAAACTGAGGAAAATAAAAATGGAGAAGAATGACACTATTCTGGTATACTTGACAAAGTTTGTCCACTGCAGGGATGAGCTTCGGAGTGTAGGAGTTAGTGTGGATGAGGAAGGACAAGTCAAGAAGGTTGCGATTTGAGCAAAGAATCTCTACAGACTTGAAGTAGATGGGATGTCTACGGAGCTTCCTACTGTTGGGAAGTGTAAGAAAGACATGCAATTGATGCTTGAGAGGGAGCAAGTTTTGCATGCAGGTAATAGTGAACCTCAGGATGTGGAGCAGCCACAAGATGAGGATCATGGAGTGGGAGAAACCACTCATGCAGAGAAATTTTGTGCCAGATGGGCAGAGGGAGTGCATGCAGCTATACCACCAGGTGAGAGGTGGGGCGACATGCATGATTAATCCTAAGAGGAGATTTCTGGGCAGGATTCATGAGATGGTGTGGATCTCATGAATTGAACCTGGCTACGAGGTGCCCACAGCATAGCAGTAGCATGATCAGTTGGATTGATGCAGGCAGATCAAAGTGACAGTGTCGGATACTGGAGCGCGAATCAGAGTTGACAGCAAGTGCAGAGTGCATGGGTGCAAGAGTTCAACAGCGCAGTGGTTCCTGATGACATGTGCAATTGGGCCCGGCAGAAGTCGAATACTTTGATGATAGATGCATGGAGTTGCATGGCGCATCAGACTGATTGAGTTGTTTGGAGCCTATTCAGTTTCAGAGGAGTTGTAGAGAAGATGCATGGAGTTGCATGGCACTTGTGAAGGTTGCAGGGCGAATGCATGGAGTTGCATGTCACATGCAAAGACAGTCCTTTCTTGTTGAGAGGGAGTGTTGAAGATTGCAACAAGAAACAGTGAAGGAGGCATCCTGAAACATCATTCCCGATCCTAGTTGGAAAGTGATCACCTAAACTAGGTGGGGCCCACACGGGTGATTTTTGTCGCAAAGTCTATTTTTAGACTATGTCTATTTTTAGACATGTCGATCATATTCTATGAGCTGCGGGATGCTATTTGTGGATGGTTGGTCAAGTTGGAAAAATAGATGGACTTCTATTTTTAGACATATTGGGCGGAATCTATTTTTAGATTGCCAGTCTAAAAATAGATATGTCTAATATTATTAGCTCTTAATAATATTTGGACTATAAACATTATCTTATTCTCTTGGAGCACTTCAGTTAAGTGCACAGATGTGGCACAGGAGCTGACAGAAGGAATTACGCTATTCCCGAGGGTTAAGTGGAGCTATTGCATGGATACTTCAGTTAGAACTCATGTGAGAGAGTTTGGTGGAGTTGATTGAGGAAGTTAATGGAGTTGTGTTCAGTTTAACTAATCCAAACATAGTTGAGCTATTTGTATCTAGTTTAACTGATTGATACAATTAGTGAGAGTGGTGTGAATTAATTATTAATTAATTCACTAATTATAAACTCATTAATCAACTAAAGAATACACCAGTTAACTTCAGTGCATGGACAGTTTCAGTGGAGACCAGTGCAGAGATAGGTGAAAGGGCAAGTGTGACTATCAGTTGTGACTATAAGTGATGCATGGTTTGCATTCAACACTCAGTAGAGATGCCTATAAAGACTGCGTGAGCAAGGATGGGGTAATTAATTCTCATCAAGAGGCATTCTTCAGCAGGGATTGCGCAGTAGAGGCAGGCTATCAAGTGGCAGAGATTGGAGCATGTGTTTTGCTAGATCTAGCTTGATTAGTGTGTAGCAAGTGGAGATTATACCGAGAGCTTGTGAGGAGCTTTGTTTGATGATTGTTACATGATCTCTATGACACATATAATATACATATATTTGGGGGATTTCAGCTTTAAGCTTTCCCATTACATACTGTGTTCATATGTGTTATTGTTTATGGTTTTAATGTGTGCATGCAATTGATTTTATTTCCGCATGTGATGATCAATGGTAGAAGAGATTCTGTATTGTGCATGAAGATAAAATAGTGTGTGATCAGGGGAATCTCGGTGGATAACATATTAGTTATTCAAATTTATACACTAGATATGTTGGAGTGTCTGCCTCTCGATGGCTTTAATCCCTTGGGAGGGTAGGCATCACCGATGCCACCACTGGTTGTCGGAGAGGGTTTGACAAGTGCGAGGGATCGTAAGTTATACTTATGGAAAGTGTTGTTATCCAATGAGGCCTCACCATTGACCAAAGTCAGGATTGTAGGCCCTTCAAGGGTGGATGGGGACGGGGGCGAGCAGCTGGGGGGGCCGATGCCAGGGGACAAGAGATGAGGTTCAAATTACAAGAAGAAAGAGCCACCAGAGACAAAGAAAAATATGCATAGGCGTGATCAAAAAGTAAATGAAAATATGTTTGTAGGGAGGAGGGAGAGATAACCGTACCCGGAAGCAGACCAGATTCAGGAGAGTGTGATCGAGTAACCCTTGATGAAGGTGGTCGAGCTGCCAGTTGTTGAATGCTTTTGCCGGTGTCCCTTAGACGTGTATGTGGTTTATTTTGTGCTTTCTATGCGGGATCCTCCGATCCTCCTGCCTGTGTCTGTATCCCTGCTGACTCCTCCATCGGGCTCACCTCTTTGATTTCATTTGTAATCCGCAGACATTCGTTATAAAGATGGCCAACCTCATGGCACCTTCTGCATCTAAATGGGACCCTTTCATAGTCCAAGATCTACATCCTGGTGTGCCCTCGATACTGTAATCTCAAGCTTTCGACTAGTCCATCCCTCATATCCAAGTGCATAAGGATTCAAGCAGTAGCCGTGTTCCCCGTCTCTATAAATGATTTGTCATGGTCCAGATAAATGCCTAAAACATCTCCAATGCAATGAAATATGTCCTCAGACAAAAAATGAAGTGGTAAACTAGGGATCCGCACCCATATAAGTCCAACACCCATCTTATCCATGTCAGGATCGAATAGTGGTGTCCACCGCTTCAATAACACTGGTGCAATCTCGATGTGCCAAAATTTCGACATGACCCAATTTGCATGATCAAGGTGTGAAAAAATTAAAGCAAACCAACCCCTTGTCATGGTCAAGACAGAAGGTAGTTGTTTGAGGTTTTTCTCCCCAAATCTCCACAACCCATTATTTGAGCCGCGACGTGGTATAGTTTTTCCCCCACACTCTTCCAACCAAAATTGTGCTTGTCGTGTCCAGAACCTGTGCCATTTTATTTCCTTCCCCAAAGACTAGAAGACGCCCACGCTTCCTAACCTTAGCGCATTTAGAATTTTTGCCCTTTTTTCTGTGAGCCCTTCACCGATTGCCCTACATCATGGGGCGGGCTGTCCTTTGCGTCTGAAACCGTAACTTAATCTTGCTTAGGTATAAAATGAGGCACTCCTTCGAAGCATCTAGAAGTCTTCACCGATTGGGTGGGCGGATTACCTGAGCAACAGGGTTCTTCTCCACAGGTCTCCTTTACCCTAAGATCTTTGTACTATAGTTTCTGCCTCAACCCTAAAAACCCCATCCACTGCTGCGAATGACTTCCTAAAACCTTCTACCAAGTTGGATAATTTTTCTTGCTCCCATAATTGTATCTTTGTAGGTGACGGAATAGTAGGAACAAACTGTGGTTGATAGTCCGTCAAGAAGGGCTCTAATGGGTCTAGAGATGCGGTGGAGCTAGGAACCGATATAGAGGGTTCAAACCCTAAGGCAGAAAATGAGGCCTCCCCCTCGCCCAAAGCAGAGATATAAGCATTTACCTGATCGATCGGCTCTCGGGCAGTAGCCGGTGAATACATATTGGCTTAATTAGGTAGATTCTCAATCCAAATCGACATAAAATTTATGGAATCGGTCGAGTAGTCCACTAACTCCTCCTCCATCTCAATTAAAAGTCTTGAACGAGATCAAACTCCAATAAAAAACTTCCACGGATAAGGGTGCTCGGGAGTACTAAGCTTGTCTGCCTAAACCGTAGCAACAACCCCTTGCAGTTTGTCTACCGTATCCTCCTCCACCGCCAACGATTGCCTCTTTAGACCTCCCGCGATATGTTATCCTAGCCCTAATCTTTCGCTAACCTTTGTGACAGTGCAAGGTTTCAGAACCATTTTATCCAAATTAGATCCTCTAAAGGTCTATTTAATATAACTATTGTTTTTAAATAAGTATAATATTTTTTTTTGGCTGGAGTATGTCCTAAATTACTTTTGCTTGGCTAAGAGCTCGTTTTCTCGAGACTTAAAGAAGTGGGTTAACTCCCTAAGACCGAGAGGCATTTGGCAAAAGTGAAAACTACCCCTTATGGACTACCAACCAGATAATTACGCCGGAGGCGTTTTCCATTGCGGGCTTGGGGTGAGCAAACACTGTTCAACCCAGCCAATGAGAGACACTTTTCCAAGCACATGGAGCCAGTTACATTTTTACATGTGGCAGTTCCTAAACCAATAAAATTCCTCGATCTTGTCCAGTTAAGTCATGTAGTCTTTACATGTGGCAGCTCGATCTGGCGACCAGGTGTTGATTTACAATTTCAAACTCTCAAATTTAGATTTGCAGAATGAAATCTACACGGCACAGAACGATTTAATGCAACCATTTAATGTGCATTGAAGAACTTGCAGGTTTCATCGAAGACTAGGCTATTGCTGACTTGCAGCTTGCAGAATATTGCCGACTTGCAGCGTGCAACCGACTTGGATGTGCTGCTTAAATAGAGTTCCATCTAACTAAACATAGTGCCGACTTCAGACTTCCAGCTCCAGCCTGACTTCCAGCTCTAGCCTGAAGAAGAACTTGTTCGAATTTCAGCTCCAGCTTGAAGAAGAACTTGCTGGTAAGCTTCTGTTACCTGCAATTAGGAAACTCAGTGAATATTCTGAAAATGAAAATCTTAATTAGAAGAACTTGAAGTCCTGTGCCTGTAAACTAATTGAATATCTGTACGAATAGTAATTAGAATGCAAATGTTTCCTTGGAAGAGACTGATAAGTGCGTGAATAATGTGAGAAAATAAAGGTTAATTCAAGGTCGAAGTTAAGATTAAACAAGTAAAAGAAGTGTAGAGCAGGTAAAATTATAGCAGATTGACTTTGTTTCTTTCAAGTTACGAAGGACTATAATGCAAACTGTTTACGGTTGAGAAAGCGTGAATTTTGACAGGAAAAAATGTTGATTCTAAGGTTGAAGCGAGGACGAATTAATTATGTGTTAATTCTGTCAAGTTTTGATATTGTAGTACTGTAAACGAAATTTTGTATGATACATGGGAGTATTCTTGTGTTACAGTAGATATATGTAAGATATAACTTAGTTTTTAAAGAATGGAAAATTATTGGTTTACTTTAATTTATTATTGTGGAAGAGACAGGGTATTGTGGATAGATTAACGTTGAATGAGTAGAGATCAATTAACTGAGGAAAATTTAGTGTATAATGTGAACCAAAGACTACTCCTAAACAAATCCAAACTGCCACCGAGGCCTTGTCTGTGGACAAGAGTTGTGTATCAAAGAATGTGCATCTAAGCACCCACTTGTCTACTGGATACCCAACTAGCAAGGTTGTGGGGAAGGAATAAAACCCCAATGGAAGACGATATAAGTCAAATGAAAGTAAGGCTGGATGGGGCTTATAAGGGTGACCTTAGTAAAGATATAATAACATAACAGAAAATCCAGTTTCACTGGAAAAAGGTCTTGTAGAAAACAAAAAAATAAATTTCATATTATACTGCTAAGAATTAATACATAAGCGTGAATTAGCTATACAAGTAAAACTACTAGCATTTTATATTAAGACTGAACTTGAGCCGAGAGATTTAAACCCTGACCCGTTGGTACATGTAGGGTTTTACATCCTTAGGGCTTAGGTAAGACCTCAAGAAAGGTAAAACTATAAATGTATAGTTTATAGATAAATCTTGAACAAAGAATTCACCATAGAAAATAAACAGAGTATATATAAATAAGCCATCTATGAAAGATAATGAAAAACTACGAGTTATAGAAGTGGCTCAGCCAACAAATTTAACTATAAATTTTACGACAGAGAACATTCATAAAAGAACCATAGCTTTATGAAATTGACTCTGCAAAATGACATATACATTTTCTTCAAAATTTACATGTAAACTGAGGCCTTAATCCAATTCAAGAGAGTATATAAAAGACAAAAGAACTCTGCTACACGAGTAGCGTATAAACTCTCCATTACGATTCTGCATATAGACAATGTAAATGGACAAATAGACCTTAATAAAATACGTTGAGAATCCTGTGATAAAAAATCTTCACGCTGGTAGCAAGCAACGCTACCCAAATAAAAAGGAAAATGTAAAGCCCCTACAACCTCGAAACCCTAGGGGTTTAACCCTAAAATTTCTATATAGCAAAACCAAAGATGTAGTAGAGGCGTTCCTAGCTCAATCATGGAGGAACTAGAAGAACCGTGCAAGAACCTTGACCCTCTAGCAACAACCCATCAAAAAGTTTTGACACTACCTGGCAAGACCGAAGTATTAGAGCTCGACGAATCCATGTCACCAACCTGAATTTAAAGACTAAGCTGAGAAAGTAGATACCTGCACAAAGACAAGAGATGGGTCAGTATATTTACGAATAATAGTGTGTACAAAAAACCTTGTGAATCACAGATGTTAAAATGAAACAATTTCGCAGAAAAATAGAAGCAATACTTCCCTGTAACCTTGCCTGTAATGGCACGGAGGAAGACAAAAGTCATATAATTGAATACAACAGCTAAGTTGCCAGCAAAGCAAGCAAAAAAAGAGTTTGTACATGCCACCTGAGTTTGTAAGTGTTCAAAAAAGGCAACATGCGAGTAAGAAGATGGGCAGAGTTGAGTGCGTATTGGAGGACGACTAAAGAAAATAGCACAATCACCTGAAGGTCGAAGAAAACACATAAAACACACTACTTCACGGAGGAGAATAACAGAGCGGCAGAATGCCGAGAAACGTAAGCCAAATGACAAGCGCCTAAGGGAGTTAGGGGGTAGGTTGGATAACCTAACCACCTCGATCTCTTCTGGATGATCTGATCCAGATGCAAGCACGTTTAAGCACATTTTACCATGTTGTGAGAGTAAATGCAGAGTTATTACTGACAGATGGGTTCGAACGGAGGTCTCCAGATAAATGCCAAAGTTTGGATTCATAGATTAGGCGCATGAATTCCTTTGTTTATAAGTTATCCGATGCAAGCACGTTTAAGCACGTTTTACCATGTTGTGAGAGTAAATGCAGAGTTATTTCTGACAGATGGGTTCGAATGGAGGTCTCCAGCTGTTATCAACCAAATGCCAAAGTTTGGATTCATAGATTAGGCGCATGAATTTCTTTGTTTATAAGTTATCCGATGCAATAAAATACATGTTGATAACATATGATGCTAAGATTCTCCATTGCAATTATATATATATATGATGATAACTTAATAATGCTCAGACCTTAATCATATGGGTCAGATAGGGTTTTAATAATTGGTAAGTAAACACCAAGAATGAAATCCAAGGTACAGAGATAGGTTTGGGAAGTATGTGGATATGTTGTTGACTTGAATATTATGTGTTGTGGTAAAATAAAAACAATCTACATATAAGATAACTTCAAGAGGAGATTTAACTAAATATTAATATTAATGATTTGTTATGGCTATATATTGCCTTTCGTTTCTCTTGTTATAGTCCTGCACTTCTGCTGTTTGACTATGATACTAAACAGAAATGAAGATAACCAGTTTAGAAAATTAAAAATTAGATTATTAACAATGGAGATATATTCACAATTCCTCTTAATAAATATTATTTGCAAATAATGTTAATGTTGTACAAATTTATTTAACCTAATTAGTTTCAACACATCTTAGAAAATTTAGATGCCATAATCTATGATTTATTATCTTAAACTATATCATTGAACTATTTAGTTAAATTTCAATTAAGAAACACAAATATTAATTTTCAACCACCAACCACTAATTTTTAACATGAATTTTGCATTATTTGTATTTTAGACAACTTTTCTTCTTTCATAGAAATGAAATTTGTGATCATTAAGACATGAAAGGTATTAAATTCTTGTTATTTATAGAAGGCATAAATATTTTGATCATTCCAAGGACTATGTATTTATCATTGTATAAAATTTTTCGTTATATTGAGGCATTCAACACACAATGGATTTATGCTTTAAGGTGACCACCTAAAAAATTTAATAGAAAGTTTTTATGAATGTTGTCAATTCTTGTTTTTTTGCTTCAACTCTCTTAAATTGCAAACTTATAAGTTTTGGTTCCCTTATGTACACATCCTCTTCTTCAGTTTCTTTACCTTCATATTTATATTCACTAGCAACACCTCGTTTTACAAAACCAGTTGCATCGTCATGGAAACATCCTTGACCTGCAATGGGCTCTCGTCGCTGCTTGCTGGTGGTATCGACCTACAACCAACCCTACAAATCATTGCAATCGAACAGATACCTTCTGCTTGAGCTACAACGCCTCGCTACCGCATATCGTTGTCCGATGGCGCTCACAAGCACGTCGTTCTACTTCCTTCTTCACATACAGAGTTTGCACAAAATGAGGAGTTGCGAATAGGCTCAATAATTCGCCTCAGGAAAAGCTCATGCACGTATGCACATCATTCCATGTAAGCTACGTAGATGTCACCTCTCCGCTTCCTTCCCTTTAATGATTCTCCTCCTACGTCCCTTGTTTATCTCAATTCTCATTTCTAACATTTTACTTCCCCTCTTTGCTAATAAATATCTCATTCTTGCAGTTCACTTTGTCTCATCGATCTTGACATACTGCAACGTGATGCACCATTGGTTGGTGACCCAGCCCCTATTATTCTCTCCACTGAACAGATGAACCAAGCCACCTCGGCCTCCTCTTCTTCGTCTCCCTTTTCCTCGCCACCCTCCCTTGACATTCACTCCTTGTCCTCTGAAAACTCCACCCTGTCATCTACAACTGTTCTCCCTTTTAAAGCACTCTCCCCTACCCGAAAATCTTGGTCCTTCCAAGGCAGAGTCCTTTCAAGGACACCCCTTCGTGAATTTAGCAATGCACGGGGCACTGGACAATCACTGGGGTTTGACCTTGTCGATTGCGACAGCGATCAAATCCATGTCTCTGTCTTCAATGAATTGGCAGAATCCCTTCATGGTCTCATTAAAATTGGCCACATTTACAATGTTGCAAATGGGACCATAAAGATCCCCAACCCTTCATATAACCATCTCAAACAACCATTCGAAATCCTCCTCTTCTCTTCATCAACAGTGTCACAGGTCTTCGTTGATGACCTTACAATTCCTTCCCATACCTATCAATTTGTGCCCATAAGTTCCCTCAAACATTCACCTCCTAATTCAATCGTTGATGTCATAGGTATTGTCGCCTCCCTCTCTCCTTCGTCTATCATTCGCAAACGCGATGGCTCTGAGACTCCCAAGAAAAATATCACTCTTCGTGATATGTCCGGGAGCAGCATTGATGTCACTTTGTGGGGCGAACACTGCCATGCTAAAGGTCGTGCACTCTCCGAAATGCGCATGGCTCGTGAGATTTCTGTGCTTGCAATTAAAGGGGGTAGGATTGTCGAGTTCAACGGCCAAACTATCAGCACAATCCCAACTACTTCACTACTTATAAATCCAAATGTCCCTGAAGCACAACAACTAAAAGAATGGTTTGACGGAGAAGGAAATAAAGCACCCTCACCGTCGCTCAGCCGCAAATACAAAAGTACAAACAAGAGGCCTTTGAGTTCGAAAACAATTGCCGACATTTTGGCAATGCAGCCTGACGAAATTATCCCATGGATTTCGCTTCATGCTACTGCTATCTCTATTAAGATGGATGATTTCTACTTCCACGCATGTCCCCTTATCAATGATGGGATCCAATGCATGAGAAAGGCTCTACGACAAGATGACAACACCTACCGATGCTCGAAGTGTGAAGGCTCGTTCAATGAGTGCGACTATCGCTACATTCTTCGACTCCAATTGCAAGACCACACTGGCCACCTCGACAATGTTGTTGCTTTCGACGAAGCCGCAACTGCCCTTCTTGGCGTCTCAGCAAAGGACCTCTGCCTCCTCTCAATTGATCCCGAAAGTGTTATTGACATATACAACAAAATCAAAGGACACCATTTCCTCTTCACACTATCTTTAAAGAGGGATAAATTCAACGGTGTTGAACGACTACGCCCAACTCTTATGCACGCAGAAGAACTTGCGTACGCTGAGGCATCAACTACCTTGCTAAGGGACCTACAATCAAGTACTCCCCCCGCCAACCCATTCTAACACAAACTCTAACCGTTTCTTTCTTGTTGTCACTCATCTCTCCCCCACCTCTCATTCAATACATACTTTCCCCATAATAGCTTCCTCCTAACATGTCCACCATCCGCTACAAATTTTCATTTCCTTCCCATTCTTCCCCTTTCAGTCTTCTTAAACCTTGATTGCCATTCCTCATCCATTTTCCAGCCATGTTTTGTAATCGCAAGTATATATTTCCATTGCCCTTCTACTTTCTACTACTTCTCCTAAATGCTTCATCGCCCACTCCTTTCTTCATGACGTTTTGTATATATGTCATTCCATTATGCTTTAATGGATCTTTCTAATATATGAACATTTAGTCACATAGTTTTCCCTTTCCTCCTTCATTGTTTCATCTTCTTTGGAACACACACAGTTTCTAAATGTACAGATGAATATGCCATGCTTACTATAAAAAATAATACATAAATTGCTTCTTCTCTTTTTGTAAAATACAAAATATGTCTTCACTTTACTCTAGCCAATACATGCAACATGTGGTTGATTTCAAAATAAATGCTTTCTCAATTTGAAATATGCAACACACATTTCCAAGCAACCCATACTAAATACATTTTCGCTTTAATAATCAGTCGCAATATACTTCATGCATTTGACAGACGTTTCCTTACTTGCAATAGCGATGCCAACCCGACTAGAAAACAATGTGGAAAGGGAACAACAACGACGCTACTACGCACTTAATAAAGACATCATCAATGCACGTTGTCACCTCCTCTCTTCAAATCGTCGAAGAAACCTTCGCTCTCAAACCAACAATACTCCTACTGCTTCACAAAATTCTGTCCTCCCCATACATCCCACCCAAACTTCCCAACTTCCCCTTCCATCTCCACTTCCTAACCGATCCTTTCCAAGCGCTTCAACTCCTTCAAATCTTCCCTACCCTTTACATATTCCACCCCATGTTCCTCCCTTTCCACCTGCCCAACAATTTCTCCCCATCCTTCTGCAACATGCACATTTTCGGTTTCGTCAAAGGATCGATGCACTTTGTCCCATCCAAGTTTGCTCAATTTGTCATGAAGCTTACCCATCCATGAAAACAAAAACAAGTCATGGAATAATTTGTTGTACCCGTTGTGTTGTCGAACGATCAACGCATCGTTTCTCCTCTACAAATAACATGGACCCAGGTATCCAACCACATGTTCTATCCTGCCTAACTCAAGTTGAAGAGATGCTCATTGCTCGTGTCAATCCCGTTCTTCAAGTCACCCATGCACGTGGTGGCCAATTGAAATATTTCGGTCATACTATTAGTTTTCCACAAGATATCACAAATATTGTCACCTCTCTTCCTCGGATGTTGTCAGAACTAGACATCCTTGTGGTAAAAAAAACTAGCTATGATGAAAAAAACTATGAATTTCTTGTTAGTCGAACACATGTCCATGTAGCTTTGCAATTCAAACTACAAAACGACCCATACTACAAAGATGTCCATATTAACCAACTTGCCCTCTCTGCTTTGCCTATTCCACCTACCAACATTTCCAACATGCTACACCATATCAACACATCTTCCATCGCACTCCATGAAGCCATTCCATAAATTCCTACTTTTGAACTTCCCCACTCATGCCCGTCTGACCTCCACCCATCCTCCTTTATTTCAACTCTACCAAACTGTCATTCTGAACTTGATGAAATACGTGCCTACATAGATTCCTCCAATTCAACAACCACCCATTCACTTCAATGGCCGACCATTGGCCTTTCCCCAATCAATGAATACAACACAGAGGGCCTATTCTCCATGGCCTTCCCCACCCTCTTCCCCACAGGATCTCCCATGATTAACCAACCAAGAATTGCAAAAGTGGACATGCAAGAATACACTATGCATCTAATGCGCTACAGTGACAATCGTTTTGCAGAACATCCTCGCTTTCGATATTACTTGTACAACCTTATCATGCGCCATCGTAGCCAAGCAACTGCCTCTGTCTTCATTACAAGGGACCTTTCAAACACCCTACTAGCAACAGTCGCCAACCTCTGCCACCAGCTCCAACAAACGCCCCCTTCCACCATTCCAGACCAAATTATGCGTTTCGGGTCATCCTTGCGTGGAAGCCGTTCTTTCTGGAGCAGAGCTAGAGGAGAACTAACAGACATGATCACTCAAATTGGTACCCCTACCATATTCTTCACATTAACTGCAGCTGATACAAAATGGCCTGACTTGCATAATTTGATGCCTTCCAACCCTCCATCCAATTCAAATGAGCACACTCGATCGAGAATCCAAAAAATTGTTAGAAACCCGCATCGTGCATCTCAATATATCCATTGCAGATTCACAATATTCCTGGAAGAGGTGCTACTTAAAGGATTCCTTGTAAAGGATTACTAGTGCAGGTATGCATACTATTCCTTCCTTCTCTTATCTTTCATTCCTTTCACTTCCACACATCCAATCTTACTATCTGTCCCCTTCCTTTATAAGGTATGAATGGCAACATCGCGGCTCCGCACATATCCATGGGTTTCTGTGGCTTCCAAATGCACTTGCTATGGACAATCTCGATTGGACCAATGCCACAGATGTTCGTGTGGCTACAGAATATTTTGATAAGTACTGCACTGCTTGGAATCCTCGTCCTGTTCACAGTCGAGCTCCTGGAATAAATCATTCATCTCTACAAGATCCATGCCTCCTTAGCACACATGAAATATTTGCAAGCAATCAGTTAGAAGACTATGAAAAAGTCCTCAATTCTGTTCAAAGGCACACATATTGCCACTCTTCTACATGTTTACGCAAAAGAAATAACACATCAACTTGCCGCTACGGAGCCCCATGGGAGGTTCGTAACACGTCATCTCTTCACATTGATGGTTCTAGCAAAAAGGTGTACTCCCCTGCTAGAAATGATGACAAACTCAACGTGCACAATGCTCAGCTACTTGCAATATGGAGGGCCAACATTGATTTTCAACCAGTTCTCTCACGCCATGCTGTGTTGAACTACATTTCAAAGTATGTAGCAAAATCAGAGGCAAAGTCTGAAAGCTACTACCAAATGCTCTCACGCCTCTCACAATGCTCCCCCCCAGATGCTCCTACTATCACTATCGTCCGCAAAGTCCTCACCGAAATTGTTGCTGATCGAGACATTGGTGCACAAGAAACATGCCACATGCTACAAAAACTCCCACTAACAAAATGTAGTCGTTCTTTTGTCTCCCTCAATGTAAAAAAAAAAATCTTCAAACGTGTATTGCATGATTTAGATGGTCATACTCCATCAACACCTTTCATTGCCTCCTACATGCAAAGACCAGTTGCACTTGAAAGTTTGTCTCTTATTGAAGTTGCATGCTACTGGTCCTTCTCCACCCGCCGAAAAACATCACCATGGAAACAAATATTCCCTCCCATGGTTGTCTGCGTTCTTCCTCGTTACACCTCCATTCCATTGAAAGAATCACCATCCTATGTAGAGTTCTGCTGGAGCGAACTCCTTCTATACTTCCCTTTCCGTAGCCTCCCGAATGATATTGGCATATATGATGCAAGAATCGTTGCACATTGGAAAGAAATTAGACACACATATCAACCTTGGCATGTTTATCGCAAACCATCAACCCCGGACCTTTCTGACTCTATCTGTTCATCCCCAAACAACCCTCCCCATGACCCCACACTTAACGTGCATGAATGGCAATTTCTCTCTCAACTCCACCCAGGTAACAACCTCGTCCTCGATGAGCTTGAAATGCTTGGCCATTGTGAGTTTGACACAAACCATAATTGGGGCCACTCTACAATCCCTCCACACTTACAAGAAACAATGATCCACTTCATCGACTCCACTCGCTCCTCCACAAGATCCCACCAACTCCTAACTCCATTTGCACATTCCATTTCCTCCTTGTCCCCAAGCCAAACCATTGCATTCAATATCATCTTCTCGCACTTCCACAACAACATTGCCAAAAAAACACTACACATGATAATCCAAGGCACTGCTGGTACCGGCAAGTCGTTCCTAATTGAGTTCTTAAAAAATGCACTCCTTGAAAGCTCCACCATGCAAAAATGTCCCCTGCTACTACTTGCTCCTACCGGTGTTGCAGCATTCCACATTAATGCTTTGACGATCCACTCTGCTCTTCACATCCCTATATCCTCTATGGAGCCTTTAGAGGGTCAATCCCTCCTAAACCTTCAAGAACAACTTCAACATATTCATTACATTCTAATTAACGAAATGAGCTTCATTGGTCCTAAATTGCTTTCTCAAATTGATGATCGCTTGCGCGAGGCATTCCCATCAAATAGAAACAACCCATTTGGTGGACATTCTATAATCCTTGTGGGCGACCTTGGCCAACTACCACCTGTAAAAGACATGCCAATGTATGTAGGCAATTCTCGTGGCACTGCACTTTGGCAAAGCTTCACTACTGTGGTTACGCTTGCAACCGTTTTTCGACAACAAGGAACAAGTCCTGCACAAATTTCCTTCCGCGAACTCCTCTCCAACCTTCGCAATGCAACACTCACTGTTGCTGATTGGGATCTTCTTATGACATGTTCAAAAACAAATCTTCCTGAAGCCGAAGTCCAATCATTCTCCACTTCAATGCATCTTTATTCAACAAATGACGCTGTTGACTTGCACAATAAATCAATGTTAAAATTATTAAATTAGCCAGTTGCACATTGTTATGCTGCCGAAAAGAGGCAATTAGAAACTACCCAACCAAAAAATGATCAATTATCAAAGAAAATACTCCTTTGCATTGACCAATGTGTTATTCTCAGAATCAATCTTTGGGTTGGTGCTGGTCTTATTAACGGTTCGCTCGGCATTGTTCGTGCAATCGTATATTCACCAGGTTGTACACCACCAGAACTACCATCCTTTGTTGTTGTTGCCTTCCCTCACTACATTGGTCCACCATGGGATCCTTCGAATCCTACATTTGTCCCAATCCCCCCCATCACAAGGGGTTCACGCACACAAATCCCTCTTGGAATGGCATGGGGCTTGACAATCCATAAATCGCAAGGCATGACACTAGATAAAGCAACAATCGACATCGGCAACATTGACCGGCAAGGGCTCACTTTCACAGCTATCTCAAGAGTTCGCTCGCTGAATGATCTCTGCATCTCCCCTGCCTTCTCCTACTCACGCTATTCATGTATGCAGGACAACCCTTACGTCATGCGTAGGAAACAAGAAGAAGCACACCTTGCATCCAAATCTATTATTCACACTCCTTGAAAAACTCCTATTATTGGTACCTTCTATTCACTTGCATTCCACTTTTACTTCTTTCTTCTTATTCCTCATAATAAGACCTTGCAAATTTCCTGCTTCATTTACATCTTCACTTTCCAATATCATTTCAACTCATATTTGTTCCTACTATTTGTTTCTTATTATGCTTTTCATTATTACTGTCAAATTTTTACATGTTCACTTATATGCTTTTCCTTTCCTTGTAGCAACTATGGATCGCAGGTACCTTTCTCAGCTCAACAAATTCTATGAAGAAATCACTCAACAGGAGAATGCACTCCTCATTCTACAGCAACGCTTCTTAGTTCGACCTACTCTACCACTATACCGTTTGCGCCCAACATTGAAACTACTCCATAAGATCAAAATATTCATTCATCGCCTCATTCATGAACATGAAAGAGATGCACACAGGCAACTTCGAGCATACTATCTTAGTCGCGTCCCGGGTTTGGACGTCAATTGGTGCTGTCGCTGTCGGGCAACCCCCTGTATTTACGACTAGATTGCAACCAAACACCTTTCATGCATGATCATTCTACTATGCTAACACTTGTTCCTCCTTTCTGTTCCAAATCAATTTTCTTCTATACTTAACAATATCACTCTTAATGTTTTTGCTTGTACCATGATGTAAAACTGCCTACTACTTCGAGTTTTAATAACATGTAAAACCTTTTTACCATTACATTACTTCAAATCAAGTGAATGATGCCTTCGCAAAAATCTATACGATGCACAAGAATACCCCCTCACTGTGCTATGCTATCACTTGCTCCTCCTTTTTGTTCCAAATCTATTCTTTTCTAAATTTAACAATATCACTCTTACTCATTTTGCTTCTACCATTATGTTAAACTGCCTACTACTAGGACTTTCAAAAACATCTACAGCCTCTTTACCATTACATTACTTCTATACAAGTCAATGATGCCCTCGCAAAAAAAAAAAATACAATGGACAACAAATCTACGGTCTACTATATTGTATACTATCTATTTTCATCATATCAATTATGCCTACATAATTAAATCTCAAAAATTACTTCCTTTATATGCTCTCATTTTATACGATTATAAATTGATTCACAACCAAACCTATTCTTCATTTTCAATTACTTTGCTTCTAATTTAAATTACATTCGTGCAAATATCAGTAACTTACTTCTACTATTATTAACACATAATGATTTAACATAATAACCACAAAATCATAAAATGTAACTCATCGAGATGAAATTACCTACCTTCTTTCCACCTCCAACTTGAGCAAACAACATATTTTATTTTCATCGTTTTATTTTCATCATGTTCCCTAACATGTACCACAAAATGATTCAACTCTCCTCCTTCCCTCCCTTGCAGCAACTATGGATCACAACTACCTTTCTCAACTAAACAAATTCTATGAAGAAATCACTCAACAAGAGAATGCACTCCTCATTCTACAACACCGCTTCTTGGTTCCACCTACTCTACCACGATACCATTTGCACCCAACTTTGCAACTACGCAAGAAGATCAAAATATTCATTCGTCGCCTCATTCATGTGCATGAAAGAGATGCGCAAAGGCAACTTCGAGCATACTATCTTAGTCGCATCCCGGGTTTGGACGTCAATTGGTGCTGTCGCTGTTGAGCAACCCCTTCTATTTACGACTAGATTGCAACCAAACACCTTTCATGCATGATCAGTCTACTATGCTTACACTTGTTCCTCCTTTCTGTTCCAAAGCAATTTTCTTCTATATTTAACAATATCACTCTTACTATTTTTGCTTGTACCATGATGTAAAAATGCCTACTACTTTGAGTTTTCATAACATGTAAAACCTTTTTACCATTACATTACTTCAAATCAAGTCAATGATGCCTTCGCAATAATCTATACGATGCACAAGTATACCCCCCAGAATATCACTCTTACTCATTTTGCTTCTACCATGATGTTAAACTGCCTACTACTAGGACTTTCAATAACATCTACATCCTCTTTACCATTACATTACTTCTATACAAGTCAATGAAACCCTCGCAAAAAAAAAAAAATACAATGGAAAAAAAATCTATGGTCTACTATATTGTATACTATCTATTTTCATCATATCAATTATGCCTACATAATTAAATATCAAAAATTACTTCCTTTATATGCTCTCATTTTATACGATTATAAATTGATTCACAACCAAACGTATTATTCATTTTCAATTATTTTGCTTCTAATTTAAATTATATTCGTGCAAATATCACTAACTTACTTCTACTATTATGAACACATAATGATTTTACATAATAACCACAAAATCATAAAATGTAACTCATCGAGCTTGAGCAAACAACATATTTTATTTTCGTAGTTTTAAATCTAAATATTCATGTAATCAATCAATAACATATTTTACCCCTCATAAATTCACATTCATCATGTTCCCTAACATCTACCACAAAATGATTCAGGTCTCCTCCTTCCGGCGTTCCCTTGCACCCCCGATGCAATTGCTAGTTATTCCACTTATGATGAATCAACATGCTTATACGAACTTGATTATGAATTAAATCTATAAATCTTTTAATATTTGCATTTATAAGTTAAAAATACATTTTCAGCAGATTATGAATTAAATCTATAAATATTTTAATATTTGGATTTATAAATAAAAAAGTACGTTTTCAAAGGAAGAGCAATAAAAGTTAGAACTCGCGAGAGTGTCGGCGAGAGAAAAAGGTTATAGTCCCATTATGACTCGCAAATGACAAGCGCATTTGCAAGAAGGGGCTAAATAAAAGAAAATTAACACTCCAAATATTTTTCATTGAGAGATTCAAACCTGCTAATCTGGCGATGGCAATTCCTCGAAACTCTTATAAATACGTGCGGTATCTGTTCTCGTACAATCCTGTTCCCTTATCAAATTCAATTTCAAATGCAGTAGAATTTACAGTCCGCAGGTCTGGAACACGCAAGTTCATATTAAATATTTTATCGGACGTCAAGGTGTCGAATCTCAAACCCATGCCGAGATATTTCTGCTCGTCAATCCAGGATCCTGTTAATTCCAATGAGCTTAAAAACGAAGACGAACAGGAAGAAGAACCGCACGGAAATCACAGCGAGGAAGAGGAGGAGGGCGGAGAATATGTTAACCCGGAGACTGGTGAGAGAGGAGGCCCCAAAGGACCAGAGCCCACCAGGTACGGTGACTGGGAGAAGGGTGGCCGCTGCTCCGATTTTTGATAATCCGGGGTAAGTTATTCTTTCTAGTTTCTATTTAAATTGTTTGCTCCCCTTAAATTTTGTGGAAAAAATACCATTTCTATGATATAGATTATGATTTTTTCACGTTCCGGGGTTTAGGGTTTTAATTTTTTCCAGGTTTGGTTTGCTAGTCTATTTTTAAGTCCGTTAACACCAATCTAATATACAACATGTTTAGAGTTCGAACATATCATCTGGACAGTGAACAGTCACATCTGGTAAGCAATATATAATTCCATCTTTTTTCTAGATTTTGAAGAAATTGATTGGAAAACTTTCCAATGTAGGGAACATGTTGGAAATCAGTATTTATTTCAATTGTTATTTTATGCCAGTTAAGATTTTTATCACAAAATAGACCAGAATACCAGAGATAAAACAAAAATAATTTTATTAATCAAAATAGCGAGGACCCCAATACTTTTGTACAGCAAATAAGGCTCCAACTTGTACAAAAAAATCTTTGACTTTTTCAAGTCTCCAACCATGAACAGATCCAAGCTCCTAGCTCCTACTTAGTCAAATCGAAGACTCCAATCCTCTCAACAACCTCGAAGCTCCAACTTGGTAAAAAATAAGGACTCCAATCCTTTCAAAAGCTCCAAGCTCCAACGTGTGGCAAGAAGGACGAGTTTTTTGGGCTGAGTTGCAGGACCGAAAATTACAGGCAACATACCAAGTTTGACCAACGTTGACCAAGGGTTTGTTGACCAGCTTTGATTGCGATTTTTGGAGGATATTTTCTGTCTCTTTAGGCCGCATTTCTGGGCACAAAAATTGGGGGAATTTGGGCAGTTTGACCAGTGCTGACTTCAGGGCTGACTACAGTTTGACCGCAAAAAATTACAACAACAAATTTTCTCTTTCCTTTGACCGAGTTTGACAGAGCTGTTTTGGGCTGAATTTGACCGCCTGATTAGGCCGAGTTTGACTGGGGAAGACCAAGCTGTTTTAAGGATGATTTATCGCTGATTTGACCAATGTTGACTTTCTAGTTAGGGCTGAAGTTTGACTGCAGTAATTAACAGGGCTGTTTTGACTTTGAAATGGGCAATTCAATTTGAATTTTTGTACTCTCTTTCTGCTGAACATTTTGATATAATAATAAGAAAAATTGATCAAAGGGTTTTCCCCACATTGGGGTTTTTCCCTGGCATCCGCCAAATCTGGTGTCCTCTTGTCTTGGTTTGTTTTCTGCATTTTGTCTCATGTTCTATCTGCTTTTACTGTCAATGTGATTAATGGTTAATGTGATTGCTACTAGAAATCTAAATTGGAAATTGCTATTCGGCTGCTTAAGGAGCATTGAAGTAATTGTGCTAAGCATAGAACATACCATTGTTAACTAAAATTAACATGGTATTAGAGCCCAGGTGAAGACAAAGCCCAAACAAGAGAGAGAAAAACAATCACTAAGAAAGAGCTGTTGGACAAGAATATTGGTCTAGTTTCAATGACAACAGCTACATCATACTTCAAATCCGAGGATAAGCTCAAGGGCAAATCCCACTGTCATGCATGGAATATGACTTTGGATTTGACTCTGGAAGAGAATGATGCTATGGACTATGTGCAGGGAAAAGTGGTGGACCCTCCTTCAAATGCACCTGCTGCTACAAAGACAAAGTACAAGAAAGGTGAGGTCAAAGCTAAAAGAATTATCATTGATTCCATTCAAAAACATTTGATTGCCTATATTTCTGGTTTGGGAACATCTAAGGAGATGTATGATAAGCTGATTGGGATGTTAAAAGTAAACAATGCAAATTGAATCCTCTTTCTCAAGAACAAGTTGAAGGACATCAAGATGGATAGAGGGAAGTCTATCCAATCCTACTTCATGAGGATTACAAAAATCAATAATGATATTCTATCTATTGGAGAATTTGTTGTTGACAGGGAGCTCACTCTCATTGCTCTTGGAGGTCTCACAAGAGCATGGGATGTGTTTAACATCACTATTCTTAACAATGATAGGGTTCCTAGTTTCGACGAATTATTGGCTAGATGCACTCAAGAAGAGGCGAGGAGGATGGAGAGAGACAAGCCTTCAAATGGAAATGAACCTACTTCCTTCTCCGCTCATGCAGAGAGGAAGACCAATGTTGGTCCAAAGAGAAAAGAGACAGGGTCAAGGATTCAAGCAGAGATTCAAAGAAGGAAGAAAAGGAAGGTGCTACAATTGCAACAGGTTTGGCCACTATGCTAGAGAGTGTCCTCACAAGAAGGATACTCCACGGGATGACGACAACAACAACAATCACAACAATTTCAAAGACAATGGCAATCAAAGGAACAATAGGTTCAACAACAAAGGAAAGAGGAATGCTCCCGCTGATTGATATGGTAATGGTCGACCTCCCAAAAGGACGAGAAATTCTAGGCATGAGGAAATTAATATTTTAGAAAAACAAAAGGAATTTTATCTTATTTCCGCCCTCATTACTGTCTCTCCTCTGGGCACTTTGGATCATTAGTTGATTGATGGTGGTGTCTTAAGGCACTTCACTAGGTACAAGGAGGCCCTCTCAAATTTGATTGAAAAAAGACTAATTTGGAGATCATACTTGGAGACAATGCCACCTACCCCATGAAAGGGATAGGGACTGTCACTCTTCACTTAAATCAAGGTCAAACCCTTCATCTACAAGAAGCATTGTAGGTATCTGATTTGAAGAAATCTACAAGAAGCATTGTAGGTATCTGATTTGAAGAAAACCTGGTGTCTATTTCTGCGATGGAAGATAAAGGCTTCAAGGTAACATTCATTGATGGAAAGGTACATCTTTGGCAAAGAAACCCTAAAGATTCCTTTACACTTGGATTTAGGGTTGAAGGTCTCTATCAAGTTGGAGGAGGTCCTTTGGGAGCTATGACTTGCGATACTTCTTTTCAATCTGAATTATGGCACCGAAGATTTGGTCACCTTCATTACAAACCCTTACCTGGGGTAAGGAAGATGGTCACAGGTATGGCCGAATTCAACATAGATCATGAAGGTGTTTGTTAGGGTTGTGCAACTAGAAAACATACAAGGGAACCATTCCCTTCAAGTGAAAGTCAAACTACTGACATTCTTCGATGGGTCCATTTTGATCTATCTGGTATGTTGTCCGTAACATCATTGGGAGGATACTTATACTATGCAATTTTTGTGGATGACTTCTCTCACAAAACGTGGATCTATTTCTTGAAGAAGAAGGACAAATTGTTCAAATGGTTTTGTTTTTTTAAAGCCTTGGTTGAAAATCAAACCGGGAAGAAGATCAAAATATTAAGTTTCAATAATGGAACCGAATATGAATAAAATGAATTCAATGACTATTGTAGAGCGGCTGGCATTAAGAGGGAGACCACCACGACATATACTCCTGAGCAAAATGGAGTTGCCGAAAAGAAGAATTGAACAATCATAGAAGCTACCCATGCCATGCTTCACGACCAAGGCCTATCGAAGTTCTTATGGGGAGAAGCTGCCTACATTGTCGTATATGTTTAAAATAGGAGCCCATATCAAGCATTGGACTTCAAGGCACCCGAAGAAAATTTCGCTGGTAAGAAACCTGATGTTTCTCATTTTAGAATATTTGGTTGTCCCATGTATTTTCATGTGCCTAAAGAGAAAAGAAACAAGTTAGAAGCATCTGGGAAGAAAGGAGCTTTTGTGGGCTACAGTGTAGATTCGAAGGCATACAAAATCTATGTGCTTGGTCAAAGAGAAGTGGAAATAAGCCATGATGTCACTTTCGATGAAGATTCTGTCCTTGGGAAAGCTAGAGATCTCCCTATCCCAAGGAAGGACAATGATGCTGTTGCAGGAAAGCAGGATGAATCTCCGACAGATGAACCGATGGCCGATGTTGAAGGCTCGATGGATCCCATTGATCCACCTCAAGGAAAAGATCTTTGTTGTTCAAAGACACTCTCGAAGATGCTAAAAGACATATTGCTCCAAGAGGAATATTTCGTGAAAGTAAGACGCTAAACATATACCAAGGGTACTTAGCTCCTAGAGTACTATTGTTCAACATGAGACATGTATGTTGGAAGACGTCGTGAAATACCAAGTATGGAAGGATGCGATGAATGAGGAGTATGAATCAATCATGAAGAATGATGTCTAGGATGTGGTTCGGAGACCCAGGGACAAGTTTGTGGTCACTTCTAAATGGCTTTACAAAATCAAACATGGCGCTGATGGGAGCATTGAAAAATACAAGTTCAGGTTCATTGCTCGAGGCTTCTCTCAAAAGGAAGGAGTGGACTATGACGAGATATTTGCACCGGTTACCCGATACACCACTATTCAATCTATTATTGCTCTTGCTGCCTCTCAAGGATGGAGCCTACACCAAATGGACGTTAAAACTGGTTTCTTGCAGGGCTCGCTTAAGTAGGAAGTCTATGTAGAACAATCTGAGGGGTTCGAAGTACAAGATCGAAAGACACACGTATGGAGGTTGAAGAAATCCCTCTATGGGTTGAATCAAGCCCTTAGGGCTTGGTATTGAGAGGATTGATAGCAATCTTATGAAGATGGGATTTACAAGGAGCGAAGCTGACCCTAACCTATAATTCAAGGTTGAAAAAGACACGCTTCTCATTCTGGTCCTTTATGTGGGTGATTTCTTTCTGACAGGTGCAAACACTCTCATTTATCAATGCAAGAGGAAGTTGGATTTCGAGTTCGAGATGAAGGACCTAGGTTTGATGCACTACTTCCAAGGCCTGGAGGTCTGGCAAAAGCTAGGTGAGATTTTCCTTTCTCAAGGAAAATATGTTATGAAGCTGCTTGAGAGATGTGGTATGGTGGATTGCAAGTTGGTGTCTACTTCGATGGAACTCAACTTCAAGAAGTTACGTGGAAGTGCTGCTGGGCCCAAATTGGCAAATCCTTCCGAATATCGACAACTCGTGGGGGCCTTGATGTTCTTGGTAAAATCTCGTCTGAACATATGCTTCGCTGTGAATACGTCGAGTCAATTTATGGTTGAGCCTCATCACATACATTGGACTGCTGCTAAGAATCTCTTGAGATATCTCCGCGACACAATCAACTGTGGTCTGAGATACATTTTCGGGAGTTTGATGTTTCATGGATATATTGATGCTGATTGGGCTGGCAATGTGGTGGATCGTTGTTAATTTTGGGCAACTAGGTCCAAACTCCATGTTGCACTGCTCATATGATGATGGTCATATTTTTGTTGGATTCCTCTTTCGGAGAGGTGCAAGATTGATCTAAAGATCATCTTGATCGGATGAGTAGAACATTGATTTTGAATTTATTTTCCACATGTGCAAGGTCGACCAGATTTATCCCACATGCCTAAGAGATGTGTCACACACCCTCATTAATGAATATAATTTTGAGAGACTTGGAGGTCATTTTCTCATTATCACATCACACATTCTCTCATTGTGATCTGATTGGTTCGATAGCCTTTGGATGCCTTTTTCTTCTCGCACATGTGGAGCGAAGCTGCTATTTTTTGCGCTGAACTGTTTAGGGCTTGCTGCTGGTTTTTGTGTTGATGTGTTTAGGGCTTGCTGCTGTTTTCTGCGCTAAGCTGTTTAGGGCTTGCTGCTATTTTTTGCGCTGATCTGTTTAGGGCTTTTCTACTACAGTGTTGACCAGCGTTGACCGTGGTCAACCTTTGGTCGTTTGACCTCAATCTTCTGCAGAAATTTCGATTTTAGGAAGCCGTACAATTGGGCACTAAAATCGAGGAATTTCGGGCTGTTTAATCAAATCCCTAGATTGCTGCATTGAATTTTTTGTGCTGTCCCTGGTTTGACTTGCGTTGACTTGTGATGAGCTGTCTTTGAGGGTTGTGGGTGTGACACATGAAAGTGCTGGCTGACCGAGAACGACTTTGCTGGTTGAAGCAGCCTGCTGACCGCCGTAACGCAACAATATCTCATATCTTTGTTGGACGTAAGGAATTGTAAATATGATCTATATTTGGCTTGTCTTCTATTGATCTATTATTGTGTTCTATCAACATTTTACTTTCAAGTTTATGTGATTGCTATCTTGTATTGGGCCTATGAAAGATTGAAGTAAAAGTGCATCAAACATAGAACACCATAAAAGTGCATCAAGCATAAAACACCATTGTTATCTAAATTTGACATGGTATCAAAGCTGAGGTGAAGACAAAGTCCAAGAGTCCAAGATGGTATTAGAAGCTATCTCTGAAGGAAGAAATCCTATCAAGGACAAATGGCCTCCTCAACCTACAAGGGTTTCAAGGCTGATGATAAATTGACTGATAAGTCTGATTATCATGCATGGAAGATGTCCTTGGTTTTGGCGCTAGAAGATCAAGATTTCATGGACTATGTATAGGGGAATATTCAAGAGCTTCCATCAAATGCGGCTGCTACCACAAAGATGAAGTATAGAAAAGGGGAAATCAAAGCAAAGATGAAAATCTGGGATTCTATTCATAAGCACTTGGTTGCTTACATTTGTGAGTTGAAGACATCTAAGGAGATGTATGATAAGTTGTAATATTCCCAATTAGCAGTAGCTAATTGGAAATATTAATTTTGACTAATTTTGCCTTTGTAAAGTTAAATTATAAATAAAGTGGGTGAAAAGGAGAATATGACCCATTTAGGATAAAACGCACTCCCTAAAGTCACTAAGGAGACATAACGTTGTAATCAAGGGGGCCAAATTGTGCACGATATTACCGTGGTATCGTGGGTGGAGGCGGCCGTAGGTTTTGAGAGCAGCAACATTATATAAAAGATGATAGCCACCTCATTTGGGCATCATGGAGAATTTATGCATTTTGAATCTGGTCATTGCGACTTGGAGCACGCCGGCTGTTTAGCCTGTTTGCAGCGCTGTTTAGCGCATTGAGTGTCTCCGTTTGGAGATCTCGCCCTCAGCCCCAGGGGACTTCGAGTGCCTGCTCGGGTGAGGTAGTCCCGTCAGTGGCTTTGCAAGAAGATTGATCCGCTGTATTTGTGAAGGCGCCGCGCGTTTATCAACTGCGCAGCACCTGTGGTGGAGCAGCGCGTTTATTGACTGCGCAGAAGGACGCAGTCCATATTTAGGAGGTTTCAGTTGTATTCTGGAAGGATCGTGGACAAGAGAACCAGCACGTCTATTGGGGGAATTTTGGGATCAGCAGGTGATCGTATTATCGCAGATCCCAGATAGTGGCAGCGTGACCAATTGGAGGGAATCACCGATCTGTAAAAGAGCAATCTCGAGACAGCCGTTTCCAGCAGCTGGAATGCAGATCTGATACACCGCCGTCCTATGCAGTGCTCTGAGAGCAGATTGTGACTTGCCTTGTGCAAGCTTAGGTGCCATCGATTTGATCACCTATTGTACTCCTCTATATTCATCCGATTAATAAAATGGTTTAGTGTTCGCTTAGCATTTCTTGAGTATCTGTCCATTCTTTAGATACACGCTAATGTATGTCTGCATTTCTGTTGTCAGTTCCTTTGCATTACGATTTTTGAACCACTTGTCGTGTTTTCTCCCACACTCTTAGACAGAGTCTTGAAAGGGCCAGAAAGCCTCCAGATCTCATCCTCTTTTCAGAGGTAAAATATCTGGTAAATGCCCTCCCAATCCATCTTTGGTTGGAGTTTGCTTTGTTTTACAAATATTCCCGAAAAGGAATATTACAGTGGTATCAAAGCATAGATCTGGCTCAGCCTGTGGAGCTAGTTGTTTATGTCATCGGAAGAAAAACCCTACATCTGCCACCGAGGTAGGAAGTATAGAGCTATCGAGCGTAGGTTGGAGAACACCTCCGGAGAAGGAGACTGCGTTCGAGTGGTGGACGCAAAATAGGAGGAGCCTGCGGTAGAAGCAGAGCAGGGAGAGCCAATGGCAGATGATAGCGATGCGAAACAGTTTGGGGAAGCACTCCTCAAATCAGTGCAGGATCTAGCGAGGCAAATAGAGGTGATGGGTCAAAGATTCACTGTTGTGGAGGCTAGACAGCGTGAAACCTCAAGGGGTCGCCAGGTTAGTGAGGGGTCGGGCACATATCGCCATTTGCAAGAGTGAGTTGCCACTCCGCACCAAGCTTCACATGCCCCCGCCTGTTCCACTATGCCCACTTTCCTGGACACAGACACTGAGACAGAAGCACAGGAGGAACTAGAGTCTGACCGCATAGGTGATTATTTTGCTGAGTACCAGGCAGCTGGGCAGGAGTTCAGGGATACCATTTTATTCAAAAACTTTGTTCAGATCAAGCGGGACAGCAGACCGACCATCATAGAGGACATCGACATTATCATGATGGAGATTATTTCCGCGAATGGCAGTCCATGGGGCAAAACTTCAGAACGGCTTTTCCCTTCAGAGATTATTGTCAGCTCAGGTAGGATGAAGGAGGAAGGAACAGTGGGGCATCTAGCACACAGAGCTCAGAGTTGCAACGTACCACTAGGAGGATCCACATATGATGGATCCACTGATTTCACGGTTCGAGATCGGGTGGAAAGGTTGGATACCTCTTTTCAGCTTGACCGAATAACGGAAGGGGAAGCCATCAAAATGGCTACCTCGCACTTGGAGGATGAGGGCACACAGGATCATGGGGAGCATGTGGATACACCTAGTGAGTCTAAGCCCAAGAAGATCAGAACGTTGAAAAAGATGAGTTTATTCTCATCTATTTTCAGATCCAGAGGAGATGCATCCACCCTTGAGGAGGTTAAGAAGATTGAAGAAAAAGAAGAGGAAGTACCATGCACTCCCTATTCTCATCAAGGAGAAGATATTGAGCATGGAAGATACTTGGATCATCAGATCCTTAGTGATTACCTTGTTGAGTATAGATCTTAACCTAGAGCCTTCAGGGAGACTCTAGATTTTCCTCATTTCATCCAGCTGAAGGAAGAGAAGAGACCATGTAGCAGAAAAGAAACCAAAGGCAATAGATTTCTGTTGTCTACCTTTGATGGGTCATCTAATGCAAAAACTTGGGTGAGAAAGTTGGAGGCATTTTTCCTACTACATCTTGTAGCAGGGAAAGAAGTTGTTGAAATCTCAGCGCTGCACTTGGAGGGTGAAGCCTATGATTGGTGGTGCAGCCACTTGAGCCATGCAAGGGTGAAGACTTTTGCAGAGTTCACTCAAAGGTTGATCCAAACCTTTGATGGAGAAGGAGCAAAGAAAGAAAAGGTCACATCACCTCTTAAGGAGGCTTGTGATAACACTGTCACACTCATGGAGGAGCAGCCACATGCATCAACAGTTGGGGCAGCCAACACTTTTGAGGAAGGGACTCTTGCAGCCCTACAAGAAGTTCCAAATGCACGTCAAGGTATGAAAAGATTTCCACATTCCATTGTTGCAACAAATTCTTTTGATCAATGTGGAGATTTACTTTTGCATGACCAAGGGTCAAATCCCATTGCTACTATGGAGCAACTTGGTTGCACTGTGCAGTGCAACATGGAAACACTCAAGAAGGAATCAAACCATCATTCTCATGAGCCATTGTTGGATTGTACATCACTTTGGAGGTTGGGGTTTGAAGCCTTGAAGATTGATGGTAGACATCTTAGAGTAAGAAACCATTTCTCCCTTCAAGATGACACTTTCTCAATGAGCTCCTCTCAGCTCAAAGAGGAACTTCTACTTTCAGATCCAAGACCTCATTGGTTTTGGAAGACTATTGATAAAAGGGAGGTCTCAAGGAGAGATCTCATCAGAGGTCTCATCAGAGGTGCACTTCAATACACCATGGAGTGCAAAGATTTTCTTCCTTTCTCACAAGAGCAGATAGAAGATGGAGGACATCTTAAGATGGATAACATCCCTCATGCCTGTGTTGGACATTCCTTGAGCCATACACATCATGATGGGAGGTTTTTTCCTACCACCTATTTGATTCTTGATAGGGTCTCATTGATCCTTGAGAAGCTTACATTTCAAAATCCCATGAAGTGCAAAGACAGGAATTTGATTTGGGAGGATGGTAGCCCTCATGGGAGGAGTACCAAGATAAGGAGAAGAAGGGGGCATTCACAAGTGATTGAGTTGATTTGGTTGATGAGCAAGGAGCTAGGAAGCTACTTGCAGACCTATGATATGGGACAACAGGAGGCTTGGCTGCGTTGGTTACTCTTGAAAGAGTTTGGCCATCGCTTGGCAAACACTCTTCTTAAGAGTAAGAGGATGGGTACTTACCTCATTGAGCAGCATAGAGTATGGATGCATGGTGTTGATATGATACTCATATCATTCATCATGTCTTCATCACATGATCGGTATGATGGAGGTATGGGGAGGCAGCGAAATGTCTTGTTGCTTTGCTTGTTTCTGGGAGAGCAAGAGCAGATTTGCTCTCACACTTTGCATGATGTTGCAGGAAGAGAAGATGGCATTATCTCTTTGGTCTTTGATGATTTGGGAGCTCTTCCATCTTGGGGAGTATTCCATATTTGTTGCAGCATTATTAGAGGAATCTTTAACAAGGAGCATGTCAAAGAACAGAGTTTGGTATTGACAGGGGCTTATTTGCATAAGCTCACAGTGCTGTCAATTTGGAGTAGAGCCTTATGGATGAAGTGTGCCCAGCAGAAATGTGGAGGATCCATAACCCACAGGTCCCAGGATCATTTCATATTTATTGCACTTGATGATAAAAGAGGAGGAAATGATGATAGAGACATCTATGGCATATTCTTCTTGACTGGGGTTTTCAAGCATAAGGAGGATTATCTTCTTGCAGCACATGGTTCATTCTTCTTCATAGCATGCCAAAAAACTATGGAGGACTCATTTATGGACCCATGTACCATCTTACTTCCAGCATATGGTGAGGAGTTTGTTTATACATTCATTGATTTGCACACTCTTACCAATTTTATGCAGGGCATTGCTTCACAAGAGGGCAAGCTTGTCACATTGCTCCATGAGTTATATTGGGACAATCTACATGATGGAGGTAGCCATCTCTTTTGTGGCCTTGGGCAAATGTTTTATCATCAGATGTATGTTCAGCTTGTGCACTCTAACATGTGTCATATGAAGACATGCATGATTAACCATGAAGAAGAAACGTTTTGCCATATACTTTTATCAAGCAGCAACTTGTAAAACTGCGCTGTACTTGTTTGAGAAGCTGTTGGTACCTTCTAGCATCACTTGAGACCTTCAACATTTTCTTCATATCATCGCTGATCATGACTCCCTATGTTGATATAGATCAGATTTGTCAAGGGAGCATGATAATGAGAGTGACACATGAGATGGATGTGTCCTTGGATGGGGGGAATTCCCACATTCTCTGCACTATATGTTCTAATGGGGGCATGGGAGGAGATAGAGCCACCACGGCCACATGTTCGTTTTCTTTTGAGGTGGGCCACGAGGTTGATATTCATCCAATGTACAGCCATGGGCAAGTACTTGATCATGTATTGTTGTTACATTCAGCCATTTACTATCTTTTAGTAGATGTGATGAATCTTGTACATTGCTTGCCATGTAAATTTTTGAAGTTGCAGTGGGTGAAACAGCACTGCATCGTATTGAGACATTGTTTGTATCATGCACTATCATGTATAACTTGCAGCAAACTTCTCATTGGGAGACTCTATGATGATCTTGTCCTATTCATCATGGATGGATTGTTTTGGGCCAGCACGTTCTTCATTATTGGAGGAGAATTCTTTGGAGGATTGCTCTTCACCTTGCCATTTGAGGGCAATACTTTTGCAGCCCAGGATCAGCACATACTCCACACTTATCATAAGTGGAGAGGAAGACAGCTTGAGGTAGGCTACAATGCTTGCCATGTTCAGATTTTCAGCCCACCTTCATTTCCAGAGCTTGAGGTGGAAGAAGATTTTCGGAAGTTGCCTTGTTGGGAGGTTGCTCATTTTGTTTGGATGATTGCTTGGGGATGGAGGATCCACATGAGGGAGATGTTCCTCAATATATTTCAGACTCCATACCTTGAGTGGAGGCCTTCCAGTTCTATCCTTGCAGTTGCTTGAGGACAAGCAACATTTGGGAGGGGAGGACTGTAATATTCCCAATTAGCAGCAGCTAATTGGGAATATTAATTTTGACTAATTTTGCCTTTATAAAGTTAAAATATAAATAAAGTGGGTGAAAAGGAGAATATGACCCACTTAGGATAAAACGCACTCCCTAAAGTCACTAAGGAGATATAACGTTGTAATCAAGGGGGCCAAATTGCGCACGATATTATCGTGGTATCGTGGGTGGAGGCGGCCGTAGGTTTTGAGAGCAACAACATTATATAAAAGATGATAGCCACCTCATTTGGGCATCATGGAGAATTTATGCATTTTGAATCTGGTCATTACGACTTGGAGCACGCCGGCTGTTTACCCTGTCTGCAGCGCTGTTTAGCGCATTGAGTGTCTTCGTTCGGAGATCTCGCCCTCAGCCCCAGGGGACTTCGAGTGCCTGCTCGGGTGAGGTAGTCCCGTCAGTGGCTTTGCAAGAAGATCGATCCGCTGTATTTGTGAAGGAGCCGCGCGTTTATCAACTGCGCAGCACCTGTGGTGGAGTAGCACGTTTATTGACTGCGCAGAAGGACGCAGTTCGTATTTAGGAGGTTTCGGTTGTATTCTGGAAGGATCGTGGACAAGAGAACTAACGCGTCTATTGGGGGAATTTTGGGATTAGCAGGTGATCGTATTATCGCAGATCCCAGATAGTGGCAGCGTGACCAATTGGAGGGAATCATCGATCTGTAAAAGAGGAATCTCGGGACAGCTGTTTCCAGCAGTTAGAACGCAGATCTGATACATCGCCGTCCTATGTAGCGCTCTGAGAGCAGATTGTGACTTGCCTTGTGCAAGCTTAGGTGCCATTGATTTGATCACCTATTGTACTCCTCTATATTCATCCCATTAATAAAATGGCTCAGTGTTCGCTTAGCATTTCTTGAGTATCTGTCCATTATTTAGATACACGCTAATGTATGTCTGCATTTCTATTATCAGTTCCTTTGCATTACGATTTCTGAACCACTTATTGTGTTTTCTCCCACACTCTTAGACAGAGTCTTGAAAGGGCCAGAAAGCCTCCAGATCTCATCCTCTTTTCAGAGGTAAAATATCTGGTAAATGCCCTCCCAGTCCATCTATGGTTGGAGTTTGCTGTGTTTTACAAATATTCCCGAAAAGGAATATTACATAAGCTGGTGAGCATGTTCAGGGCTAGCAATGCTAATCAAATACTCTTCTTCAAGAATCAATTGAGGAATATCAAGAAGGGTAAGGATGAATCTGTTCAATCCTATTTTATGAGGCTCACTGAAATCAGGAATAACCTCCTAGCTATTGGGGAAACAATATCTAATCGAGAGATGGTTCTTATTGCACTTGGAGGTCTCCCTCGTGATTGGCATGTATTCAATACCACTATTCTCAATAATAATGTGATTCTTGATTTTGATGAAATATTGACGAGATGCACTCAAGAGGAAACATGAATGATGGAGTGTGCATCTAATTGTAATGGAAGTGACCCTACTGCCTTCGCCGCTCATGCAAAGAAGAAGAACCATGGTGGCCCGAGAAATCAAAACCATGGTAGAGCGGGGCCCAAAGGAAGGAAGGGAAGATGTTACACTTGTAACAAGACTGGTCACTATGCAAGAGAGTGCCCTAATAGAAGTGTAAAGTTTTGTAGATGTTCTATGCTAGAAGCAATTTCACTTTTATTTCAGCAATCATACAAGTAGGTAAGCAAAATGCAGATAGAACATATAAGTAGATCTTACAGAAGACAAATCAGAAACAGGAAAAATGTGTGTATTCGTTTCGGCGGTCAACAGGATGCTTCAACCAGCAAAGTCTCCTTTGGTCAGCCAGCCCAGCATGTGTCACAACAACCCTCCAATCTGTAGATGAGTCAACCCAAGCCAACTCTGCAAAAGTCAACGCTGTCCTGAAAAGTCAACGCAGGGGCAGCAAGCTAAAAGTCAACGCAGCAGCAAAACGGTCAACCCTTTGACCTCGATTTTTGTGCCAGGTAGTACGGCCTTCATAAATCAAACCTTCCACCAATTTTCAGCTTGTTTGGACCAAGCGTTGACCAAAGTCAACGCTGGTCAAAGTTACTGCGAAACCCTAGCAGCAGCAAATCCGTACTTCAGCTTGACCGTACTGTTTGTCCTCTTCGTCCTTCACACGTGTGGATTAAATTCGTCCTTCTTGGTAGCTCGTATTCCTAGATGAGAGAGGAAGATGTGAGTTGTGATGATGATGAAAATCTCTCCAACTTTTCCTGTATATATATCCATCATGAGGGTGTGTGACACATCTGTTGGGCATGCGAGCCTACATTACAAAACTGGCCGACCTTGCACATATAATTTGTTAAAAATAATAAATTCAAAATATAAGTTCTGCTCATCGGATTAAGACATATTTTATATGGATTTTACACCTCTCACAAAGAGGAATCCAACAAAAATATTAGCCTCTTAATCTGAGCATCTTAATATGGAGTTTGGACCTAGTTGTCCAAATTTAACACTCCCTCTCAACTAGGGAGAACTCCATCTATTAGTGCAATCAACATCGTGCGTCATCCCGCCGAAACTTGCTTTGCCGGCTTCTTTATTTCAGAACAGAAGTGGGTCAGTCACAAAGACATCATCCCCCGACTGACATAGTCAGTCCAGAGGTCCCAGACCTCACAAATCTTGATCCCAGATCAAGTGGTTGGACCGTGCCATCCTAGATAGAGAGTACGGCAATCTCTGATGCGTCCATCAGTCTTTGCTAATAGTCTCTAACTTTTCCACACCTCATTGGCCAAATGAGAGGTACTTCCCATGAGCCCCGAACTCAATGGGTAGGATGCATACGGGGCACAGAAAATGAGAGGTGAACCAACTCAAAATCACAACGGTGGGGTCCAAGCACACCACCAAGGTTGGCAAGCCTAGCCTTGTGGTTGCCCATAGCTCCAAGAAGCTCTCCCCAAAGCCCCCCCGAGCTCCCAGAGCTCATCGTCCAACAGGACCCACATCATAGGGTCTTTCCACGACACCAAGACTCTCACGGAAGGTTAGGAACTTGACCTTCCCCAGGGGCTTAGTGAGAATATCCGCGACTACGACGGGCCTTTATATGATCAAGGCCCATTTTACACATTGCATTCATATCCTGTATAAAGTGGTACTCACCATCAACATGCTTGACTAATCATGGAACCCGGATTCTATGACAAATGAACTCTCCGGTTATCACAAAGGATAACTTTGCATCTGTAGCATATGCTCAACAACTCTTTGTTGAGCTGCAACTAAGTGACTTTCACAACAGCTACATGTTGGTAATGTATTTCCAAGCCCCCAATGGAAGTCAAGATCAGCCGACTTTAGATTCCTCTCGCCAAGGACTAATGTATAGTGCATCCATGTGCCTAAGGGATCCACCACACCGCCACCCCAACGGCATCAGAGACCACGAGGACCATACTCGGCGACTATCACAAATTGTCCGTCTGTGGCCCTATAGAGAGGTTTTCTTGGCACCAACCCAGTGAATGTTATGATCAACCATGTGTTGACTCAAAGTGTTCACTGCACAGCATATGTTCGAACAAGTGTTCATTGAGAACATCAGTGTCCTTATGAGTTCACGATACTCAGTAGGACGGGCCCAACAACGTTGCTCCTCAACTTCTTAAAGTTGAGTTCCATCGGTGTCGACACGGACTTACAGTCCACCATTCCAAATCTTTTCAGAAGCTTCACAATATATTTTCCTTGAGAAAGGAAAATCTCTCCAGGTCTCCGCCAGACCTCCAGGCCTAGTAAATAGTGCATCAGTCCTAGGTCCTTCATCTCGAATTCAGCAGCAAGCTCCCTCTCACATTGATGAATGAGAGGGTCATCACCAATCAGGAAGAGGTCATCCACATATAGTACTAGAATGAGAGGCTTCTCTTTCACAACCTTGAAGTATAGGTTCGGATCAGCATTACTTCGAGTGAAGCCCAGCTTCATCAAGTAACTATCCATCCTTTCGTACCAAGCTCTGGGTGCTTGCTTTAACCCATAGAGGGCTTTCTTCAACCTGCAGACATAAGTGTCTCGATCTTGAACTTCAAATCTCAGAGGTTGTTCCACATACACCTTTTCCTTTATTGCACCATGCAGAAAAGCGGTCTGGACATCCATCTGATGAAGACTCCATCCTTGCGTAGCAGCAAGGGCTATGATTGATCGGATGGTGGTATATCGTGCCACAGGTGCAAATATATCGTCATAGTCAATTCCTTCATTTTGAGAGAAGCCACGGGCAACAAACCTTGCCTTAAACTTTTCAGCACTCCCATCAGATCCATGTTTGATTTTGTAGAGCCATTCCGCAGTGACAACAGATTTGTCCTTCGGTCTCGGGACCACATCCCAGACATCATTCTTCATAATAGACTCATATTCTTCATGCATAGCATCCTTCCAGATTTGATGCTTGATGGCTTCCTCAAAAGATCCGTGTTTTGCGAGAGAAGTCTTCGCAAATGTCATATAGTAAGAACATCCCCCCGTGGATGTTACAAAGATGGCCTGTGCACGAATGGACCAGCTGTACACATCTCGTATGTCTCAGACACTGAGGGGAAAGAAGGTTCTCTGTTATGTTATATTCTTCAGCACAGCCCTTACATACACCTTCCTTGCTTCGTGAAGGGCTTTCCAAATCTACGGTGCCATAGTTCGGTTTGTCGGATAGTATCACAAGTCATAGCTCCCAACGGACTCCCTCCAACCTGATAGAGTGTACCAACCCTAGAACCAATTGAGATAGCTTCCTTGAAGCTCTTCTTTCACATGAGCACCTTTCCATCAGAGAAAGTTACATTGAATCCTTTGTCTTCCATGGCAGATACAGACACAAGGTTCTTCTTCAATTTGGGTACATAGAGTACATCTTGTAGACGGAGGACTTGTCCTTGAGACAAGTGAAGGGTCACAGTCCCGGTCCCTTTTACAGGATAAGTGGCATTATCCCCAAGGATCATTTCTAGATTAGTATCCCTTTCAACCATGTCAGAAAGTGCTTCCTTGAATCCGGTGATATGTCTTGAGGCACCACTATCAATTAGCCAGACATCCATAGTGTCGGGCAGAGATGCAGCTGAGAGAGCAGATACCAGAATATACTCATTTCTTTTATCAACAACATTAGATTCCTCATACCTGGTATTTCTGGACCTCTTAGAAGGTTGATTGTTTCCTCCAAAGTGAGCCTTCCTCTTTCCTTTGGATTTGTCATTTCTTTGATTCCCATTCCTGCGGTTGTTGTTGTTATCGTCACTATCGGGAGAATCCTCCTTGAAGGGGCATTCTCTAGCATAGTGTCCAGGCCTATGGCAGGTGAAACATTTACCCTTCTTCTCTTGAGTCTTTGTCCTTCTTTTGTCCTTAGAACCACTAGAGTTCTTCTTTCGGGAATGAGCACCATAGGCAACATTTCTTTCATTATCAAATTCCTTCATCCTTGTTTCTTCTTGCATACATCTTGACAGAAGCTCATCAAAGTTAGGAATGGTATTATTGTTGAGAATAGTAGTTGTGAATACTTGTCATTCATATGGAAGTCCTCCAAGTGCGGTGAGAACCATCTCACGATCAGCTATTATCTCCCCAATAGCTAGCAGATTGTTCCTGGTTTCGGTCAACTTCAGAAAGAAAGTTTGAACAGACTCATCTCGGCCCTTCTTCATATTCTTCAACTTGTTCTTGAGGAATAGCACTTGGTTCACATTGTTTACTTGAAACATAAGTATCAATTTGTCATACATCTCCTTGGCTGTGCCTAGTTCAGATATGTAGGCAACCAGACTCTTATTTATGGATTCCCTGATCAGCAGCTTTGCTTTGATTTCTCCCTTCTTATACTTGTTTCTAACAGCAGCAGAGGCATTGGATGGAGGTTCTTGAATTCTCCCTGTCACATGATCCAAGAGATCATGATCTTCTAATTTGAGATCTAATATCATCTTCCAGGGATGGAAGTCATCACTTCCGGTCAGCTTGTCATTCTCCTTGAATTCAAGACTAGTGGAACCCATTTCCACGATGATGATTGCTATAGATTGAGTTTGTCTTCTCCTCACCTCTGATACCATGTAAAGTTTTGTAGATGTTCTATGCTAGAAGCAATTTCACTTTTATTTCAGCAATCATACAAGTAGGTAAGCAAAATGCAGATAGAACATATAAGTAGATCTTACAGAAGACAAATCAGAAACAGGAAAAATGTTTGTATTCGTTTCGGCGGTCAACAGGATGCTTCAACCAGCAAAGTCTCCTTTGGTCAGCCAGCCCAGCATGTGTCACAACAACCCTCCAATCTGTAGATGAGTCAACCCAAGTCAACTCTGCAAAAGTCAACGCTGTCCCGAAAAGTCAACGCAGGGGCAGCAAGCTAAAAGTCAACGCAGCAGCAAAACGGTCAACCCTTTGACCTCGATTTTTGTGCCAGGTAGTACGGCCTTCATAAATCGAACCTTCCACCACTTTTCAGCTTGTTTGGACCAAGCGTTGACCAAAGTCAACGCTGGTCAAAGTTACTGCGAAACCCTAGCAGCAGCAAATCCGTACTTCAGCTTGACCGTACAGTTTGTCCTCTTCGTCCTTCACACGTGTGGATTAAATTTGTCCTTCTTGGTAGCTCGTATTCCTAGATGAGAGAGGAAGATGTGAGTTGTGATGATGATGAAAATCTCTCCAACTTTTCCTGTATATATATCCATCATGAGGGTGTGTGACACATCTGTTGGGCATCCGAGCCTACATTACAAAACTGGCTGACCTTGCACATATAATTTATTAAAATAATAAATTCAAAATATAAGTTCTGCTCATCGGATTAAGACATATTTTATATGGATTTTACACCTCTCAGAAAGAGGAATCCAACAAAAATATTAGCCTCTTAATCTGAGCATCTTAATATGGAGTTTGGACCTAGTTGTCCAAATTTAACAAGAAGGGACTCTCCTAGGGATGATGACAACAACAACTCGAGAAGAAATGGTAGGAACAATAGGTTCCAAGGAAAAAGGAAGGCTCCCTCTGATCATAGTGGAAATGGGCAATCTTTCAAGAGGTCATGAAATTCCAGGTACGACGAGTCTAGTGTTGTTGATAATAAGAGAAATAATTTTATTCTTGTATCTGCCCTCTCTGTTGCATCTCCACCCGACACCCTGGATGTCTAGTTAATTGATAGTGGTGCTTCAAGGCACCTCACTGGTTATAAAGAAGCCCTTTCTGATTTGGTTGAGAAGGATACTAATACGGAAATTATCCTTGGAGATAATGCCACCTATCCCGTGAAAGGGACAGGGACTGTGACCCTCCATTTATCTCAAAGTCAAGTCATCCGATTACAAGATGTGTTGTATGTACCTGATTTGAAGAAGAACCTTGTGTCCATTTCGGCAATGGAAGACAAAGGGTTCAAGGTGGCATTCGTTGATGGAAAGGTACTTATCTGGAAGAAGAACTTCAATGAAGCTCTTTCTATTGGTTTTAGAGTTGATTCACTCTATCGGGTTGGAGGAAGTCCATTGGGGGCTATGACATATGATACAACTCTTCAAACAGAGTTATGGCATCGGAGGTTTGCACACCTTCATTACAAAGCCCTTCCTGAAGCACAAAAGGTGGTGATAGGGATGCCCGAATTTAGAGATGATCATGAAGGTATATGTCAGGGTTGTGCTGAAGGGAAGCATACAAGGGGACCATTCCCCTCAAGTGTCACAAAGACAACTGATATCTTGCAATTGATACACTCTGACTTATCTGGTATGTTGCCTAGAACATCCTTGGAGGATGTTCATATTACATGACTTTTACAAATGACTTCTCCTGCAAGACCTGGATATATTTTTTTTGAAGAAGGACAAAGCATTCAAATGGTTCTGTACCTTCAAGGCCTTGGTGGAAAATCAAACCGAGAGGAAAATCAAAGTTTTGAGGACCGACAATGGGACCGAGTATGAGTCAAATGAGTTTAATGACTTTTGTAAAGAAGCTGGCATTAAGAGGGAGACCACAACTGCGTACACTCCTGAGAAAAATGGTCTTGCTGAAAGAAAGAACAGGACCACCAAGGTCTTTCGAAGTTTCTATGGGGAGAAGCTGCGAACACTGCTGTGTATGTTCAAAATAGATGCTCGCATTCCGCTTTGGACTCCAAAACTCTCGAAGAAGTCTTCTCTGGTAAGAAACATCATGTTTCTCATTTTAGAGTTTTTGGTTGTCTTGTTTACTTTCATGTGCCAAAAGAAAAGAGAAGCAAGCTGGATGCTTCTGGAAAGAAGGGAATGTTTTTGGGTTACAGTGAAACTTCGAAGGCATATAGAATCTATGTGCCTGGTCAAAGAGAAGTGGAGATATGCCACGATGTCACCTTCGATGAAGACACTGCCCTCAAGAAAGTACGAAATCTTCCTAGCTCCAAGGAAGACAAAGAAGATGAAGAAGCAGGGAAGCTTGAAAAGTCGAAGGATGACCTGATGCCCGATGTTGAAGGACCTATGGATCCCATTGATCCGCCTCTTTCAAATAAGAAAAGACCCTCATGGCTTAGGGATACTCTTGAAGATGTCGAGAGACATATTGCCCCAAGGGGGACATTCCGTGAAAGTAAGAAGCCGAAGAGATACTAAGGGTATCTAGCAGCCATGAGTACGATAGTACAATCTGAGCCTGTAACATTTGAAGAAGCTGTAAAGCATCAAGTTTGGAAGGATGCTATGCACGAGGAGTATGAGCCATTATGAAAAATGTTGTCTGGGAAGTAGTCTCGAGGTTGGAGGACAAATCTGTTGTCACCTCAGAATGGCTCCATAAGATCAAGCATGGATCTGATGGAAGTGTTGAAAAGTACAAGGCAAGATTTGTTGCCTGAGGCTTCTCTCAAAAAGAAGGCATAGATTATGATGATATATTTGCACGTGTGGCCTGCTATACCACCATCCGATCTATTATTGCCCTTGCTGCTACGCAAGGATGGAGTCTACATCAGATGGATGTGAAGACCACTTTTTCTGCATGGATCTATAAAGGAGGAGGTGTATGTCGAGCAACCTTTGGGGTTTGAAGTCCGAGATAGAGACACCCATGTATGCAGGTTGAAGAAAGCCCTCTATGGGTTGAAACAAGCCCGCAGGGCTTGGTATGAGAGGATAGATAACTACTTGACGAAGCTGGTCTTCACTCAAAGTAATGCTTATCCTAACCTTTATTTTAAGGTTGATAGAGAAAGGCCTCTCATTTTGGTTCTCTATGTGGACGATCTCTTCCTGACAGGTGCTAACCCTCTCATTCATCAATGTAAGAGGGAGCTAGCTTCCGAGTTTGAGATGAAAGACCTAAGACTGATGCACTATTTTTTTACTCCAAAAATGGTGAATCATCCCCCATGGTTGACATCATCATCTTGAATCTTATTGGTTCTTATAAAGTTTATTTTGGTTGTACATTTTTCTTAGGAGGTCTATTTTAGACCTCTAAAATTTCTCTAATGCTTGTCATGTCTGGGGTAGAAGAAGAAAGATTTATGAAGCTACAAGGAACCTTTGCTCGTGCATAAAAATTTTCATACAGTTCTAACTTCTTACTATGATGAGGGTACACTTCCATCAAGTCTCTTATGGCATGCTAGATTTGGACATTTGAACTATGACAACCTTCGTTTGTTGAAGAAAAATGGTGTTACTAGTTTGCCAACAATTCCGAGGAAACTTAAGCAATGTGATCCTTATATCTTAGGAAAGCACAACAAACAATCTTTTCATGATTCTCATTCCAGAGCACATAGAAAGCTTGAACTGTTCATTCTAATTTATGTGGTCCTATGTATGTTTCTTCCGCAAATGGTAATAAATACATGATGACATTTATTGATGACTACTCTAGAATATGTTGGGTTTATTTATTGAAAAACAAATCTGAAGCTTTTGAAACATTCAAGAACTTTCATGCATGGATTGAAAATGATGCACAGTCTCACGTTGGCTCTATTCGTATCGATAATGGAAAAAAATATACTTCAAATGAATTTGAAAACTATCTTCGCCAGCATGGGATCAAACATCAAACAATCGTGCCTTATAATCCCCAACAGAACGAAGTAGCTGAAAGAATGAATAGGACAATCTTAAATATGGTATGTTCATTGATATTTTTCAAGAATCTTAAGATGATAGTTTGGGTTGATGCAGTTCTATGTGCTGTGTCCATCTCATGCTATCAAAAACAATACTCTCTATGAAATGTGGTATGGCCACATTCCTTTGGTGAGGCATCTTAGGGTTTTTGGTTCCTCCTATTATGCCTTGATACCTAAGGAACAAAGGAACAAACTCGGCTCAAGGATTCAAAAATGTATCTTCTTGGGGTACTCAAATACATCCAAAGCATACCGTCTCTATGATGAAGTTAATAAGAGGTTTATAATATCTAGAGATGTGATCTTTCATTAGAGAATCTTTGAGGTAAAATGAGTCTCAAAACAAAAATGTACAACCAAAATCAACTTTATAAGAACCATTAGGATTCAAGATGATGATGTTAATAATGGGGGATGATTCACCATTTTGGAGTAAAAAATAAAAAGATTAAAAAAATAAAAATAAATAAAAAACTACTTTTTCAACTTATCTTCCTATAGTTTTATTCAAATTTCGAGCATGAACACTCGTTAGATGCAGAATTTAATTCCTCATCCCACGAGTACGCATGTTGCATACTTTTGATGGACCTTGCTACATGAAAAATGAGAAATATATGAAAAAAAATGTGCTTGAAATTTGAGTAAAACCATAGAAGGATAAGTTGGAAATATGAGTTGAAAAAATCATTTTTTCATTTTCCCTCTAAAATTTGATGATGTGATATAATCCTATTTTATTATTTCCGCTTATTTTATAATAATCCTTAGGAGGCCCATTTTAGACCTCAAAATTTCTCTAATGCTTGAATTCTCCAAGACTGACAATGTTGTTGAGCGACAACTTGATTGCTTGGACAGATTCGGGCACACAAACTTTTCAAGAGTTTGACAATGAGATTCCACATCTTGAAGGGGGGATCCCTATACTGGATCAATATATGGAATCTCCTTTTGAAGCACTCTCTCTCCCTCATGAAGCTCCAACCACTAATCAAGAAGACACTTTGAGTGATGTGACTGAGAGAATTGGGAGGCTAAATCTTGATTCAACCCCATCTCAGTCAACTGAGCAACTTGGGTGTTCTCAGAAGGTCCTATAAAATGGCTGACAAAGGCACTTGAAAGTGTTCGTTTTGATGAGGTTGGAAAGACAGGAACAAGAAGCTCAACCAGACAAAATGGAGGTGATGTAGACGATCCTGATTCACCCGTTGATATGGATGTTTCTTGTGCTTGTGAACTAAATCTGTCTATAGAGTTCGAACCAACTTCCTTCAAAGAAGCCGCTTCTCATGATGAATGGAAGGAAGAAAATGCTGAAATAATATGATGCTTTGATAAAGAATGGCACTTGGAAGTTGGTTGAGCCTCCATTAGGAACCAAACGAATTGGTTGGAAGTGGGTCTTCAAGAACAAGTATAAAGCAGATGGCTCACTTGACAAGCATAAAGCTAGGCTTGTGGCAACAGGTTTTGCACAAAAAGGAAGGGGTTGATTATGAGAAGGCTTTTGCCCCCACAGCAAAATGGGCTACCATTCAAACACTCTTCGCCTTAACAACTCAGAACGGTTGGAAAGTCCATCAAATGGTTGTAAAAACTGCTTTCTTGAATGGAGATCTGAAAAAGAATGTTTTTATGCGCCAACCAGAAGGATTCGTTGTGAAGGGTCAGGAACATAAAGCATGTAAGCTTGTCAAATCCTTGTATGGCCTTAAATAAGCACCGCGGGCTTGGTATGAGAAATTGACTAAGCATCTTCTAAAACTTGATTTCAAACATTATGATCTTGATGATGCAATTTTGTTTGTCAAGAAAGTTGGCAAGACAATTGTTAGGATATTTCGATACATAGGAAATAGTTAAGTATAACTTGGTCTAGCAAAGAGTTAGGTAAAGTGTGTTTATTTACTATGTACATTTGTAACTTATAATTAGACGGTCACGATATGTAGTGATTCAACGGTTCATTCTCTCCTCGGTATTATCGACACTTGATCCGTTGCTTAACACCCGATTGGTCCATGATCTCTATTTAAAGAGCATGGAGGGTCATTTGTCCGGTAACTGTTTATGAGAGAAGCTTATGTAAATTTTCGTTCTTTATGTTAATAAATTCCCTGAAGTGGCCGCGTTGGCTCAGGTCGTGAATTGTTTCCTTCTTAGAGGGTTTTAACCACGTCAAATACTGGTGTACTGATCTGTGTTTTGTTTCTGAGTGGTGACCTTTGGTGTTTGATCTAACGAACTTACCCTGTAAATTACTACATGGTATCATGGCTGTTTTGAGGGCCGCATCTGTTGTTGATTCAAATCCGAAGCCGGTTTGACTGAATGCAACTGTCATTTTCCAGATCTACTGTTTCTGACCACTTTCGGGCTGGGAGAATTGCTCTTTTGTGTTCGGAGCCTCTGTTCCAGTTAGGAATCCTTTCGTTTCATGCAAAAAGTTTTTCGGTTGGCCAAGTTATGTCATTTTGGATTTGGAGGTATAAAATAAATTTTTTTGCAGTTATATTTATTAATCCCTCTGTTTATTTCGATTTATAATCTTTTTTATTATCGGATCTATACCCTCTTCTCTGCGTATTCTCTTTGCTCTGTGTTGTGTGCGATCTGACAAACCAAAAACATGAAGATGGGATTTTTCTGCTACGTATGCTCCTTCCTCGCGACTTTGTGTGATCTCGAGAAATCAGAAATAGTGAGAAAAATATATAGTTGCCAAACGGACTAACCAGAAATCGAAGTCACTTGACACGGTGACACAGGACACGATGGCCACGCGGATTCGAGTGTTAAATATATTTTAATAAAATAATATATAACGTGTCCGGACGTGCCCTGTTCCGGGGGGTCACTGTGTCCGAATCAATATTAAAAATTAGATATTTCTTACACAAATTCATACAAATTCATTGATTCAAACATAGATCTTCATCTAGATGTAAGTTTTACAAAGATTTAAGATACATGATACATTGATACATCATACAATCATACATATTACAAAGTAATAGACATATTCATCAATGATCCAATAGGAGAAAGACAAGATACTATAGTTTTCTCATTAAGTCATCAAAATCAAAATGTGTTACACAAGTACTAGCCTTTAGGCTCTAGGTGGTACACTGCCAATGGCAAATAGAAATAGAAAATACAAAACAACTACAATTCTACAAGACTACAAGCCTCAAGGCAGTGCTGCAGTAGGTAGCTCATGACTCATGAGTCATCAATCCTCATCGTCATAATCAGCGTCACTGTCCTCATCATGACCATCATGCTCACCAGTTCTCTCCTTTGCTGCATCCTCCTCCTCTGTATCTAATGTCATCTCTGCATCTGCTGGTGTGGAGGATGACCCCTCTACTGTATTGCCATCATCAAATGTGATAGGCTCTAGCACCGGCTCATTGAGATCCAAGTTGGCCACTGCCAACTCAACACTGCTGTCCAGGCCCATATCATCAAGAAAGACATCCCACATCTTTGTCTTTCCCTTAAACCAATCCTCCCTCTGCTTGTAGATGAGATGAAGGTTGGTGTGCACATACACCATTGTCTCTGCCCTGGACTGCTTAAGGCTGCTCTTCTTCACATTATAAAGAATTCCTATCCTCGATGTCATGGATTTCGATATTGAGGAATCTCCAACTTTTAGCTTCATAGGGCACAGATCATCCTGAGTCATGTCAGACTATTAGAGAGTGATTCATCAAAGTTCCTTTATCTGGTCCATTGTTATGACATGCTGCTTTCCTTTGAATCATTTCCAGGGATAATACATCCTTTCTCATGATTAACAACCCTGCACAAATTCATCTAGATAAATATTTACATATGAACCTTTTAAAACAAAAGTTACCTTAGAGATGATCTTTCACCTTGACATCTTTCTGTAAGCATCGACATCCTTCATACAGATTGATGCATCTCCTAATGATATGTTTTTCCAAGGGTCTTCTTCTTTACCAGACTTCTGTCAGATTCTACACATCTTTCCAGGAGATATTCTAGTCATATCTTCTTGGCCTCCGGATGATAACTGCCTCTTGTCATGGTTGCGTTTCATGATCTCTTCCTCTCTGCACATTCTCCATTCCCAGGAACTTACACATTTTCCAGTTCCTTGTTCATATACAACCACCTCATATTTCATGAGGACATATTATGTTGATTTCATCTGTCCATGCATAGAGAGATACCCCTCCATAGATCATACTTCTAAATACAGAAGTCCATTACCTGCAACCATATGACATGACTTCACAACATCCAATGTCAGCATATAAATATATACATACCTCATACCTTGAGTCATCCTGTAGCAATTTATCAAGAATGAAGAGCTTCATTCCCTTTGACCTGCTTCAACAATATGTCATCACATCCCAAAATTCTATCGCCATGATGACCCTTGATCTTGATGACTACCTTCTTAAAGTTTGTCAAAGAGGTTTTCCTAGAGCTGATTCACCAGGAGCTCTTGCCATGCTTAGATCAAGATGATACATTGCTTCCTATCATATAACCAACAGAAATCAATTCCTTATTCATAAGTTTGTGTGATTTTTCCTTGAATCTTCTTTTCTTTCTCTTATTGAGATTGTCCCTTTAGGACCATATTTCTTGTAATGTCCATAAGTCTTCCACATTTCCTCAACTTCCCTTTTTCTTCTGCAAATGTTTGAGTCTTTTATCCTTCAACATTTTTGCCCTTGATTTGTCTTTTTCCATATAGTATAGAGACCACAAGTTGAATGAGGTAATTTTCTTGTCTATTTGTTACGTTGTCCATCTTATCGTCTTTTCCAGATCTCACAGTTGAGATCTTATGAAGATATCCCTTCATTCTTTGATATCTCAATTTTGTGTAAATCGGGTTTAAGTGACATAACCTTATTTATTGCATAGAATAGTTCTTTCTGCTTATCGTATATTCTCTTGATGTCTCCAATCCTTCATGGACTTTTCTTGACTTTGCTTTCATCGAGGACTGTGACTTTCCTCCTCATGCAAGGATTCTTGGTAACCTAACCAACGTATAGATCTCCCTGCAAAACAAAGTCATTTAACCTAATATGATTATAGAATGAAAGATACTTACTTGATAAGTGAAGATAAGGTCTTCAGCTTGACTTCTTCGATGGTTGTTGAGAAAAGATGTGTTAGTGCTTTCTCTTTGGATGATCTTCTTCAAGGGTAAGGATTAGGTCCTTGTTGTAATGATGACAAACTCTTCTTTTGGTTGTCTCTGTCTTGTGCTATTTCTGTCATGAAACAGAGGTCTCATTTTGATATTGAAATCATTCTTTTAAGATAGCACTATATTATTGTGATTGCACTGTGAGTTCCCAAAGATTGCGGTATTTGCACAAGAATCAACTTAACTGTAGCAACACTGAATCATGTACCAACATATAGTATCAAAGTGGGTGATTATGTTAATGTAGATAATACTAGACCTGAAGTATCACTCTGAACTGCACCAGGTATGCGGAGAAGTATAGTAGTTAGACTACTGAACCGAGTTTGTCAAAAATACTCCTAAAATTTGATCCGTAAGTGTCTCTTAGATGCCCTTCCTTAACTGTTACCTTAGCTCTGAAACCATGTTGAGAATTTGTAGGGTTTGAGATTGTCAAACCAGGAGGTAACTCCTCAAATCAGAATGTGTATTAGTTGAAGAATGCACATGGATTTATACATGGAGGTGAGGCTATTGGGATTCATCTCCCAATGACTCTTGGCCTTCCTTATTTCCTAATATTAATTAATATACAATATTAAATATGCACACCCATCCATAGGATTAGGTGTCAACATTCCCCCCTTTAATCCGAAGGGATGTTGGTGAGTCCAAGCATCGATCTGAACTTTTCAAACTTTTCTCTTCCAAGTGCTTTGGTGAAGATGTCAGAAGTTTGCTCATTTGTGGAACAATGATGTAGATGGATGGTTTTGGCCTGAACATGATGTCGAATTAGATGGTACTTTGTATTGATGTGCTTTGTTCGATCATGGAACTTTGGGTTCTTGGCCAACTTTATTGCAGAAGTGTTGTCAATCATGAGTGGTGTGGAGTACATTTGTTTCATCTGCAAATCTTCCAGGATTTTTCGAAGCCACACAACTTCCTTTGTTGCTTCAGCTGCTGCCACATATTCTGCCTCGATCGTGGAATCTGCTGGAACTGACTATTTGCATGATCTCCATGAGACGGCTCTTGATCCAAGACTCATGGTGTAACCTGTCGTAGACACCCCTGTTTCTTTGTCCTTCCCTGTTCTTTGTCGCCATCAGAGTCTGAATCGGAGTATCAGATCCTTGTTGGAAATTATTCCCCACGTATATTTGAGTCCAAAGTCTTGGGTCCCCTTCAAGTACCTTAGCACTCTTTTTGCGGCGGACAATGTCTTCACAAAGTTTGCATGAACCTTGAGAGGATTCCAACGACAAATGAAATGTCAGGTCTGGTGGTGGTCAGGTAGATAAGACTTCCTACAAGCTGTCTATACTTAGTTGCATCCTCAAATTCCTTCCCTTCAATAGATGTGAGCTTCAAGTTTTGTTCCATTGGAGTGCTTAAGGGATTACAGTCATCCATGCCAAACTTGTTCAAGAGATCTCCAATGTACTTCTTTTGAGAAAGAACTATGAATTTAGGATGTTGAATTACTTCAATACCCAAATAGTAATGAACATGACCCAAATCAGTAATTTCAAAACCTTTCTTCAATTCTTTCTTCATGGATGCAATATAGCTATCATTGTTCCCTATTATCAAAAGATCATCTACATACACCACAAGATATACAACTGTTTTTCCAACTTTCTTAACAAACAAAGTTGCATCATCAAGATCAAAATGTTTGAAGTCAAGTTTCAGAAGATGCTCGGTTAATTTCTCATACCGGGCTCGTGGTGCTTGCTTGAGGCCATACAAGGATTTTATAAGCTTGCAAACTTTGTGTTCTTGACCCTTTACAACAAATCCTTCTGGCTGGGACATATAAACTTTCTCCTTTAGATCTCCATTCAAGAAGGTTGTTTTTACATCCATCGATGGACTTTCCATCCATTCGAGAACATTAAAGCAAAGTCAGGATAGTGATCCCATTTCTTTAATGAGGGCAAAGTTTCTTCATAATCGACTCCTCCAACTGCAGTAGATCCTTTTGCCACAAGCCTGGCCTTATGCTTGTCAAGTGGCCCGTCTGCTTTGTACTTGTTCTTGTAGACCCACTTACGGCCAATTGGTTTCGTTCCCAAAGGCGGATCAACCAGCTTCCAAGTGCCATTCTTTATCAAGGCATCATACTCCTTCTGCATCGCTTCTTTCCATTCATCATGAGAAGCGGCTTCTTTGAAGGAAGTTGGTTCATGGTCTGTAGACAAACTCAATTCACAGTTATAAGCAATATCCATATCAACAGGGGAATCAGAATTATCTACATCACCTTCGATTTCTTGAGTGGAACTTCTTGTTCCTGTTTTTCCAACCTCATCGGGATGAACATCCTCCAGTGTCTTTGTCAGCCATTTGGGGGGACCTTTCTGAGATGGCCCTGGCTGGTCACTTGACTGAGTTGGGATTGATTCAAGATTCAATCTCCCAATTCTGTCAATCACATCATCCAATGTGTCATCCGTGGTTGTTTCTTCATGTGGGGAAGATGATTCCACAGTTTGATTCAATATCGGAATCCCCCCTTCAAGATGTGGAATCACATTATCAAATTCTTGGAAAGACTTTGCATGTGTGAATCTATCCAGGCGATCAAGTTGCCGCTCAACAACCTTGTCACTCTTGGAAGATTCAAGAAATATGACATCTCTTGCTATCTCAAACTTCTTATTTGCTTCATCATAGAGACGATATCCTTTGGAGGTATTGGAGTACCCCAAGAAGATACATTTTCTGCTTCTAGCACCAAGTTTGTTCCTTTGACCCTTGGGTATCAAGGCATAACAGGTGGACCCAAAGACCCTGAAATGCTTTAACGAAGGAATGTGGCCATGCCACATTTCAAAAGGAGTTTTGTTTCTAATTGAACTTGAAGGACACCTATTCTTTATGTAAACAGCACATAGAACTGCATCAGCCCAAAACATCAATTTTACATTCTTAAAAAATAACATGGAGCGGACCATATTTAAGATGGTTCTGTTCATTCTTTCAGCTACACCGTTCTGTTGTGGATTATATGGCACAGTGGTTTGATGTTTGATTCCATGTTGACGAAGATAATTTTCAAATTCGTTTGAAGTGTATTATTTTCCATTATCAGTACGTAGAGAGCCAATATGTGTTTGTGCATCATTTTAAATCCATGCATGAAAATTCTTGAAAGTTTGAAAAGCATCAGACTTATTCTTCAATAAGTAAATCCAACACATTCTGGTGTAGTCATCAATAAATGTCATCATGTATTTGTTTCCATTTGCAGAAGCAATAGGCATAGGGCCACATAATGATAAATCTGAATGAACAAGTTCAAGTTTCCTATGTGCTCTTGAGTGTGAATCATGAAATGACTGTTTGCTATGCTTTCCTAGAATACAAGCATCACATTCCTTAGGTTTTCTAGGAATTGTAGGCAGTCCATCAACACCATTTTTCTTCAACAAACGAAGGCTGTCATAGTTGAAGTGTCCAATTCACACCGCCCTCCATTCATTTATAATATCATTTCATAATACTATATCTCTGCGTTATGACATAAATTCTCTGCGCCCTTCACCAGTTAACGCCCTCGACACCACCATCTGAGTTATATCTCCTCTCAATTGCAATACGCACTATCATTCTCACTCCACACTTGTTGTTCACCGCTCTACACTCCTTATTCACTCGTTTGTATACATCGCTGCACACCTCCTTACAGCGTTCCATACAGCGCTTTGCCATAGACAGCGCTGTTGCATTTCCTAACTGCTACCCACGCTGCATATATATCTCATATATAACGCCCCTGGTTCGATACAGCGTTTACCACACTATTTCACAGTCGGCCCTATGCATTACCGCCTCCCATTATAATACGCTGTCTGCGTTTTAGCGCTACCTCTGCCAATATAATACAGCTATCTAACATACAACGCTCCCACTGTCATCGTTTAACAACCATTACAGGCTGTCTGCATATATACAATCGCCCTCCATTTATAATACATCATCCATATTAAATACCGCCATAGCTCTTCACTCGCCCGCTTTGATACCATCCATGTGCATTCTTCAGCTAATACACATTCTGATTTGAGGAGTTACCTCCTGGTTTGACAGAGATTAATACAAAAATTGTCCTTTTGATAATTACTTGTGAGCTTACTTATGTATTCTCTTCTTTAACTTAGTTGATCTTTTATCAAGTCAATTATCAAAGTACTCAGTCAAATGTAGAGACAAAATTATTTTCACTTGTAACTGAATTTCTTGAAATGTCTTCCTTACTTTCTCCTACCTTTAGATCAACCTTTCTTCTTATGGTCACCGTCTTTGACTTTGGAAAATTCTTTCCTTAGATACTTCAAACTCAGAGATGTCAGCACTGTACCCTTCCTGCACCTATCTGCGTTTCTTGCTGCACCACACTGCAATCCTGTACCTTGTTGTACCTATCTGCAAACTGTACTTCCTGTACCTTCCGCAAACTGTACTCTCCTTCAACACCTTCAGTATTTCGATTTACGTTCAGCGCCTTCAGTATTTTGATTTACTTTTCGCAATCTGCTCCCTCTTGTACCTTCTGCAATCTATACTCTTCTTGTCCCTTTTATCTTTAGATTAATCCGCATTGCATGTCCTCCAAATGAGCCGTAGGATAGTCATATATATAGATGACTGATCAGCTATTAGGCCGACCATTCAATTGATATTTAGGCCGACTATGTAGCTTGAAATTTAGGCCGACTTGTAGCTTATTTTCTCCGGAATTATATGAGGTATTACTTCACATATATTCCAATATTGTTGTAGGTTGTTTTCGCTATATTTGGTGCTTGTCTTCCAACACTTCAGGAGGGTTGTTGAGAGGAGCTTTACAAGGTCTTGGAGCAGATCCATCTGAACTGGATCCTTCATGATTTTGACACTTAATACTATTTGTACCTAGAAGACAAGAACCTAATAGACATTAAGAAGAAGTCTATCTACATAATAAAATCTTGCTCATGAAACCCATGAAGTAGGTACAACAAAATACATTTTATTATCTTTGTCTCCTTTTCATAATTACATAGTCACCATGAAGATCGACCTAGTTACATTTTACAACACTCCCTCTTAACTAGGTCGGTATTCATATAGTTACATGATCATTTTCAAATTAGAGAATCTCATAAGAAAAATCAGATTGGTAATTGCATCTGTATAACATCATATCAATTAGCATTGTCCTAGTGCAAGGCCTTGACTAACTGCCCCATCTCTTCAACGAGACAATGGGCTTCAATGCTGGCGAGACACATGACTTATAGACACCTTCGTCATTGTCTCTCCAAGGTACATACTCCACCCGGGTGTTCCCAAAGTATGACTGTCTTGGACTATTCTTATCTTGGGTAGCTAGCCCTCAAAGAATATCGGTCCCCCACTACTCTTATTTTGAATGCCCTATCACATTCTCAAAGAGTATCGAATGCCAGATGATTACCCAATCCTCCATTCCGTCTTCCCAAGACCAGAATGATGTGTCTATCTCTCCCTCTCAACTAGGGAGGACCTTATTCCACAAGGGAATGTACTCATTCTTATACAAAGAATGTACCTAAGCTCATCCTTAGGAATTACCAAGTTTCTTCCAAGTACGAATCTTACCATCAGGCTCCCTCTTGACTAGGGACCTCTAGCAGCAATGGTGAGACACCTAGCTGTTCATGAAGAATTCCTATCCTCGATGTCATGGATTTTGATATTGAGGAATCTCCAACTTTTAGCTTCATAGGGCACAAATCATCCTGAGTCATGTCAGACTATTAGAGAGTGATTCATCAAACTTCCTTTATCAGGTCCATTGTTATGCCATGCTGCTTTCCTTTGTATCATTTCCAGGGATCATACATCCTTTCTCATGATTAGCAGCCCTGCACAAATTTATCCAGATAAATATTTACATATGAACCTTTTAAAACAAAAGTTACCTTAGAGATGATCTTTCACCATGACATATTTGTGTAAGCATCGACATCCTTCATACAGATTGACACATCTCCTAATGATATGTTTTTCCAAGGGTCTTCTTTTTTACCAGACTTTTGTCAGATTCTACATATCTTTCTAGGAGATATTCTAGTCACATCTTCTTGGGCTCCGGATGATCACTGCCTCTTGTCATGGTTGCATTTCATGATCTCTTCCTCTCTACACATTCTCCATTCCCAGGAACTTACACATTTTCCAGTTCCTCGTTCATATACAACCACCTCATATTTCATGAGGACATATTATGTTGATTTCATCTGTCCATGCATAGAGAGATACTCCTTCATAGATCATAATTCTAAATACAGAAGTCCATTACCTGCAACCATATGACATGACTTCACAACATCCAATGTCAGCATATAAATATATACATACCTCATACCTTGAGTCATCCTGTAGCAATTTATCAAGAATGAAGAGCTTCATTCCCTTTGACTTGCTTCAACAATATGTCATCACATCCCAAAATTCTGTCTCCATGATGACCCTTGATCTTGATGACTACCTTCTTAAAGTTTGTCAAAGAGGTTTTCTCGGAGTTGATTCACCAGGAGCTCTTGTCATGCTTAGATCAAGATGCTACATTGCTTCTTATCATATAACCAACATAAATCAATTCCTTATTCATAAGTTTGCGTGATTTTTCCTTGAATCTTCTTTTCTTTCTCTTATTGAGATTGTCCCTTTAGGACCATCTTTCTTGTAATGTCCACAAGTCTTCCACATTTCCTCAACTTCCCTTTTTCTTCTGCAAATGTTTGAATCTTTTATCCTTCAACATTTTTGCCCTTGATTTGTCTTTTTCCATCCAGTATAGAGACCACAAGTTGAATGAGGTAATTTTCTTGTCTATTTGTTACGTTGTCTTTTCGTCTTTTCCACATCTCACAGTTGAGATCTTATGAAGATATCCCTTCATTCTTTGATACCTCAATTTTGTGTAAATCGGGTCTAAGTGACATAACCTTATTTATTGCATAGAATAGTTCTTTCATTTTATCATATATTCTCTTGATGTCTCCAATTCTTCATGGACTTTTCTTGACTTTGCTTTCTTCGAGGACTGTGACTTTCCTCGTCATGCAAGGATTCTTGGTAACCTAACTAGCTTATAGATCTCCCTGCAAAACAAAGTCATTTAACCTAATATGATTATAGAATGAAAGATACTTACTTGATAAGTGAAGATAAGGTCTTCAGCTTGACTTCTTCGATGGTTGTTGAGAAAAGATGTGTTAGTGCTTTCTCTTTGGATGATCTTCTTCAAGGGTAAGGATTAGGTCCTTGTTGTAATGATGACAAACCCTTCTTTTGGTTGTCTCTGTCTTGTGCTATTTCTGTCATGAAACATAGGTCTCATTTTGATACTGAAATCATTCTTTTAAGATAGCACTATATTATTGTGATTGCACTGTGAGTTCCCAAAGATTGCGGTATTTGCACAAGAATCAACTTAATTGTAGCAACACTGAATCATGTACCAGCATATAGTATCAAAGTGGGTGATTATGTTAATGTAGATAATACCAGACCTGAAGTATCACTCTGAACTGCACCAGGTATGCGGAGAAGTATAGTAGTTAGACTACTGAACTGAGTTTGTCAAAAATACTCCTGAAATTTGATCCATAAGTGTCTCTTAGATGCCCTTCCTTAACTGTTACCTTAGCTCTGAAACCATGTTGAGAATTTGTAGGGCTCGAGATTAATACAAAAATTCTCCTTTTGATAATTACTTGTGAGCTTACTTATGTATTCTCTTCTTTAAGTTGGTTGATCTTTCATCAAGTCAATTATCAAAGTACTTAGTCAAATGTAGAGACATAATTATTTTCACTGGTAACTGAATTTCTTAAATGTAGTTAGGAAGGTAAATCTCTAATTTACCTTCCTTGCTTTCTCCTCTTTAGATCAACCTTTCTTCTTATGGTCATTGTCTTTGACTTTGGCAAATTCTTTCCTTAGATATTTCAAACTCAGAGATGTCAGCATTGTACCCTTCCTGCACCTATCTACATTTCTTGCTGCACCACATCGCAATCCTGTACCTTGCTGTACCTATCCGCAAACTGTACTTTCCTGTACCTTCCGCAAACTGAACTCTCTTTCAGCATCTTCAGTATTTCGATTTACCTTCAACACTTTCAATATTTCGATTTACCTTCAGCACCTTCAGTGTTTCGATTTACTTTCCGCAATCTGCTCCCTCCTGTACCTTCCGCAATCTGTACTCTTCCTGTCCCTTTTATCTTAGATTAATCCGCATTGCTTGTCCTCCAAATGAGCCATAGGACAGTCATATATATAGATGATTGATCAGCTATTAGGCCGACCATTCAGTTGATATTTAGGCTGACTATGTAGCTTGAAATTTACGCCGACTTGTAGCTTATTTTCTTCGGCATTATATGAGGTATTACTTCACATATATTCCAATATTGTTGTAGGTTGTTTTCGCTATATTTGGTGCTTGTCTTCCAACAATTCTGGATGGCTATTGAGAGCTTCTTTACAAGGTCTTGGAGCAGATCCATCTGAACTGGATCCTTCATGATTTTGACACTTAATCCTATTTGTACCTAGAAGACAGGAACCTAATAGACATCAATAAGAAGTCTATCTACATAATAAAATCTCGCTCATGAAACCCTTGAAGCAAGTACAACAAAATACATTTTATTATCTTTGTCTCCTTCTTTTCATAATTACATAGTCACCATAAAGATCGACCTAGTTACATTTTACAACATTGACCCTCCCTCAATCTCTTCAACATGATGAATGAAGAGGAAAACCGTGTATCCACAATCTTCAACAACGGTAGATTGGTGTACTCCTTGTAGATAGTGAGGGCATTTGTATTGTTTTGTACAAAGTTGCGGATATGCCGTGCATCCTAAATAATGCTTCCAATCCAAAGCACATCAGAGGCAATAGATTTCAGTGCTAAGTTCAATTAATGGGCAATGCAAGGTGTCCAAAATATTTGTGGATATTTAGCTTCCACAATCATACCAACAACCTTGCAAACAGGTGCATTATCTGTAATGATTTGCACACAAGAATCGACACCTACATCTTCAATAATTTTAATAAACAACTCACCCATATATTGTGCATCCTTGTATTGTCCAAGTGCATTCACTGATTTCAAGAAAACTGGACCATTCAAAGATGACACCATGAAGTTGATGAGTGGGTGCCGTCCTGGATCTGTCCATCCATCAGAAACAATGCTAGCCCCAGATGTTGATCATGTTGATTTAATAGGCTCAAGCATTTTGTCCACCTCTTTCTTTGCCTTTGTCAACAATGTGGTTCTCAGCTTCTCTGACCCAAGAGGCACATACCCTGATGGAACCCCTTGACTTAGAGCTCGACACATCTTAATAAATAGAGGTGACTGTGCAACATTAAAGGATATGAAGTTCTGATAGAAAAAAATGCAATGGTGAGATTAGGCTTTTCCCTCTTCTCTTTTTGGAAAATCTTGTCCATTGGACCAAGTGTAGTTGCCTTTCTTTTTGCTGCTTGTCCCCCACTAAAGCTCTCAAATGGGAACTTGTTGCTGCTTTTCCTCAAGAATGGAAAGGGGTCATCATTCTTGTTTTGTTTTGATTTTGATGCCACATTTGCTGCACCAACAAACGCCTCTTTCTCCATTTCCTTCCTCCTTGTTAATGGCACCTGTTTACAAGCTGAAATGCCACAACTTGGCAAAGTCAACAAATGAGCTTTCACACGGTAATGTGCTTGTGAAATGGCTATGGCAAAAACTGCATTTCCATGCAACATTGCTTCCTCCCTTCGCCTTACTGCTTGACCCTGCCTCTCTTGTCACATATTTCCACAATGCGTATTTGGGGTCTTGAGTTTGTTTTCCCTGAACATTTGAAGTTGCTGTTTGTTAAATTTGGACAACTAGGTCCAAACTCCATGTTATGATGCTCAGATTAAGAGGCTAATATTTTTGTTGGATTCCTCTTTCGGAGAGGTGTAAAATCCATATATAATATGTCTTAATCCGATGAGCAGAACATTTATTTTGAATTTATTATTCATAATAAAGTATATGTGCAGGTCGGCCTTAAGGTTTCACACCCCCAGCAGATGTGTCACACACCCCAATGATGGATATAAATACAGGCAAAGTTGGAGAGCATTTCAACACAACACAACTCACATCTTCTTCTCTCATCTGATTTAGTACGAGCTCCTTGGAGGACGAGTTCAGCCCACACGTGTGAAGGAGAAGAAGGACAAATCTGTACGGATAGCTGAAGGACGAATTTCTGCAGTTAGGGTTTTGCAGAAAGTTTGACCAGCGTTGACTTTGGTCAACGCATGGTCCGAATGGGTCAAATTTGTGAGAAGTTCGATTTGGAAGGCCGCACTGCTTGGGCATTTTAAACGGGTCAAAGGGTTGACCAATCGGGCCGTCGTTGTGACTTTTAGCTTGTTCAAGATTTTTTCCCTGGACAACGTTGGATTTTTGTAAGTTGACTTGGGTTGACCCTGCTTTGTCAGATTGGAGGACTGCTGTGACACATTCTGGGTTGGCTGACCAAGGAGACTTTGCTGGTTGAAGCATCCTGTTGACCGCCGTAACGCACCACCACATTTTTCCTGTTTCTGATTTGTCTTCTATAAGATCCACTTATATGTTCTATCTACATTTTACTTAACTATTTGTATGATTGCTGTGAGGAAAGTAAAGTCGCTCCAAGCATAGAACATCTACTAAAATTTACATGGTATCAGAGCTGAGGTGAAGACAAACTCTATCTTTAGCAATCACCACCGGAAGAAATGGGTTCCACAAGTCTTGAATTCAAGGAGAATGACAAGCTGACTGGAAGGGATGACTTCCATGCCTGGAAGATGATATTAGATCTCAAATTGGAGGACCATGATCTCTTGGATCATGTGCTGGGTAAAATTCAAGAACCTCCATCCAATGCTACCGCTGCTGTTAGAAACAAGTATAAGAAGAGAGAGATCAAAGCAAAGCTGCTGATCAGGGAATCCATACATAAGAGCCTGGTTGCCTATATATCTGAACTAGGCACATCCAAGGAGATGTATGACAAATTGATCCTTATGTTCAAAGTAAACAATGTGAACCAAGTGCTATTCCTCAAGAACAAGTTGAAGAATATGAAGAAGGGCCGGGATGAATCTATTCAAACCTTCTTTCTGAAATTGACCGAAACAAGGAACAATCTGCTGGCTATTGGGGAGACAATAGCTGATCGTGAGATGGTTCTTGCCGCACTTGGAGGACTCCCATATGAATGGCAAGTATTCACAACTACCATTCTCAACAATAATACCATTCCTAACTTTGATGAGCTTCTGTCTAGATGTATGCAAGAAGAAACAAGGATGAAGGAATTCGATAATGACAGAAATGCTGCCTATGGTGCTCATTCTCGAAAGCAGAACTCTGGTGGTCCTAAGGACAAAGGAAGAACGAAGGCTCAAGAAAAGAAGGGCAAGTGTTTCACTTGCCATAGGCCTGGTCACTATGCTAGAGAATGCCCCTTCAAGAAGGATTCTCCCGATAGTGATGATAACAACAACAATTGAAGGAATGGGAATCGAAGAAATGACAGATCCAAAGGAAAGAGGAAGGCTCACTTTGGTGGAAACAATCAACCTTCTAAAAGGTCTAGAAATACCAGGTATGAGGAGTCTAATGTTGTTGATAAAAGAAATGAGTATATTCTTGTATCTGTTCTCTCTGCTACATCTCCGCACGACACTATGGATGTCTAGCTAATCGATAGTGGTGCCTCAAGACACATCACCGGATTCAAGGGAGCACTCTCTGACATGGTTGAAAGGGATACTAATCTAGAAATTATCCTTGGGGATAATGCCACATATCCCGTGAAAGGGACAGGGACTGTGACCCTCCACTTGTCTCAAGGACAAGTCCTACGCTTGCAAGATGTACTCTATGTACCTAAATTGAAGAAGAACCTTGTGTCTGTATCTACCATGGAAGACAAAGGATTCAATGTAACTTTCTCTGATGGAAAGGTGCTCATGTGGAAGGAGAGCTTCAATGAAGCTATCTCAATTGGTTTTAGAGTTGGTACACTCTACCAAGTTGGAGGGAGTCCGTTGGGAGCTATGACTTGTGATACTATCCGACAAACCGAACTATGGCACCGAAGATTTGGACACCTTCATTACAAAGCCCTTCCCGAAGCAAGGAAGGTGGTGACAGGGATGCCTGATTTTGGAAATAATCATGAAGGTGGATGTAAGGGCTGTGCTGAAGGAAAACATACAAGGGGACCTTTCCCCTCAAGTGTCACAAAGACATCTGATATATTGCAACTGGTCCATTCTGATCTATCTGGTATGTTGCCCGTAACATCCCTGGGGGGATGCTCTTACTACATGACATTTATTGATGACTTCTCTCGCAAAACCTGGATATACTTCTTGAAGAAGAAGGATGAGGCTTTCATGTGGTTCCGTACCTTCAAAGCCTTTGTGGAAAATATGACCAGAAAGAAGATCAAGATTTTGAGGACCGACAATGGCACTGAATATGAGTCAAATGAGTTCAAAGACTTTTGCAGAGAAGCTGGCATTAAGAGGGAGACTACCACTGCATATACTCCTGAGCAGAATGGTGTTGCCGAACGCAAGAATAGGACTATTGTGGAAGCTGCCCGTGCCATGCTATGTGACCAGGGTCTACCAAAGTTTCTGTGGGGAGAAGCTGCAAATACTGCCGTGTACATTCAAAACCGATGCCCTCATTCCGCTTTGGACTCCAAAACTCCCGAAGAGGTTTTCTCTGGTAAGAAACCTGATGTCTCACATTTTAGAATTTTTGGATGTCCTGCCTATTTTCATGTGCCGAAAGAAAAGAGAAGTAAGCTGGATGCTACTGGGAAGAAAGGAATGTTTGTGGGCTACAGTGAGACTTCTAAGGCCTATAGAGTCTATGTACCTGGTCAAAGGGAAGTAGAGATAAGCCATGATGTCACCTTTGACGAAGATGCTTCCCCGAAGAAAGTAGTAGATCTTCCAAGATCTGGAGAAAATCATGAAGAAAGGCCTGGAAATCTGGAAGAACCGCAGGATGAGACAATGCCTGATATTGAAGGACCAATGGACCCTATTGATCCATCTCCTTCAATGGGAAAGAGACCATCATGGCTCAGGGACACCCTCGAAGATGCTGAGGGTCATGCTGCCCCAAGGGGGACATTCCGAGAAAGCAAGAAGCCATGTAGATACCAAGGGTATCTAGTTGCCATGAGTACTATTGTACAATCTGAACCTGGATCTTTTGAGGAAGCCGTAAAGCATCAAGTTTGGAAGGATGCTATGCACGAAGAATATGAGTCCATAATGAAGAATGATGTCTGGGATGTGGTCCCGAGACCGTAGGACAAATCTGTTGTCACCGCGAAATGGCTCTACAAGATCAAACATGGATCTGATGGGAGTGCTGAAAAGTTCAAGGCAAGGTTTGTTGCTCGTGGCTTCTCTCAAAAGGAAGGAATTGACTATGATGACATATTTGCACCTGTGGCACGATATACCACCATTCGATCAATCATAGCCCTTGCTGCTACGCAAGGATGGAGTCTTCATCAGATGGATGTCAAGACCGCTTTTCTGCATGGTGTAATAAAGGAAGAGGTGTATGTAGAACAACCTCTGGGATTTGAAGTTCAGGATCGAGACACTCATGTCTGCAGGTTGAAGAAGGCCCTCTATGGGTTAAAGCAAGCACCCAGAGCTTGGTACGAGAGGATGGATAGTTACTTGATGAAGCTGGGCTTCACTCGAAGTAATGCTGATCCGAACCTTTACTTCAAGGTTGTGCAGGGAAAGCCTCTCATTCTAGTGTTGTATGTGGACGACCTCTTCCTGACAGGTGCTGACCCTCTCATTCATCAATGTAAGAGGGAGCTCGCTGCTGAGTTCGAGATGAAGGACCTAGGATTGATGCACTACTTCCCAGGCCTGGAGGTCTGGCAGAGACCTGGAGAGATTTTCCTTTCTTAAGGAAAATACATTGTGAAGCTTCTGGAAAGATTTGGTATGGTGGACTGTAAGTCCGTGTCGACATCGATGGAACTCAACTTTAAGAAGTTGAGTGGCAGCGCTGCTGGGCCTATCTTGGCCAATCCTACTGAGTATCGTCAACTCATAGGAGCTTTGATGTTCTTAGTGAATACCCGACCAGATATATGTTTTGCAGTGAACACTTTGAGTCAACAGATGGTTGAGCCTCATCATTTTCACTGGGTTGGTGCCAAGAATCTTCTGAGATATCTTCGGGGCACGATAAACCATGGGTTGAGATACACTGCCGGGAGTGTGACACTCCGTGGATATACTGATGCCGATTGGGCTCGCAGTGTGGTGGATCGTAAGAGCACATCGGGATGCTGCTTCAATCTTGGTTCTGCTTCGATCTCATGGATGAGCAGGAAGCAGAAGTTGGTGGCTTTGAGCACCGCGGAGGCCGAATACATTGCTGCTAGTATGGCCTGTTGTGAAGCAGTTTGGTTGCGAAAGCTCTTTAGTGAGCTGTTTGGACATGTGCTAGATACCACTGTGATACTCTGTGATAATCAGAGTGGGATTCGTATGACTGAGAATCTTGTGTTCCACGACCGATCCAAGCATATTGATATCAGGTACCACTTTATCTGGGATATGGTACAGCGAGGCGCCGTAAGGCTCGATCATATAGGAACTGATGAGCAGGTCGCGGATATTCTCACTAAGCCCCCGGGGAAGGTCAAGTTCCTAACCTTCGTGAGAGTCTTGGTGTCATGGAACGACCCTATGATGTGGGTCCTGTTGGACGATGAGCTCTGGGAGCTCTGGGGGGCTTTGGGGATAGCTTCTCGGAGCTATAAGCACTCATAATGCTTCTGCCCCACCCTTGTGATTATTGAGCCGGTTCGCCTCTCATTTATCTGTGCCCCGTATGCATCCTACCCATTGAGTTCAGGGCTCATGGGAAGTACCTCTCATTTGGCCAATGAGGTGGGAAAAGCTAGAGACTATTAGCAAAGACCGATGGACGCATCAGAGATTGCCGTACTCTCTATCTAGGATGGCACGGTCCAACCACTTGATCTGGGATCAAGTTTAGTGAGGTCTGGGACGTCTGCCTGACTTCGGGTCAGATGAACCAACTTTGGGTTGGTTGGATACTCTTTATGAGTTTGATAGAGGTTTCGAACCTCTGGACTGATTATGTCAGTCGGGGGATGATGTCTTTGTGACTGACCCACTTCTGTTCTGAAATAAAGAGGCCAGCAAAGCAAGTTACGGCGGGATGACGCGCGATGTTTGATTGCACCGATGGATGGAGTTCTCCCTAGTTGAGAGGGAGTGTTAAATTTGGACAACTAGGTCCAAACTCCATGTTATGATGCTCAGATTAAGAGGCTAATATTTTTGTTGGATTCCTCTTTCGAAGAGGTGTAAAATCCATATATAATATATCTTAATCCGATGAGCAGAACATTTATTTTGAATTTATTATTCATAATAAATTATATGTGCAGGTCGGCCTTAAGGTTTCACACCCCCAGCAGATGTGTCACACGCCCCAATGATGGATATAAATACAGGCAAAGTTGGAGAGCATTTCAACACAACACAACTCACATCTTCTTCTCTCATCTGAGATAGTACGAGCTCCTTGGAGGACGAGTTCAGCCCACACGTGTGAAGAAGAAGGACGAATTTCTGTACGGCTGAACTGAAGGACGAGTTGCTGCAGCTAGGGTTTTGCAGAAGGTTTGACCAGCGTTGACTTTGGTCAACGCATGGTCCAATTGGGCTGAAATTTGGTGAGAAGTTCGATTTTGGAAGGCCGTACTGTTTGGCACAGAAATCGAAGTCAAAGGGTTGACCAATCTGCTGCTGCGTTGACTTTTAGCTTGCTGCCCTGCGTTGATTTTTTCTGGACAACGTTGACTTTTTTGGAGTTGACTTGGGTTGACTCGTTTGCCGATTGGAGGACTGTTGTGACACATTCTGGGTTGGCTGACCAAGGAGACTTTGCTGGTTGAAGCATCCTGTTGACCGCCGTAACGCACCACCACATTTTTCCTGTTTCTGATTTGTCTTCTATAAGATCCACTTATATGTTCTATCTACATTTTACTTAACTATTTGTATGATTGCTATGAGAAAAGTAAAGTTGCTCCAAGCATAGAACATCTACAAAAATTTACACTGTTGCAACCCCACTTCCAATAGATGGAATACTTGCAGACCTTGATGAAATAGGGACAGGAGGGGCATCTCCAATGGGGAAATTCTTCCCCTTTCTTTGCCCCTGCCTTGCTGCCTTTGATTGAGCCATGAATACTTTAATAAATAAACAAAAATGACCAAATATGTAAAACATATGCACATGCAAACAACAAACCAAATGCAAAAACATAGAGAGACAACGCACTTATCAGTTGCTCGAATCTCTTTGAAAACACTCCCTTGCTCCTTGCTCTATGTTCAACTCAGACACAAGCTTTGGTGAGAAACAATGAGGGAAATCACTTTTTTTTATAAGTCACTGGACGTATTTTAGCGCAGGTCGGATCCGGCAAAACGAGATTCGATCATGTCTGTACAGGACACGATCAAGACTCGTCGTGTCCTGTACGGACACAATCGAATCTGAGATATCGGACTCGAATCCCCACACGTTGTGTCAGATTCGCATGATTCGGGACACGTGACCCTATATCAACGAATCCGGTTTCTTAGCCGAAAATCTAACGTTCTGATGCAAGGCTTGTATTTTTTGTTGTTGTTGTTTTTTGCAGGAAAAAACACGCACACTGAAGAGCAAAAAAAAAAAAAAAAACCCCTTCCTCATTTCAAACAATTACATGATCCTTTTACTAGCTCACTTGGTGTAAAGTTACTTTATGAGAATAGAGGTCTTGGGTTAAGTCTCTTTGTCAAGCTTATTTTTCTAAAAAGCTTTTTGTTAAGTTACTTTTTCTTAAAAAGCTTTTTGGCAAGTTGCCTTTTAAAAAAAAGGGTTTTATTTAAAAAACACATGTAAACGTAACATTGTAAAAGTGACTCTCACTTATTTATAAAAGTGGGTCACATAAAGTAGTATTATTTCAAAAGTGAGCTTATTATATTAAGTTTGGAAAAGGGGGTGGGGGATTTTTAAAAAAAATACAACTTCATCATCAACTTTCAACCTATCACATGATTACTTGGCATCTACTACAATTTTTCTTCAAAAAGACAGAACTTCTTCATCCGAAAGCCATTTTCAGAGCCGTTTTTTTGAACCGGCCTAATTTTTCGAGATCTTTTTATTGGAGCAGTTAGTTTCAACCTTTTCAGCTTCAGTTTTTAAAAATGGAAAGTGCATGCCCGGTTATTCTTAACAGCACCAATTATTTCCAATGGCTATCCTACATGGTAGACTTACTTAGAAGTAAAGGGCTTTATAGAATAGCCTTATGACAAGAATCTAAACCTACCGATGCAGATAAAAAGACTAAATGGGAAAATAAACAAGATCAAGCATGAGGGTTGATAGGAATGTCCATTGCTCAAGATCTTAGATTTTATATCCAAGAAATTGACTCCCTTGCTGAAGCTATGGAAAAGCTAGATACTGTTTTTGGCGTTCCCCTTCTTTTGATGCTTTTTGTGATCCTTTGATAAGAGAACAAGAAAAAATCTTACACCTTGGTCTTATTAATACTGGAAACTCTTTTAAGAAAACCTTAGCAACCCAACAACAACCATATCCAAAGAATCCTAAGAAGCAATATCCTAAAAAGAATGGTCCTAAACCAAACAAGGGTCTTAAGCAATTTCAGCTGCAAATTGAAAAAGAAACTCAACAAATTGATAAGGCAAATAAAAACAAAGGGAAGAAGACAGATAGACATTGCAACTTTTGTAATCGTCATGGCCACGTAGAGTCAAAATTGTTTAAGAAGATGGAAGCCTTGGAAGTAACAATGAAGAAGCACAACATCCATTTGGAGAACTCTTCAACTTCATCTTCGGGAATGGAAATTTCTGCTTGTGGTTGTCAAGCATCAAGATCTGGTTATGCATTGAATGTATTTTCTTCTTCTCATTCTCATGAGTGGCTCCTTGATTCTGGAGCCTCTTACCACATGGCCAAAAATAAAGCCATGTTTTCTTTTTTAAATGATTGTAACACCAAAAACATTTATGTTGGTGATGATAGATCTCTTAGTGTTGTAGGGTCTGAAACCATTCATCTAGATAATGGTCAGTTTAATGATGTATTATGTGTTTCTACCTTGTCCTGCAACTGTTATGAATATAATTCATAACTAATAGAAGAAATAAATGTAAATAATAATCAAAATGATGATTATCTTAAATAGTTGTTAGTCAAGTGAAAAGGCATGTCAAAAAGACATGCCCAGTCATGAAAGACCACTTGCCTAAGTATATAAGCAGGGCTTCATTGTAACATTTCTCATCACTTACACATTTTATATATAATAAATTATTATTACTAATACCTCTTGTGTATTTTTATAATTAAAGTCAACAAGCCTGCAGTTTTGTTGCTTTAGTGGTATCATAGCAATGCCGCACAATATAATCTTACGAGCCTTTGAACGTAGCTTACCGTACACTATGCCATTACGTGTAGATCTTGAAGAAATTGAACAGATTAGAAAAATTCAAGAAAAACTTTAGCAATTAGAAAAGTCATGTGTAGAAGCTACAACCTGTTTTAAGAAAGGTTATGAAGAAATCCATAATAAGGAAGAAGATGTTGATTAGAATAATGAATATGAAAAAGATATCAATCAAGATGGTGGAGAAGACGAAGCAGTAGATGATTATGATAAAGCTGATATAGATCACGATTATGATTCACATGAAGATGAGGATGATCTCAACAACGATTGGGATAGCAAGACATCTGAAATCATCTTGCCTAAAGGCTACAATCTTGAATTACGTAGAAGCATAGACCTTGAAACAAACAATTAGAAAACCTTTGGAAAGGAAATACCCATGAACAATATATTATGAGTGAACAGGATGGAAAGGTTTCTCCAACTCTCATGCTAAGAACTCCAGAAAATCTATTTTCACCTCTTAAGGATGATCCTCCAAGTACACTAGGAAAGAAACCATCTCCTTCTAAAGCGGAGAAAGTTGAACATAAATTGCGAAAAAAGGGGTTATTGGTTATCGTGTGAACCCTTTTTTTCAAAAACAGGTTCCAGATTATTACTCGGCAGTTTCTCACTATGAAAATCGAGGTCACGACTTTGTTGATATGAATTACCCCGGTACTGACAAGGGTCTTCAATTTGACAGAGACTATGTGATGATCAATGTCGTGGCCACTAATGGAATTTTCTCCACCGTATACGAAATTATGAACAGAGTAGAAGGTTGCTCTTATGCCTTGAAAAAAGTGCACTGTGATCCAAATGGAAATAGCGAGCGTAATTGACATGCTCTCATCAAAGTTCAGGCAGTCGCATTTTATTGGAGGTCGTGGCGTTTTAACATGCTCGTTTTGTCAGAAATCTATGAGAAGTTATTGGAAAAGATGGTGATTGCAAGTTGTGACTGTCCAAACAAATCGACAACCAACATTATTAAACGAGTTTGCTATCCCCGCCGCACTGCCCAGACAATCCGCTGTGTTGGCCTTGTCAATTTCCGCGAATCATTCCGCTGTTCGACTGACCGAGATATAATAAAAAATACTAATAAAACTCTGTCGTCTCCTTCTTGCCGTCAAGCGGCGTGCCTGGACGATGGGTCAACCGGTGTGGTCGATACACCAATTCCCTCGTTGATCGGTATAAACATATATTGCGTTGTCCAAGGGTTGTTGTTGTTTTCCACTATCGCTACCCTCGCCTCCCACTATCCCGACCATGATTACTCCGCAGTCACCATCGCGTTACCTGCTGACCCACATTGCCGCCTCCACTATCACCCTTCCACCACATATCCTCCCCCGAAACATTGTCATGCAACCTCCACTAATTGCAATCGTTTCTGTCCACTGCAGACGAGGCAGGGCCAGGCGGGGCAAGCAGAGGCAGACGCAGGGGACAAAACGAGAACGAGGTGCCGAAAGATGAGGGAAGAGTTGGGATAGGGGCAGCCACAGTCAAGAATCCAAACCCCCGAGCTTACATGAGCACCAAGCCCATCAGACCATTTTGAAGCTATGACCCGACTCAGCTGCAACCAGTTATACAGGGATCCACACGCCCATGCACCTGAAGGAAGATGACCAATTGTTAATTTGTAATTGCGGCGAGCACACCCACAATAGATAGAGCGCTCCAACGATTTCGTTTCGATGGTTATACGATGGTTTCAATCCTTCCCCTCGATTCTCTTTTATCTTGACCGAGACTTTAGTGCTTGTAAATACGTAATAGAGTTGGTTGGGAGAATAATAGAGGAATGGATTCGACTCAACCTAGAAGAAATGTCGGATGTAGAAATAGCCCACACTTCTGTAACGACCCTTTATGCACGTTAGATAATAGACTCGCTTAATTCTCGCATAAAGCCCGCCTAGCACATCCACAAATTATTTTGAATAATATATATATATATATATATATATATATATATATATATATATATATATATTATATAATTTATAATTATATAATATATATAATTCAAATAAGAAAAAATTCGATAACCCTAAATTCAAGGCAATATCTCCCGCAAAATTATACAAGACGAGGTACGAGTAATAGTTATATATGACGAGATGATAAGCACAAGGTTGAGCAAATAAGCTTTGAGCTTTGAGGACAAAGCTTTTCGAAGGATGAGGCAATGTTATGAATATAATTCATAACTAAGAGAAGAAATAAATGTAAATAATAATCAAATGATGATCATCATAAATAGTCATTAGTTAAGTGAAAAGGCATGTCTAAAAGACATGCCCAGTCATGAAAGGCCACCTGCCTAGGTATATAAGCAGGGCCTCATTGTAACATTTCTCATCACTTATACATTTTATGTATAATAAATTATTATTACAAATACCTCTTGTGTATTTTTACAATTAAAGTCAACAAGCCTACAGTTTTGTTGCTTCAACAACCTTCTATCTGTTTATCAGATAACTCATTCAGGTGAAGGGAAAACCGTAGAATTCTCACCTCAAGATGTTGTAATTAAGGACCTAAGAGATCCTAGACATATTTTAGCTATTGGCATTGCTAATTATTCCACAAGGTTGTGTAAGTTTGACAACTTTGCGTCATCATGTCTTCCCTCCGTTTTTGTTGATCATCATGATGAAGTGAGCAAACTTTGGCATGAGTGATTTGGTCACTTAAACTATCGCTCTCTTCAAACTCTATGTAAAGAAAATATGGTGTCATGTCTTCCTATGGTAACTTGCCGAGATGGTGTTTGTTCCGGTTGTGTACTCGGAAGACCTCGTCAGGATAGTTTTGACAAACGTGCCTCTTGGCACGCTTCAACCCCTTTGTAGCTTGTGCACAGTGATTTATGTGGTCCATTTCTAGTTGTTTCTTTCTCTGGCTACAAGTACTTCTCAACTTTCGTTGATGATTTTTCCATACGCACTTGGGTATACTTCTTAAAACTCAAGAGTGAAGTTTTTAACATGTTCTTGGCCTTTAAGACCTTTGTTGAGAAACAATTTGGACATCACATTCTTAAGTTAAGATTTGACAATGGAGGAGAATATGTTAACAACAAATTTATCAACTTTTTCACTGAGCATGGCATTCAATTGCAACATACTGTTCCGTATACTCCACAACAAAATGGTGTAGCTGAAAGGAAGAATCACACTCTAAAAGAAATGGCTAATTGTATGCTTCAATCTAAAGGACTTAGTCTTAATTTTTGGGCAGAAGCAATTAACCGTGCAAATTGGATAGTAAATGGCACTCCTACTTAGGTTTTAAGGAATATCACTCCAGAAGAAACCTGGAGCTCAATCAAACCAGATGTAAGTCACTTTCGTGTCTTTGGAAGTGAAGCTTGGGCCCATACTCCTGATGAGAAACGTAAAGCCTTAGAACCTAAGAGTGAAAATGCATTTTTGTTGGATATTCTGAAGATGTCAAAGGATATAGACTTCTTCAACCCAAACCCAAAAATGTAATCATTAGAAGAGATGTAAAATTTGATGAAAATATATCGGCCTGCGAGCCTAGTTCGGTGGGTGTGCCACCTTTGGCCTGCGAGCCTGATTCGACATATGTGCCACCTCTCTCTATCTCTTCTACTTCTGACAACATTCCTTCTACTTTGAATCATCACAACGAGGATGAAAATCCTCCTCCACCTCCTTAGGATCTTCCTTCAACACCACAACCTCCAAAATGGGTCTGCTCTACTCGGGATGCAGCTGGTTCTCTTGCAGGTGACCCCGCAGTTCAACGTCATACACGTTCTTAGTTCGATAGAGCCTCTTCCTTATTGGTTCAAGTTCCAGAAAATCATGATCCAGATACCTTTGAAGAAGCTTCAAGTCATCTAGATTGGGATGTAGCTATGAATGAAGAATATCGTTCCTTATTGGCAAACGATACTTGGGATCTTGTTCCTCTTCCAAAGGGATGAAAATTTATCAGATGCAGATGGGTTTACAAAACAAAGTTTGGACCAGATGGAAAAGTGGATAAACATAAAGCTCGTCTTGTTGCTAAAGGATTTTCACAAGTTGAAGGCATTGACTATACTGAAACCTTCTCCCTTGTTGCCAAAATGAATTATATCCGCCTTTTTCTTTCCCTTACTGCTTCCTTTAAATGGGAATTCCATCAAATGGATGTTAAATCCGCCTTCCTACATGGGGATTTGTATGAATAAATCTACATGTAACAATCCCTTGGCTTTATCCAAAATGACTCTAGCCTTGTTTGTCGCCTTAGGAAGTCTATCTATGGTCTCAAGCAAGCCCCTCGGGCTTGGTATGCCAAAATAGATAGCTTTCTCTTAGATAATGGCTTTTCTAGATGTCATTTTGACAACACTGTCTACACCAAGAAAGTGGGTAAGTCATTAATCATCCTTGTTCTTTATGTTGATGATCTTATCCTTACTAGTAGTGATCCCAACAATATAAACCATGTGAAGTCTAGCCTCAAAAAGAAGTTTGAAATGACAGACTTGGGACACTTGCATTATTTCCTTGGTCTTCAAGTCTTGCAATCCAAAGAAGGTATTATCCTTTCTTAGTCCAAGTATGCCTGTGATCTTCTACGCCACTTTCACATGGAAGACTGTAAGCTAGCCCCTTCTCCCTTTCAGTCTGGAGTCAAGCTTTTAGTCACTTGTACTTCCCCTGAAGTTGGTGCTACCTTATATCGCCAACTTGTTGGTAAACTTCTGTATCTAACCCATACCTGTCCTGACCTTTCCTTTGCTGTTGGTCTTGTTTCTCGGTTTATGCACAAACCTCATGAAAATCATTGGAAAGAAACTCAAAGAATATTTTGATATATTCGAGGTACAGTTCAAATCTGGTTTCATTACAGTGCAGGAGCATCTCCATTGTTGGTTGGTTACATTGATTCTGATTGGGCTGGTGACCCTGATGATCGAAAGTCTTCTGCAGGTTATGTATTCACTCTTGGTTCAGGACCCATTACATGGTCTTGTAAGAAACAAAGTGCCATCTCTCTTTCTTCGGCAGAAGCAGAGTATCGTGGTGCTGTTGAAGCCAACAAGGAAGCTCTGTGGCTTTGTCAAATCCTGTCCGAATTTGGTCTTCCTCAACAGCATCCAACTGCACTTTGGTGTGATAATCATAGTGCCATTCAGCGATGCAAAGATCCAGTTCAGCATCAACGCATGAAGCACATTGAGCTACACATACACTTCATTAGAAAGCTCATTCATGATCGTGTTCTTGAAGTGCAGTATTGTTCAACCAATGATCAAGTTACAAAGGCTCTCACAGAAGCGAGGGTTACCAAACTTCGATCTATGCTTGGAGTTCAGGAAAGTTATCATTAAGGGGGGATATGCTCTAATGCCTCCTTCCTTCTCCTAGTGTGTCACCTTTATAAATCCTTCAATCTTATCCCAAGTTGTTCTTAAGGGGGGATGTTAGGATATTCCGACACATAGGAAATAGTTAAGTATAACTTGGTCTAGCGTAGAGTTAGGTAAAGTGTGTTTCTTTACTATGTACTTTTGTAATTTATAATCCACGATCATGATATGTAGTGATTTGACGGTTCATTTTCTCCTTGGTATTACCGACACTTGATGCATGGCTTAACACCCGATTGGTTCATGATATCTATTTAATGAGCATGGAGGGTCGTTTGTCCAGTAACCGTTTATGAGAGAAGCTTATGTAAATTTTCTTTCTTTATATTAATAAATTGCCTGAAGTGGCCTCGTTGGCTCAGGCCGTGGACTGTTTCCTTCTTTGAGGGTTTTATCCACGTCAAATACTGGTGTACTGATCTGTGATCTGTTTGTGAGGGATGACCTTTGGTGTTTGATCTAAGGAACTTACCCTGTAAATTCCTACAACAATTGTATATCTTGTGGTGTATGTAATGATCTTCTGATGAGAGGGAACAATGAGAACTACATTGCATCCATAAAGAAAGAACTAAGGAAAGGTTTTGAAATGACAGATTTGGGCTATGTTCACTACCATCTTGGTATAGAAATAACCCAACATCTGAAGTTTATATTCTTCTCTCAGAAGAAGTACATTAGAGATTTGTTGAACAGGTTTGGCATGACTAAGTGCAATCCTTTGACTACTCCATTGGAACAAAACTTCAAGCTCATATCCACTGAGAGAAAATAATTTGAGGATGCAACAAAGTACAAACAACTCGTAGGAAGTCTCAACTACCTGAGTACTACTAGACCGAACATTTCATTTGCTGTTAGAATCCTCTCCAGGTTTATGCAAAAGCCTTGTGAGGGTCATTGGTCTACTGCAAAAAGAGTTCTAAAGTACTTGAAGGGAACACAAGACTTTGGCTCAAGTATACACAAGTGGATGATTTCAGCTTGATTGGATACTCTTATTCAGATTTTGATGGAGATAAAGAAACGAGAGTATCTACTTCAGGATATGTTATGAGTCTTAGATCAGGAGCTGTCTCCTAGAGGCCACATAAACAATCAGTTCCAACTTCCATCAGTTCTACAAGTGAGACAAAATATGTGGCAGTAGCTGAAGCAACGAAGGAAATTGTGTGGCTCAGGAATATTCTGGAAGATTTGCAGGAGAAACAAGTGCATTCAACTCCTCTTTTGATTGACAACACTTCTGCAATAAAGTTGGCCAAGAACCCAAAGTTCCATGATCGAACCAAACACATCTATACAAAGTATCATTTGATTCAACATCATGTTGAGGCCAAGACAATCCACCTATGACATTGTTCCACAATTCAGCAGATTGTAGACATTTTCTTCAAAGCGCTTGGAAAAGAAAAGTTTGAAAGATTCAGAATGATGCTTGGACTCACCAATATCTGTTCAACTTAAGGGGGGAATGTTGACACCGAATCTCTAGGATTAGGAAAAATCATGTAAATATTGTAAATAGAAAATAAAGAGCATTGGAAGATGAAGAGACATTGGGAGATGAATCCTAATAGTCTCTCTCTCCTTGTATATATCCATGTTCTTTCTTAATGCAAAAACAAAAATTCATTTGTGGAGTTACTCCCCTAGCCTAACACTCAATTGCTCAATGTCACCACAGTAAAAGGTCATTTGTACACTCGGTGGCCAGATCTAATAGAATAGGATTTAACAAGTTTGGTTGGAAAAAGAGGGAAATAACCATTGGGCATGGAGTCAGAAAAAATGCATCAATCAAAAGACTTCCAAGAACTGGTTTATGAACATATAACTCCCAAAGGTGAGAAAGATAACGTTCCATTAGACATAATTGTTGTAGTATGGTGGTTGAAATAAAGAAACAATTCAATTAACGCAGAGCATCCATGAATGGATGAATTCTACAATAATTTTAGAGAGACAGGGTGCTAATATTTGAAGGCAAATGAAGTAGAGCATCAAAATTGAATTCCATATTCATATGTCATTCATTGAAATACTGAAGAATAACATTCCGTGAATTACAAAGAAAGAACACATTTACTTGAAACACAAACTGTAAAACACTATCACATGAATCCTTGAGCAATTTGTCCAAGTACTTCTGCTTGAAAACTTTAATTTATATCAAAAAGGTTTAATACAACAGAAACCAGGGTCCAAACTCCAAATCCACTATTACAAAACATTCAATAAAGAGGCAAATTATAAGGCCTATTTGCCTATTTTGTTATTAGCTTTTAGGAGCAGAAAACCCAAAAATAAACCTCAAATAAAAAACAATTCTAACTTAATTGCAAAAACTTGCAAATTGTTTGAGTTGCTAAAATCAAATCTGGAACTGCCTGAAGATGTGGACCTGGAACTGCTTTGCTGGAACAAAATCTGTAACAATCCCCTGCTTTTAGCTCAAAACTTTCCAAAGTCTGAATCCCCTAGTCGAATTGATGAGGTGGCTCTCCAACTGAAAGCTGATTGGGCATTTTTATAAAAATAGAAAAAATTTAAATCTGGTGAATTTCTGAAAAATAGGCTTCAAAGACCCATTCGAATCTGGACACCTGTTGAAAAACTAAAAGAGTTTTTGTAAATCAGTCTGTTCCTGAAAAAACCCATGTTTTATTTTTTCGAAATTCATCACCACCTTCTCGGAAATCGCGCCCAAAGTTTAGTCTTTTACAGAAAAAACAGTCTTAAAAACAGAATTTTTGTCAATTTGGGCAGATTTGCCTTAAACATTTGCTGTGAAGCTGGGTGAATTCCAAGGGTTCTAGAAGCATGTTGGGTCATCTAGGAACACAAACCTAGGTTCCCGAATTTCCATATGAATGCCTGAAATATCCAAACTAAAGGCGCTGCCAAATAAAAATGCAACACTTACTCCAAAATAACCGTCAATTTAGCCAGGGCTCAAGGAAAATCTTCTATGTGCTAACACCTTGAAAGTTGATCAACGAGTACTCTAGATGCTTGGAGTCTGAACCTTTTTGCTATCAGTTATAGTCAACACCTTCAAATCTGTGTGAGAGGCCACAGCTAGAAGTCACTTCATATTTGGACTGTGCTTCAAGAGTAGACCTTAGAATACAAATCTATTGGACATACTTCAATGGGCTGCAGGTACATAACACTTATTCAAATATTAGGTGCCAGTCATCAAGATGAACAAAAGCCATACTGGATCCTTTGCAACAAGAAGTATACCGTGAGAACAATGAACGGAGGTCTGCATACTGTAGTCTATTGTCAACTTGGATATAGACCGAGAATCTACCACTATTGTTGCTTCAAAGCATCAAACCACAGGCTGACTAATCTTCAGGGGTAATGTCCACTACAGGAGTAATAGACAGGTGCACAAAAGTCCAAACAATAGTTGATTCACAGACACAAAAGCATCTTTGCTAGTCTTTGTCTTAAGGTTGCCACAAAAGATGTAGCTATTAGGTCTCTGCTCCAGATCATGCTAAACTCCTCACTGTCCTTAACTTAAGGTCTGCCACAGAAGGTGAAGCAAGCATACCACAACAACACCAACGAAGGACCGAATGGCCTATTAGATCAGGCTTTTACACAGCTGAATTTAGGGTATCATTCTAGTCCTTGAACTTGTTCAAAAGGAATGCTGAAATTGTAGCAATCCTGAAACACACTTTGGAGATCCAAAACACAAAAATGGAAGGCTGCTTCAGGTTTGATTACACTCGGTGTAGCATCATTCTTGCTGCCTTGCTAACCCTGCCCCTAATAGGGGCCGAAACCACAGAAAGATAGCCAGAAAACTCTGGTATTCTACTTGTAAGAAGGTTGCCCAACAAATCCCAAAAAAATAAATCAATGCAAAACTTCCAAAACCCTCTCGTCTGATCTAGCAATACACCACAGGGGCCAAGATAATTTTCAGAACGTGGTCACCTCAAATGATGTTCATTAATTTGCATACATAAGGAGGGCTAATCAAATGACTTATACAGTTTTGGAGGGCACCAAATAGGTCAGCTCACTTAAGGGATTTTAGGATGGAAATTCTTATTTGAAATTTGTTTTTTTTTTCAAATTGAAGCCCAAAGATGAAGCCGACTGCCTTTTTGGAGTTAGGTTTTAAATGCTTTGAAGTCAAAGACCCCTTGTAAATACAAAATAGTTTGTGAAGCCCTTCTAGAGATATGTTAGCCATAAAATTTAATGAAAGCCCTACTTCTTTGATTTGAATGATATGCTGGCCAATGAGGGATTTCCACATCATCTTCCTGTGGGTTTTTTGCCCACAAGTTGTGTCCTTCATCTTCAAACAAGTATAACTCCTAAACCATGAAGGCTCTCGTGGCATGCCACATACCACTGGAATCAGCTCGACGAGGAAAATCCAACAAAGATGATCCAGACTCGAAATGAAGTTATTTGACATTTCATTTTGGTCAACAAACGCAAGGCATCTCCTGGTGTTGCATGGGTTGACATCAATGACAACCACATTAGAGTGGCACAACAAAAGCGTCCCCTTGTTGGAATCACAATTGCTGTTAGACCAAAACCCATAGGCATTAGTCTTTGTGACAATTGCCAGAGTTAGGATCCGTGAGAGGCGGTTAGTCCATGTCGTGAAACATGTAGGAAGCACTATACCCAATGTCCAACAATCTCTCCCCCAGTGCAAGCCAGGTGAGTTTCAAACTTGAGACTTGTCACTCTGATACCACTGTTTGGAATCACGATTGGCGTTAGACCAAAACCTGCAGGCATTAGTCTCTGCTACAATCGCCAGAGTTAGGATCCACAAGAGGCAATTAGTCTATGTCGCAAAACACATAGGGAGCACTGAACCTGATGTCCAATAGAAGCAAGTGTTACTTTCCATAATTCATATGGAGTTTTGACACTATTTGCCCGGAGTTGTGCTTTGTTCATAATATATATATTGCTACCCCAATTGCTTCTCTCCAAAATTTAGGTTGTAAATCAACTGCCAATAACATTGTTCTTGCAGTCTCTTGTATGGATGCGTTCTTTCTTTCAACCACTCGATTTTGTTGTGGAGTCCTAGCTGTTGATTTTTGGTAGCATTGGATGTGCTCTAGTCTCAAAAATTTGCAGGGAGGCTAGGACATATGCATTCTCCAAAACCCAGAAATCATTTTGAAAAATTCCACTTGGAACAGTTTAATTAAAATAATTAATTATTTTTAATGGATGCCCAAGTCTAAACTTAGGAAATTAAAATAATTAAAGGGTATTAATTAAACTGGGTGTGAATCTTCTAAAAAAAAGACGAAGACTGAGTGAAGATGATCTGAGCCATTGATTAGGATCTAATCTGGGCCGTTGAATGTTCAACGAGAAGAGTATAAGAAGGAGCTCGATGGGCACTTGGAGAACACACCAGGCAGATACTCAGTTGCCCAAGCAGATCGATTTTCTCACTGGTTGAAGTTCGACAAGAGAAAATCGAATCAGAGGGTGAGTTACAGGTGAGAGAGTGTATCAACAGTGATTGAGTGCAGGAAAAGTCTGGAGGAGACAACACAGAAGAGGGACTCAGTTCTTTAGCGCAGAGGCAGTGACGCAAGCACGACGCAGTCACTGCGCAGAGGGTGACGCAGTGGGTCCAACGTGAGGGCAGCAGGTCCTCTTAGGGGTCAAAAATTCACTGTGGAGCGTGAGAAATTCATCTGTAAATTTCTCTCAGTGATTCTTCTTCTATTATGCTTTTTGTATCTTTTGCATGAGATTTTTGTTGAAGATTAATAAAAGAAACCCTCATTTGCTGCACTGGTTTTCCCGCATTGGGTTTTTCCAAGGACAATTGTCCAAAATAATTGTCAATGTGTTCAGTGTTGTGCTAGTATTTTCCTTACATTTATTTTCCGCAGTAATTGGTTTGTGAAGACTGCAGTGTATGTATTTCAATATTTGCCATAGATAACTGCAAATAGTTTGTTTCAGTAATTTAACAAATAGGAGAAATATTATGAGTTGCTGCAGTAGGATTTAGAGTTTCCGATTTTTCACATGGCATAAGAGCATAGACAAAAGGGAGATCTAGTGCAAAAGGAAAAGGGAGCACCTTAGCACTGCGTGAGCAGCTGCTCGAAGTCCCGAGAAGTTTGCGCAATCTTTTGGGCTAGGCAGGAAAGATTTCGAGGAAGAATTAATTCTTTGAGTGCGCCGACAGAGAATCAATCTCAAGATTGAAGGGTTGTCAGAGGCAGAAGGAGCAATTGTGTTTCTTTTGCAGAGCAGATCTCTAGCTAAAACACAACATTTTGCAGTTGCAAGATCAATGTTGGGAAGGAGGATAACACAAAACAACATGGATAGTCAAGATGTCTCAGATTTATGTTCCAGATTGGAAGAAGAATTGGCATGTTTGTCAAGTTCGACATTAGCAGGAGTTTGGTACATTAATAGTGGGGCTTCAACTCACATGACTAGAGTACGAGAATACTTCTCGAGCTATCAAGGAGAGAAAATGGACTTCCAGATCACTATCGGAAATAGAACTATGTGTAGTCCAGAAGGGAGAGGCACTATAGCGTTTCATACGGAAGCAAGAACCAACATCAGCACCATGAATGTGTTGCATGTGCCGAGATTAAGAATGAATCCGATTTTAGTGTCACAGTGACAGGACAACGGCTACAATGTATACTTCATCAGAAGGAAGGTATATGTCAAACATCCCAGCTGTAAGAAGAAGAGAGACATTGGAGCTCGAAGCAATAGACTGTATAGATTGGAGCTCGAGTCTCCAATGGCACTAATAGGCAGTAATCATTATGGTGAAAAGGAACTGAATGAACTATGGTACAGGAGAATAGGACACTTACATACCATGGAGCACTTAGGATGCTTAGAGAGACTGCGACAAGAGTTCCAGTCCTCAGTACCGAGCATGATGATGTTTGTAGAGGATGCGTACTAGGGAAGTACGCTAAGGCAGAAATCTCAGGAGATGCTAGTAGGAGATTAGTTAGCAAATGTTCCATTAGTTCAACAGCAGCAGGGGCAACATGGAGGACATGCAGGAGGACAAACACCAGGATCAAGTACAGTGACCAACACCAATATTTCCTTAGGAGTAGGAGATCCAGGTAGTTCTCAGTAGATGGAACAACAAGAAGAGGAGGAGGATTAATTGAACCTCCCACCACCAGTGGTAGAACCAGTAGGGAAGTACACTAGACGCTGAGGGACGTAGAGGAGTTTGTCAGAGCTCCTAGAACCGACAAGAGGCAGCATAGATAGCCTGACAGATACCAAGCTTTGGTAGCACACGTTGAAGAATCCTCCATTTTTCAGGAAGCTGTTCAACACCAAGTATGGGTGGATGCCATGTTAGAAGAATACAATTCTATCATGACTAATGATGTTTGGGAAGTGGTACCTAGACCATAGGACAAACCAGTTGTAGGATCAAGGTGGATCTACAAGATCAAGTATGCTACAGATGGTAGTGTAGAGAAGTATAAGGCTAGGTTCGTGGCAAAGGGTACGCACAAAAGGAAGGAATAGACTATGAGGAGACCTTCTTCCCAATAGCTAGATATACCTCTATTAGATCCGTTATATCCGTAGCAGCTCAGATGGGATGGGAGATTCACCAGATGGATGTCAATACAACATTCTTGAATGGGGTGATAGAAGAAGAGTGTATATAGAACAACTTGAAGGCTTCGAGACTCATGAGAAGGGAACTCATGTATGTAGGTTAAAGAAAGCCCTGTATGGGCTCAAGCAGGCACCCAGAGTGTGGTATGGTCAGATTGATAGCTACTTGCAGCAGTTGGGATTCATCAAGAGTGATGTTGATCCCAATCTCTACTATTTGATGGTGGAGAATGAGCCGCTTATTCTGGTATTATATGCAAATGACTTGTTTTTAATAGGGTCATCAGGGCTCATAAAAGACTGCAAGTAGAATCTTGAAGCAGTATTCGACATGAAGGATATGGGGTTGATGCATTATTTTCTAGGGTTGGAAGTTTGGCAAAAGAATTTGGAGATCTTCCTTGGGCAAGGAAAATATGCTACATGTTGAGATTTTGAGGTGTTGGGGTAGCATTAGATGTGCTCTAGCTCCCAAACTTTGTGGAGGGACTAGAGTACATGAGATCTCGAAGACCTAGAAAGCGATTTAAGAAATTCCATCTTGTTTAAGAGATATTTCATTAATTAATCCTTTTAGTTAAGGACCCTAAGATTAACTTAGGAAAATTAAAAGATTAAAGTTAATTAAATTAAACATGTGATGAAAATGACTTAAGTCACACAGATCAAGCATCTTCTAATCTTAGCCGCCGATTCAATATTAGATCACGAATGTTGATGTTTCAACGAGAATAGTATAAGAAGAGGGCTTGGGGTCAATTGGAGAACACACACACAGTGGCAGAGCACTGAGACTAAGTTGGAATTCTAAGGCGTGGTTCGCTAAGAATTTCAGAAGTGTTTCAGCTGCAGCGAGGGGCAGTATTGGCAAAAGGGATGGGTTTGATCCCAAGCCAAGAGTACAGCCGATTTAGAGAGGCAACATACCAGAGCAGCACAAAGGCAACCAGGAGCTACGCAGTCCAGCAGAGGCAGCGCAAGGCCATCCAGGGCAGCGTAACCCAATCTGGGGTGACGCAGGCCCTTCCTGAGCAGCACAGGGGCTGATGCAGGCCAGTCAGGCTAACGCAGAGGGCTTTAGAGCAGCGCTGGGGTTTCAGTGGGCCAGAAAGGGCTCGAATTCATAATTCCCCGCTGAGGGTTGAATCAACCATATTTTTTTCTGTCTCCGAAGATAGAGGTATTGCTTGCCATATTATTTCTTTGTCGGGTTAACCAGTTTGGTGTCCACATTTGTTGTACTCAGATTCTGCGTAATAATAAAACTCTCCAGTAGCCAGAAGACCGATTTTCCCTCATTGGGTTTTTCCGGGGACAGTTGTCCAAAAAATCCTTGTGTGTCACTTTGTCATTGTGCATGTATTCAGTTTAGATCTGTATGTGTAGGCTGTTAATGTATTTACTTCGATGTTAATGTTGAATATTTCACATTAATAGCTTAATTTAAGTAGGAGAAGTAAATTTGAAAATTAACGGTAGGGTTTCTGTTTGAGATATTTAGAAATTTTCACACTACAAAGGTTCTAAAGAGATTTAGAATGCAGGATTGCCAACCCATGCCAATGCCCATGATCACCAACTGGAAGAAGATAGATGCATCAAGAGACAAGGAAGTGGATCCCACCTTGTCTACACAGCTGGTCAACACCAGGCTAGACATTTGTTTCGCTGTCAACACCCTTAGTCAGTTCATGGTGGAACCAAATGGGATTGGGCAACACCAAGGTACATTCTTAGATATGTGCGTGGGACAATCGGATATGGGTTGAAATACACTCGAGGAGATGACATCAGATTGAGCGGATTCATAGATGCAGATTGGGTCGGTAGTCCGGTAGATTGGAAAAGTAACTCCGGGTACTACTTCAGAGTTGGATTAGGGTTGATCTCTTGGTGCAGCAGGAAGCAAAATTCGTTAGCTCTGAGCACAATGGAAGTTGAATATTTGGCAACCACCACAACAACGTGCGAAGCTATATGGCTTAGAAAACTGCTTGTGAGTTTGTTCAAGAAGAGGATGGAAGCGACCATTGTTTACTGCGATAATAAGCCCTATATCAAACTCTCTGAGAATCCAATATTTCATGATAGGTCGAAACACATTGATATCATATGTCACTTTATTAGAGCCTGTGTTCACCGTGGGGTTGTACAACTGCAGTATGTCCCCACAGGAGATCAGGTAGCAGATGTAGTCACGAAGGCTCTTGGTAGAGCTAAGTTCATCTAGTTCAGGGAGCAGATGGGTATGGTAAAGAACCCGTTTTAGTAGCAGAAATAGATGGATTCTCAGTTGCAGCAGCAGCAGCAGGTGAGAGGGAGTTGCAGTGCAGATGCAGTAGTTGGCAACAGTAAGTAGGGTCAGCAACAACACAGATGCAACAATTGCGCAGTAGTTGGTGGGATGCGATGTCAGACATCAACAATGCAAAGGGAGATGATACAGAGTCAGGGTGATGCTTCAGCAAGTTGCATTACTAGAGCACATTCCTTGCTAAGAGGGAGTGTTGATTTCTGGTAGCATTTAATGTGCTCTAGCCTCAAGAATTTGCAGGGAAGCTAGGACATATGCATTCTCCAAAACCCATAAATCGTTTTGGAAAATTCCACCCGGAGACAGTTTAATTAAAATAATTAATTATTTTTAATGGATGCCTAAGTCTTAACTTAGGAAATTAAAATAATTAAAGGGTATTAATTAAACTGGGTGTGAATCTTCTAGAAAAAGATGAAGATTGAGTTAAGATGATCAGAGCCATTGATTAGGATCTAAGCTGGGCCATTGAAAGTTAACCAAGAAGATTATAAGAAGGAGCTCGATGGGCACTTGGAGAACACACTAGGCAGATACTTAGTTGCCCAAGCAGACCGATTTTCTCACTCGTTGAAGTTTGGCAAGAGAAAATCGAATCAGCGGGTGAGTTTGAGGTGAGACAGAGAGGGTATCAACAATTATCGAGAGTGCAAGAAAAGTGTGGAGGAGACAACACAAAAGAGGGACGCAGATCATCGGTGCAGAGGTAGTGACGCATGCACGAGGTAGAGGGTGACACAGTGGGTCCAGCGTGAGGGCAACAAGTCCTCTCAGGGGTCAGAAATTCATTGTGGAGCGTGAGAAATTCGTCTGTAAATTTCTCTCAGTGATCTTCTTCTATTCTGCTATCTGTATCTTGTACATGAGATTTTTGTTGAAGATTAATAAAAGAAACCCTCATGTGCTGCACCAGTTTTCCCGCATTGGGTTTTTTCGTGGACAATTGTCTAAAATCACTGTGTTAATGAGTTTATTGTTGTGCTAGTATTTTCCTGACATTTATTTTCCGCAGTAATTGATTTGTGAAGACTGCATTGTATGTATTTCGATATTTTCCATAGATAACTGCAAATAATTTGTTTCAGTAATTTAACAAATAGAAGAAATATTATCAGTTGCTGCAGTAGGATTCAGAGTTTCCGAATTTTCACACTAGAAATAGATAGTTCCCTCTCGATTCCATGTTTTTCATAGAATTCATTGAATTCCTGTGAGGTAAATTCTCCACCTCTATTTGTCCTTAAACATTTGATCTTTGACTCACTTTCATTTTCAACTGCTGCTTTAAAGGTTTTTAAAACATTCTTGTGCTTTGACTTAAATCTTATGAAAAATACCCACATTATTCTAGTATAATCATCAATAAATAATATAAAGTAACTTTCTCCTTGTAGAGTTGGAGTTCTGGTTGGCCCACACATAAATGCACGAATGATTTCTAGAGGCTTTGATGAAGAGCATTCCTTTGTCTGGAAGTTTTTCCTGTTTGCTTTCCATGTTTGCATGGCACACAAATAGCCTTTTCAGGTTTTGAGATTGGATATCTTTTACTGCTTGAGTTTTGATAAACTTCACCAAATTATCGAAGTTTAGATGTCCCAATCGCTTGTGCCATAACCAACTTTCATCTACTTATGTAACATTTTTCTTCTTGAATTTCACTGAGAATGTATACATTATCTGCTGTTCTTACTCCTTTTCCCACAAGTTTTCTTGAAGAAGACCTCCTTATCTCACAATCCTTGGCACTAAAGATGATATCATGTCCTTGGTCACATATTTCGCTGACGCTTAGAATATTGTGCTTGAGTCCTTCAACAAATAATGCATTTTGTGCTCTGCCTTTACCATTTACGAGACTTATTGTGCCTTTTCAAACGATTTTAGTAGATTCACTTCCAAAAGTCACATTTCCATCCTTCTTGTTTAGCGAGGTGAACTTATTTTGATCACTAGTCATGTGCCTAGAACATTCACTATCTACAAACCATTTGTTTTCCTCATTTTGTGCACACAAAGCTAGGACACATTTTTTAGGAGTAGGTTCTCTATTCTACCTTCTCCATATCCTTTCTCTTGGTTCTAGTGGACAATTTTGTGCTACATGAATTGCATTATTGCATTTAGAACATTCTAGACTATACTTTGAAAGAGGAGCGAATGAATTGTAAGTCCTGACCTAATTTTGTCTTCTTGAATTAATAGTCTTTTTTTGGTAATTAGTCACATACTTTCTTGAGTGAACATTATTACTCCCGTAAGCCTTACAATGCTTAATTTGATGACCGGAATTTTTACAAAGGAAATAATGACCAATGAAAATAGTTTGATACATGTTGATATAAGCTTGGCTTGATTTGACATTTCTTTTTGGATAAGATAACTTCTCATTCCTTGGATTATTGCGAGGAGGTCCTTTTAGTGTGTTGAATTGCTTCTCACTTCTTGGATGATTGCGAAGAGCATCAACATAGCTTCTTGGTTCTTCTGCATGATGGATACTAGTGTTCTCCTTTGAATTAGAGGATTCACCTATATAGCCAAGTCTTGATTTGTCATGTTGTGGTCTTGGAGTGTTGAGGATGACATCTAGGGTTTGAGAACTTTTTAAGCTTTTTTTGACCTTATCCAATTCCTGTTTTAGAGAGAACTTCAACTTCTAATTTCTCACAGGTCTCTTCCTTTTCCCTTAGCTTGTTGATCAATACTTCTTCCATCCTCTTTGCTTTTTCATTTTCAGTTTTGAGAGAGATGATTTCTTGTGATAACTTTCCATTCTTTTTCCTTAGTTTTTCATTCTCTTCAATGGCACGAATCAACAATTCATCCACATTTCCTTCATCCTTTTCAGGTTTGTTTGTGTCATCATTGAAAGCCATGAATAATACTTCTCTACTTCTCGCACAATCATCATGTTCATCTGAATCATCACTATCTTGCTTGGAGAAGAAATTCCTTTTGTTTGAGCCTTTCTTCTTGAATGTTCTCTTCTTAGGTTCATCTTCATCAGAATCATCACTATCTTGTTTGGAGAAGAAGTTCTTCTTGTTTGACCCTTTCTTTTTGAATGTCCTTTTAGGTTCATCTTCATCATTACTGTCATCCTTGAAAGGACACTTTGTAGCATAATGTCCTATTTTTCCACATTTAAAACAAATGAGCGGGTACATACCTTTGAGTTTCGATCCTTTCTTCAACTTTTTGACAAATTGCGTAAATTTTGTTTGAATATAAGAATCATCACTGTTGCAATCACATCTCTTCCCCTTTCTTGATGTTTTTATTGCTTTGAAAGCAACTTTCTTGTGAGTTGAGTTTCCCATTATCATTTCATATGCAATAAGAATTCATGAAGCTCACCCATATTCTATTTGTCCAAGTCTTTCAATTCTTCCATGGCATTGACTTTGGCATCAAAGCAGTCTGGTAGTGATCTTAGAATTTTTTGGACAATTGTCTTCTCTTTGATGTCTTCACCTAGTCCTTTGATAGAATTGACAACTTCATCTACTCAGAGAAAGTAAGCAATAATGTTTTCTTTTTCATTCATTTTGAGACTTTCAAACTGCCTTCTAAAGATATGAAGCTTTGCCTTCTTGAATTTATCATCTCCTTCAGAGATGCCAATGAGCTTGTTCCACATCTCTTTAACTGTTTTAATATTCATCACTTTAGTGAATTTTGATTCTGACATACCACTATCTATATGTTGACCACTCTGTGTCAACTACCCTATAACAATACACATTTTCGCAAAGGAATTCCATCATGCTCAAGCAACCGAAGATCATCATTATCTTTTAGTAGTTTGTGAAGTCATGCAAACCCAAATTCTGCAGCCTTGTGGGCTTTTATTGTAAAAGTTATTTTAGTATGATTATGAAGCCATGTAACACACCTAGGTAAGCTTAAGAATTTTTGCTAATGAGTTTCATCTTAGGGAGTATTTTAACCTCGTTAATTATTTTGTACACAAAATAATTAATAGATTTTTTCTCCCACATATACCCCCCAAAGCTAGGGTGGGATTTGATAGTGATGTCTTAAGTAAGTCCTAGTATATCGAGTCTATGTATTTTCATCATACTAGATCATGTCTTGAGTCTCGCAGAATTTGGTTGAGTCTAAGTGTCTATTTTTATTTATTAAATTTCCAGCTGGTTAGGAAATTTAATAATTTGGATGTAAATCATAAAATCAAAGGTTTGTAAAAGTTGAAGGGGGTAGAGTACTCATAGTTAGAACCTCTATACCTCAACTTTGTGTTTAGACGCCTTTTGAGGGTTAAATTTATATTTTCCCTCAAATTATTTTTACTTTTTTCCCAGCAAAAAATCGGCTAAATAATTAGCCGAAAATTGGTTAGAAAATAAAAATGAATGATAAATATTAAAAAAGGGAATGTGCACTTTCCAAGAAGGGAATCTCTACAAATCAAGCAAGAAAAAATTCAATAATTTTTTTTTGGCTCGGAAAAAAGGAATGAATTCTCAGAAAATTCATTTTTTTAAAGAAAAATTGAGTTTATGGTTCAAGTTGGTTAAGTGAACGAGAGTTTTTTGAGGAGAAAAAGTCAGTAAAAATATTTTTTGGACCAAGAAAAGGCCTTCATCAAGGAATTCGATTTTTTTCTCAAGCAATCAACGGTGGAGATTATTTTGGCACGGATCAAGCATTTATTCAGCCTAGATCAAGTCAAATTTGTGTACCTTCATGGATCTTGCTATTTTTCACTTAGAAGAGTCTCTAGAGCTCTCGATTTTTCTATAGAAGGAAGCATATGTTCCTCATTGTAATCATCTTTGGATGTTGTAATTGGCTTTGGAAGCTCTTTAATTTTTTTTGGATTAATAAAGCGTAAAGTCTTTGGGGGCACAACCATGTGTGTATGTCTGTGGCTTATCATGGTAAATGTGTTCTGAAATGTGCTTTTAATTTCTACTATAGTTTTAATATTTATTAAGTTATTTAGCCATTTGGATTTGTAGCTGCTTGTTTGCATCTATATCTGGGTTAGAAACACTGATGATTAGTTAGATCTAGTGAATTCTTGTTTGAATCACTAGAGCTTCTTCTCACTGTGTGGCTGATGATTAAAATTGTATAAATATATTTTTCAATATTTTGTTTTAGATATATTTTGAAAATACTTGTAAAACTCTGTAAATAAAAAATATTTGAGCCATTTCATTTTAAAATTTGTAAATAAATAATATTTGAAATACTTTATTTTTAAATAATGATATTTGAAATGTTTTATTTTTAAACTTTGTAAATAATTTTTTAACTTTTGCAAATCTATTTCTCTATAACCTTTTGTATCCATAATTCTTTGTACATACTTGTCTCGTTCATTTTTTGTGTTCTTCGCAGGTTTAGAAAGAGCGTGGAACTTTTTTTGTTGCATGCAGGGTTTGAAAGGTGCCGCTAGGCTTTCTTGAGCCTTAGTTTCATTAGCAAAACTTGAAGTTTTGGCTAGGGTTTGAAATGAAATGGAAATAATTTTTCTGAAGTCAATTTTTGTGAAAATTGTATCCCATTTTGAACAATTTTTCCTTGGCTGCAAAATTTAGAAGAGCCTTCTCATTTTTTAATTGAAATTTCTAAGACGTTTGCAGCTGAAATTGAAATTTTTGGTGACTGTTCCCAAGTCAGATTGAATTTCTTGGGATGCTATTTATCATTTTTTGAAGTCAAATTTAAATTGGTGAAGGTCATTTTCAGTTCAGGGTGCATGCTCCTCATCTGCAAGCACATCCGTGAACAAAGATCTTTATAGAATTCGAAAGAAATTCATCTTTACAAGGAAAGTTAAATTTAATTTAAATTTCTTAGGAGTTTGGCATTTAGTTTCTAGAAGCTCCCATTGCGTTAATTATCTCCCTAAGCTTGGATGCCATTTTTTTAGAAGGTGATTTGATTTGGGCAAGTTGTTTCCTTTTTGAGAGGAATATTTTAATTTTAATCTTTCAAAAGTTATCATAAGGAATTTCTTTCATTAATGTTTTAAGGAGGGGTATTAAAGCTTTTAAAGGATTTATATATTGTTTTTTTTGCAATCTCCCCATGGTATCCCATTTTTGAGGATTTTTATTTCAACTACTATCCTACTAACTTAAATTTCATTGCTAATTTGCATTGGTTAGATAGGCTTGATTTTGGGTTCATTACATAACAACTTAATTCTAGATCTAATTTGGGTTTCCTCTTATAACATTTAGATCTAAGATTTTAGTTATGGTCTCTTCTTAATTTCATTCAGATTGCTTCATTGAACAATTTTTCATATGCTTCTTGTAATAGAATAAATTGTGCTTACAGTGTTAATTATAAATTTTGATCATGTAAGTGAAGTGGTACTTCACTATTGGCATATTTAAAACACTTCATTAATTTTGGTTAAATTGATCATTATGAGTGAAATTATATTTTGCTATTGGTATAATCTTCTCACATTTCACTTATGAAGTATATTTCTCTAAATTATAAATCTCATTGAAGCATTATTCTGTTATTCTCGCAAGCCATCTTTCGCTCATATTGTTTCTTATGCTAACTGTTTTGTGCAACATTATTGTCATTGTAACTTATAATTCTTAAAATTGTTTTAGTGTCTTAATTTTGGGCTTTGTATTGAAGGCACTGGTCTCGAAGCACTTATCTCTCTGAGTGTCATTCCAATCTAATCTAATCCATCTTAAAATATATGTTGCCTTCCAATAATCTCATTTTCTAATCTAAATCAAGTTACACTAATAATAATTGTCTTGCCTTTAAATCTCCTAGAACTACTTGTTACAACAATTTTTCTTCTCATTATCACCTTTAGGGACTACCCCCCTTGACTTGGCTAGGAAAAAGTCTAAACAGAGTTAATAGGGATTTAGAGTGACAACCCGTGTTCTCAGAGTTGCGCCTTTAGGTGTACACTTTTGGCAACAACACTAGAATTCAAAGCCTTTGCATTTGCCACATATGCTTTCATCCCGTTAGGATATGTTGGAAGAGGAGATGGGATCTTGTATCCATCTGTCACAGATTGCCAAACTTCGACTTCAAGAGACATTAAGTAGAACTCCATTTTAACTTTCGAAAAGGTAAAATTTGTTCCATCAAATTGGGGAACCCTAGCTTCCTTAATGGCCATTGTGATTCAAGTATCCTTCTTCCAGCTGTTCAGCTGTTCTTTGAAGAAGCTGGCTCTGATACCAATTGTTGGAAATACTAAGGGGGGTTGAATCAGTATTTCTTTCAATTATTATTTTTTGCCAATTAAGATTTTTATCATAAAATAGACCAAAACACATGAGATAAAACATAAATAATTTTATTAATCAAAATAGTGAGAACTCCAATCCTCTTGTAGAACAAATTAGGCTCCAACCTGTACAATAGAATCTTTGAATTTTTCAAGGCTCCAACGTTGAACAAATCCAAGCTGCTATTTGGTCAAAAAGAGGACTCCGATCCTCTCAACAACTTCCAAGCTCCTACTTGGTCAAAAATAAGGACTCCAATCCTTTCAACAACTCCAAGCTCCAACTTGGTTGAACCAAAAAACTTTAGAGGAAATACTCATTTTAAAGTCTTCAATGCTTCAAGAATGTCTGCTCCAACAAGTGATCTATATCATCTCAAGAAGTCTCCAATAAGGCTGCTCCAACACTGCACAGAAACAACTCTTCAACAATGACTCCAACAATGGCTTCAAGGACTTAAATCTGTTAAGAGAGGGGCTGCTCCAAAACTGAGTGTAAATCTGGTTTAAATGTCTGCACTACAGGTCCTCTACAAGCTACTCCAACAAGGCTCTAGTAGTGCTGCAACATTGCTCTAACAATGCCTCAATTATATCCTCAATAATGTTTCAAAGATTGTCTTCAACTTCAGCTTAAGAACTAGTCCCAAACTTTGTTATAGGTTCAACAATCTCCAAAAAAATCTGCTCAAGCCTGTGAATGAAGCTCTGTTCCTAGAGGGCAGAAACTTGAACTCTCCATAGGTACAGATGTGCCAAGACTGTCACAGTTTCCAAGATTTTTCGGGACCGAAGTCTGAGGCTACGATCTGAAGCATACTTTTTTCACAAGTCTGAGTGACTGCAGGTCCGAAACTGAGGTTTTCTCATGCTTTACACAGGGCTAAAGATGTGCCACAGAGGGCCAAAAATAGGATCTGCAACATGTTTGTATTGCGATTAAGCTTTGCCTCAAGGCCGAGCTACAGAGGTCTGCTTCTAGTGCTGAATTGTAGGACTATCAAGAGGCCGAGATATGTGGCACATAGATGTCTGTTCCAGGGTCCAAAATATGTGCTTTTGAGAGGTCTGCTCCAAGTGCTTTAGTTACAGCCTGCAAGGGCTGAAATCTCTTCACTAAACAAGGCAACGAATCTAGTAAATAAATGTCTCCAAAATAGAACAGAGATCTGTCAAAAAGTGATCCAAACAATCATAGAAAATCAGAGATATCAGTCTTCAGAAACTTGATTTTTCATCTCTCCAAGTTCATGAGATATGAAATTGTCTTTCTTGCTCCAGATTCGAATTCCTTATCCTTGTTTCTCTTGGCCAAATTGGATTGATGAAAAATAGGAGCATAGCTCCTATTTATACTTTTTTGAACCTATGTTGAACCGGCCTATCTGTTGGGTGAGGCCGACTTGCATGTGAAAATTCCTTGAAATGCAGCAATTGGAAATATTTCTCCTTATTGATAAATTAATTATGCAATTTATTTTGTTAACGACAAAATAATGAAATATTCACACTGCAGTTTCTTCACCATAAAAAATATAGTGGAAACAAAAATAGGAACTGAGAAATACAAGTGCACACACAAAAATTATGACACCGTTATTTTTGGACAATTAGCCCCAGAAATGTTGAAATATGTAACTAGGTTCGGTCCTCATAATAACATGTAATGTTGATTTTATGTATTCAATGAAAAGAGAAATAAATTTATTATTATTGTTCTTGAGGCATGGGTTTCATGCTCAAGGGAAATTTGTTTTAGGTCAAGACCCCATTGAGAGCTTCTAGGATTTGTCATTGAAACTATAAAGTCAAAAAAGTCATTGTCATGTATAAATAACCCTTCTTGGACATGTTACATATTGTAAGAAAATTATTTGAGTCAAATTAGAGTCAAAAGACCCTCCAAGACGATGTCAACATGCAAACATCAAGTCGGCCTCATGGAGCAACAAGTCGACCCAAGGACATGTTAAGTTGGCCTAATAGGACGCTGAAGGAATCATATATATAGGGTGCTTGACCTCATTTGGAGACACTTCACTCCGACATGCAAGTTTGATCACAAGGTCAAGAAGAAGTGCAAATAAGTGGAAGACAGAGGAAGGAGGAAAAGTCGAGTTATTTTGGATTTGTTTTTGGGTTACTTCTCTCCACATGTGCGAAGGAATTAGGGCACATATTGCTGTAGTGAAGCCGAGTTGCAGAAGTGAAGTTAGGTCATTAAGAAGAGTTGTTTTGGAAGCCTAGTTCTCTAGGAGAGAGAATCTACCCAAGCGAAGAACAAAAGTTGCAGTTTTTGGGCAAGTCGAAGTGGCAGTTTCTAAAGTTGCAGTTGCTGAGGCGGTTGAAGTTGTTGGAAGGAGAAGCTATTCAAAGAGGAAGCATTGACTTGGTCTTGGAGGGGTTCTTGGTCAAGGGTCTAGGTCTTGGAATTCGTCAATTGAACATTCTACAAGAAGAAGAATTCTGGTGGCTTTTCCTCTCAAGTTGGAGAGGTTTTGGCCCTGATTGATTGCCCACATCTTGTTCCTATTGTCTCATTGTTGTTTATGTTTTTTGGTAGTTGTTTGATGATAGAGAACACTAATTATAATAAAGGAAAGAAGAAGTAAATCAAGAAGAGTAAAAATATATCACAAGCAATTATCTATAAGAAGAGAAATCAACTACACTTGCTACCCCTAGATTTCTCAACATGGTATCAGAGCTAAGGTGACAAGTCAAGGAAGGGAAACTCAACAAAGGACACTCAAGGACCAAGGTACTAGTAGATCATCAAAGGCAGAACGGCCACTCATCCCAAAAGCACCTCAAGGACAAGGATCACATCATCATCTTAAAGGAAGAACCCTAGTTCATTCAAAGAACTCATCTACACTTGGAACATTCTTGGGATCCTTGCTCAAACCATAACCTCAAAGGAGACCTCAAAGACCCTATCTCTACTCAAGAAAAGAAGGAACACAAATCAAAGCATCTTGAAGTCTTCTCATCCAAGGGAAGTAAAGGTCAAAGGCGTTGTCATCATCAAGGATTCAAGGTAATCTCACTCTCATCAGATCAAGGATCACTTTTGAAGAGAGACATCTTCATCAAGAAGTCATCTATTATCAATATCATCATCAAAATCAAGAAGGCAGCAGACTGGAGATATTGTCATCAAGGAGTATCTTCACAACTAAGTATCTTTATGTCGACATTTGAATCTATTAAAATGCCTTTTTCCAAGGAAAGCGACAAGTTGGTTGGGGCTTCAAACTTTCTTGCATGGAAGAAAAGGACAGATATGAGCCTCATAGAAAATGAGGTCATGGAACATGTTAAGGGCTCAATCACTAAACCTCCTAAGGAAGAAGCTCAAGAACTCACAAAATTCATGAAAGGGGAAGTAAGCGCTCAAAGGGTTCTCATAAAATCCATTAAGGATCCCCTCATTCCCTATGTATCAAAATTAGAAACATCAAAAGAAATATATGACAAACTTGTAGAATTGTTCTCCACAAGCACTGTAGGAGAAGTGATCTCATTAAGGCAAGAACTCTACAAGATGAAGATATCGAAATGAGGTATAGCCTCATACTTTATGAGGGTGTCTGAAATAAGGGACCTGCTGCAAGAGTTGGGAGAAATAATGTTTGACAAGGAAATGACTACCATAGTACTCAATGCACTACTGGAGAATGGGGCAACTTCACATCCAACATCTATGGGAAGAAGGAAGCTACTCCATTCAATGAACTATGGTCACTATGCAAGATAGAAGAAACCAGGTTGAAGGCAAAGAGTGATGTAGGATCAAAAGAGCAAACTCAAGCATTTGCTACCATGGCTAAAAGAAAAGGGAAGTTTGGGAAGCTTGGTCCTCAGAAAAAAATCAAAAACATGTCGAAGGTTCATTGGTGTGGATGTCATGAATATGGGCACTACAAGAGAGATTGTCCAAATCTCAATAAGGACAACAAAAAAAGAGGAAGGGAAGAAGCCCATATCACTGAAGAAGTGGAAGAAGCTGAAAAGAAGAAATCCAAGAAGGAGGAAGTAAAAGATCTCTACTATGATTGAGATGGTCTTCCTCACCTAGTTATTTTCAAGTTTCTGTTTCAAGTTTTTTGTTGTGAAATATAGCTATCATGGAAGGAATCATTAGAAACATGATAGGGGGCATCATATAAGGAGATGGCATCATAGAAGCATACAATTGAAAGCAAGAGCTCGTAACATCATCATAAAGAAGCATGAAAGATAGCTGAAATAGAAGTCTATAGCAGTCACCTATAGAAGGATGTAGCTCTCGGTAACCTCATTAGAAGCATAAGTAGTACTTATGGGAAGAAGAAAGACATCTAGTATAGAGATCATCATACATCATTCAAAAGGAAGCATTTGCAGGATGAGGATGAATTAGATCCTCTATTGGAATCTTCATCGGAATATTCACCTATTGGAAGAAGCAAGTGTCTTGCTGAGAATTCCACCTTGTATGGGATTCATGGGATGATGGTATGATGACGAAGAAATTGTGAAAATTCTGTTACTCGAAATCCTACTGTAGCCACTGATTAGATTTCTCTTATTTGTTAATCACTAAACAAATTCTTTATGGTTTTACATAGTAAATATCGAAATCAAATACACTGCAGCTTACACAACATAAAATGCTGCGAAAAATACAACGCAGGGAAAACAGAAACACACACACAAAAATACAACCTTACATATGGACAATCATCCCCGGAAAAACTCAACTTGGGAAAACTGGTCCAACAGCCGAGGGTTTTATTATTATGCAGTAGTAATCTGAGTACAAATTGTTGGATGCCCAAATTGGCTATTCGATGCAAAGAAATACTGACAAAAGAGTTAGTGAGAAAATCTCACACTGTCACAGGCGATTCGATAATGATCCAGGCTCAAGATGAGCTGCCCTGCGCTGTAACTGCGTCAGCCTATGCAATCATTGTGTCATAGCTTAAGGGACTGCATCACCTTCTCCTCTTGAAATTTCTACCCATTGGAAACTTGACTCCTCGACCCTCCGGACTCACACCCCGACTTCTGGCACTGGATCTCGACTGTCTCTTAGCAAAATAACGGACTCCCTCTGAAGCTCTGCGCTGCCTTTCCGTGGCATTGCACAACCTCTCTGTGACTCTCGATGTCTTCTCTCCCTTGCACTCCCCGGATCTGGAAACCTTCCTACGGTCTACTATCTCTGCCCGACACTGCAACGAAATCACTGGATGTCTCTCTGGCAACTCAGCGCTGCTACTTTGAGAATTCGATCTCCTAGTAAAATCGATCTCTGCAAATCTCAAGTGTGTTCTCCAAGTGCCCATCGAGCACCTTCTTATAATCTCTCGTTGACATATCAACGACCAAGATTAGATCTTAATTGATGGCTCCATGCCTTTATCTAGAAGATTTGCACCTGATTTAATTAATACCCTTTAATTAATCATATTTCCTAAGTTTAGACTTAGGAAATATTAAAAACTGATTAATTATTTTAATTAAATCACTTCCGGGTGGAATTTTTCCAAATGATTTATGGGTCTTGGAGAATGAATGTGTCTTAGCCTCTTTGCAAAATATCGAGGCTAGAGCACATCCGATGCTACAAAAATCAACACTCCCTCTCAACGAGGAAAGTGCTCTAGTACTGCTGCACTCTGATAGAAATACTCTGACTCTATATCACCTCCTACTGCACTGTTGATGTCTGGCTTCAGTGCCCACCAACTACTGCGCAACTCTGATTTGCGCTGCATTTGTGCTGCTGCTGACTCTGCATATTGTTGCCAACTATTGCATCTGCTCTGCAACTCTGTTGCTGCTACCACTGCAACATTTGCAACTGTTTCTCATGTGCTGTTGCTGCAACTGAGAGATGTCCATCATATTGAACCAATTGTGTTTAGTCTGATGCCTCTATCACCCGAGTCCTGACTGTTGCTAGTCTCTGCATTGTCATTGAAGCCTCTGTGCTGCTGCTGACTCTGCATTGTGTTGCTGCACTGTTGCCAACTCTGCCCTGTGCTGCTCAGTCTTAGACTGCTACTAAGTATTGTATCTGTCACTCTGGCACCTGACTACACCAACTGTCACTAGTCCATCCTGCTACTGCTGCTATGGGATCTCGTAGCAAGGAATTGATCCAAGAGGTGGACTTCTCAAGGATCCTGCCCATCTTGTAACACTTTGGGGCTACAAAACCAAATCACCCCACCTCACCCCTGGAGGTATGTCGGTAATCATGGCAAACTCTTCCTCTAGTCTGGAGTATAGTCTGTCAATCTCTGTGGATGTAGCCTGCTGATCCTGCCTCTCCTCTTTGTCCCTGTTTCTGAGTGGAAACTGGGTAGCGTAGTGACCAAGTTCACCACATCTGAAGAACTTGATATTCGAACACATCCTTCTTTCTTCTGCGCTGCTCCTACTGCCCCTTTGATGCGAGGGATGCATTCTCCTCTTCCTTCACCTCTGCCTTCGTCCCAGTGCTACTGCTGCCTTCTATGACGCTCTTCACCAAGTCTCGCCTCAACTCCTCCTGCTGCAGATTTGCCCACATCCTATCCCACTTTGGCAATGTTTCTCTGCTTAAAATACTTTAGACAAGCACATGCCATTCTTCTGAGATTGAATTTAGAGCTATCCACACCATCTCTATAGCCCGAGGCGCTGACCCTACAACTGCCAAATGATCTTGGACATCTTGAAGCCTGGTGAGAAAGTGGTCTATGCATTCCCCCTTCTGCATACATGTACTTCTCAGCTTTTCCTCGAGATACATCTTTCGTTTCTTGGAAGATCCGTCGTACAACGTGGCAAGGGAGTCCCACATCTCTTTTGTTGTTCCTGGGCTGCTATGTGAGATACCACATGATCCCGAACTCCTGCAAGGATCATCCTATTCGCCTTATTAGCCATCTCTTTCTTGTACGTCTTATTTTGATCTGGATCTGTGGGGACAACTACCACATTATCGATGTAGGTTTTGAGATTGTATTCATCTAGAAGGAAGGAAATCCTTGCCTTCCAGATCACATAGTTAGACGCTCCGTCCAACCGATCCCTGATCTCTCAACCCAGCTGATGCCATCTCGCCAAACAATGTCGAACTCTGCCTCTATGCCTCTGTGCAACTGCTGACTGTTTCTACGCACTCCCTTTTGGAGTGGTTAAATCTGCTCTCGGCTACTACTGCTTTGCGTGGAAAAGTAGAATTTCTTGGCTAGAAATTCTCTGAGGAAAAAATTTCCTTAGTGTGCCATTCTTCCAACTATTGCTACAAAATGACTACGTCCCGACTGAAGATCTGCTCTGCAAGAAATTGCTGCTGTTGATCCCTCTTGTCTCTGGAAATTCTCGATCTAGAAATTTTGTGCTTTGTCGACTCACTCAGAGACACAAATTTCCTTAAAAATATGCCTTGCTGGCCTCTGGACTATGTAACCTCCTGGGGTTTCGAGCTGCTGTCTACGCAGTGCCTCGAATCACCCTCTTTCCTTCTGCAATTGAGCTCTTCTTGCTTCTCCTGTGCTCCGATTCCATGTGAAAATTCTGTTACTCGGAATCCTATTGCAACAACTAATTAGATTTGTCCTATTTGTTAATTACTGAACATATTATTTACGTTGTTACACAATAAATATCGAAGTCAAATACATTGCAACTTACACAACATAAAATTCTGTGGAAAATACAATGCAAGAAAAATTGAAACACACAAAGATACACCGTAATTTTTGGATAATCGTCCTCGGAAAAACCCAACTTTGGAAAACCGATGCAACAACTGAGGGTTTTATTATTATGCGGTAGTAATTGGAGTACAAATAGTTGGATGCTTAAATTGGCTATACGATGTGGAGAAATACTGACAAAAGAGTTAGTGAGGAAATCTCACACTGTCACAGGTGATCCGACATTGATCCGGGCCCAGGATGAGCTGCCTTGCGCTGTCTCTGCATTGTAACTGCGTCAGCGCATGTAGTCACTGCGTCACAACTCAAGGGATTGCGCACCTTCTCCTTCTGATCTTTTTCCCACTGGAAACTCGGCTCCCTGGCCCTCTGGACTCACGTCTCGACTTTTGGCACTGGATCTTGACTGTCTCTCAGCAAAATAACAGACTCCCTCTGAAGCTCCGCGTTGCCTCTCTATGACTCTCGATGTCTTCTCTGCCTTACACTCCCCGGCTCTGGAAACCTTCCTCTAGTCTACTATCTCTGCCCCTCACTGCAACGAAATCACTTGATCTCTCTCTGGCAACTCAACGCTGCTACTTTGAGAATTCAATCTCCTAGTAAAATCGATCTCTGCAAATCTCAAGTGTGTTCTCCAAGTGCCCATCGAGCTCCTTCTTATAATCTCTCGTTGACATGTCAACGACCAAGATTAGATCTTAATCGATGACTCCATGCCTTTATCTAGAAGATTCGCACTTGATTTAATTAATACCCTTTATTTAATCATATTTCCTATATTTAGACTTAGGAAATATTAAAAATTGATTAATTATTTTAATTAAATCACTTTCGGGTGGAATTTTCCCAAATGATTTTTGGGTCTTGGAGAATGCATGTGTCTTAACCAATGTTGCGAACATTGACATCGGGAAAAAATCGGTAAAAATTGCAAAATTTAGATACCATAAAAATATCTTTAAAAATCGGCAAACATTGGCTAGGCCAAAAAATTGTGATTTCAAGATAAAATCGAGATGTTATCGAGATGTTCGCAACACTGGTCTTAGCCTCTGTAGAATCTCGAGGCTAGAGCACATTTGATGCTCTACAAAAATCAACATAAATGAAGCAGGTCGAGATGATTGAAGTACTTTCAATCATGGAAAAAGTTGTCGAAGAAAGTCTAGATGAATAAAAGGAAGAGATGAGGTATGTATGCTGGTATTTGATAAAACTGAGTCATGTCATATAGTTGCAAATAGCATGGATAAATGCTCCATCTCATGAAAAAGGAATCTCCTCCTTTGGAAGGATGCATAAAGGCATGGTTCACATTTTGACTAGATGAAATCAACATAATAAGTCCTCATATGGAATATGAGGTGGTTGACAAAAATGGAGGAACTATCAATGGAAGTTCCTGAGAAGCAATATGTGAAGAAAGTAAGGAGAGATTGTGAAAGATGCAACTATGGTCACATAAAAAAAAGGAAATCAACATTTGATGACTAGAAGGATTGACTGTGACATCTCAATGGAAAAGGTATGAAGACTCTGATGCAGTCTGAAAAATGAGACCCTTGACATTGTATATCTTGGAGATGTGTCAATATGTATGCAGGATGTTAATGTGACGACAAGTAGATGTCATGATGAAAAGACCATCAAAAGGTTAAGTTTGATTTAATGTTCATTCTTGATTTTTGAACAATATCTGGATGGGCTAATGCAGGGTTTCCAAAGGAAGAGTTGTAGATGTCATCTACAACTGATAATCATGAGGTAGGATGAAATATTAGGAAGGAAACATGATGTGAAGAAGGTAGCAAGGTACGAAGGAAATGCTATATATAGACTAATGGATCACTTTCCGATGAAAGAAAAGATGACATGGCTAACATGATTCATGAATGAATGTGATAGATGGTTGATGCCCTACGAAGAAGTCCCAAAAGATGTAGGCTCCATATCAAAGAAGAAATTCATGACATCGAAAGAGGGAGTTCTACAAGCAGCTGGTTATCCCATGATATCCACCTAGAGAGCTGCTGGAAGCAACTCCTTGATTAAGGGGAAGCTTGGTCAAGTCCCTAGTTAAGAGGGAGCTTGGGTACATTCCTTTTATGGAATGGGTTGGTCATCCTTGGATAAAAAGGAGTGACATATATGGTTCTTTACTTCATGTGTCATGCACTAGACCAGGACTAATAACCGTAAGTCTTAGTGAAGGCCATGAGGAGAGATGGACACATCATTCTTGTCTTCACTTTGCAAGAAAGAATGGAGGATTGGGTAAGTATTGGGTATTCGATACTCTTTGAGGATGTGATAGGGCATCTAAGGTAAGAGTAGTCGTTGAGGACTGATATTCTGAGGTCTGGGAATTCAAGATAAGGATAGTCCTAATGGAACATACCCTAAGAGAACCCAGGGGGAGAATATATTTCGAGAGAGACAATGATGATGGTGTCTATAAATCATTGGTCTCACTAGCATTGTGCTATGATCTTGTGGAGAGATAGAGCTATTAGTCAAGGCCTTGCTATGTGACAATGTTGGATGATATGATGCTATACAGATGTGTTACCAATCCGACTCTCCTTATGAGAATTCTTCAGATTGAGAATGTTCAAGTACCTTGTATGGATTATGAATACCTCCCTAGTTAAGAGAGTGTTGAAATATGTAACTAGGTTCGATCTTCATAATGACATATGTAATGTTGATTTTATGTATTCGATGAAAAGGGAAAACTAAATTTATTATTATTGTTCTTGAGGCATGGGTTTCATGCTCAAGGGAATTTATTTTAGGCCAAGCTTCCGTTGAGAGCTTCTAGGATTTTTCATTGAGTCTATAAAGTCAAAAGAGTTATTGCCATGTATAAATAACCCTTCTTGGGCATGTTACATATTGTAAAAAAATTATTTGAGTCAAATTAGAGTAAAAAGATCCTCCAAGGTAATGTCAACATGCAGGCATCAAGTCAGCGTCATGGAGCAACAAGTTGGCCTAATAGGATGCTCAAGGAAGCCTATATATAGGGCAGTCGACCCCATTTGGAGACACTTCACTCCGACACACAAGTTCGATCACAAGGTCAAGAAGAAGTACGAAGAAGAGGAAGACAGAGGAAGGAGGAAATCTCTTTGCTCCCTCCTGGCAACTCGCACTGTCCTCCTGCACTGGAAATTGGATTGCGTAGCTCTGCACTAGGAATCTTCTGGCTGGAATTGTACCTGCATATTGCAACTGGGCAATTCCCACTGCCAGTTTCACTGCAACTATCTCTTGAGTACTGACTGTTGCTAGCTTTGCTACTGTCATTTGACTGCAACTTGCTGACACTGAACCTACTACTATGATACTGTGCGCCCTTGTAGAAAAGTTGTTGATCCTTCTGCAAGAACTGGAACCTATTTGTCTGATCTCCTTGCTGCATCTGCACTGGATCCTGCCCATCCTGGGACATTGGAGTCTCATACTCTCCCACATGGATCTCCTTGTTGCATCTGCACTGGATCATGCCCATCCTGGGACATTGGAGTCTCATACTCCTCCCGCTCCTAGATTTGGTGCCCCACTATATCCTATCGAGCCTTGTCCCTTAATGGGAAACTTCTTCACTTACAACTTGCACTAGACAACTCATACTTTCTCTGGTACGCGTCTCCAACAACTGGAAGTCGAGTTGCTGCCCAAATCTGCATTCTGGCTAACTCGTACGACCATCTATTGAAAGTTGCAAAATATGTGAAACTCAAATAACAGAAGAAAATAAATAGGAATCTCCTCTTTCGCTTGGCTGCTGCTTTGCTACTCGCACTCCCTCCTAGAATGCACAGTTTTGCTAGTTGCTACTGCCAACTGCAACTGGAAATTTTGGATTTCTGAAGCTAGAAACCCTCCGTGAGAAACTCCCTATGTGTGTGCACTTTATGTTCCACCCGACGCTGATTTTGCTATGCAAACTGCTGCAAAAACCTTCTGCGCCCAGACAAGAAATCTGCGCTGTGAAAATACTGAGCCACTGCTCCCTCTTCTTGCCAAAATTGTCATTCTGGACAATTTGAGTTTTTTTTGCCACCCTATAACTGAAAATCGAACCCTTTCCCAACAATTTACATTGCCTGGTTAGGCGCTGCGCAACCCCTAAAAATTTCAGCCTGCCGCTCCCTTTGAATAGCGAAATTTTCCTCTTTCGACTCTGAGCTTCCTGTCTGCCAAATATGCTTTTTTGATACTATGTGAAAATTCCTTGAAATGCAACAACTAGAAATATTTCTCCTAACTGATAAATTAATTATGGAATTTATTTTGTTAACAATAAAATAACGAAATATTCACACTGCAATTTCTTCACCATAAAAAATACCGTGGAAGCAAAAATAGGAATGGAGAAATACTAGCACACACACAAATTATGACACCGTTATTTTTGGACAATTGTCCCCGAAAAAACCCAATGTGGGAAATCCGGTGCTGCAAATAAGCGTTTTATTATTATGCAACAATGAATTTTGAGTACAATAAATTTGGATGCCTCGCTGGCTATCCAATCTGAGATAAATACTGGCAAAATCTCCAGAGGGAATTTAGTATTTACACTCGTCTCCAAGCAATCCCGACTCAAACTGACAACCGAAAAGCAAGTTGTCCAAACCCTCTGCGCAGGTCTACATCACATCTACGCAACTTGCCACACACTCAACTTGGAATTGATGCTAATCAAGCCGTCCTGTTTACTGTTGACTAGGGAAGTGTCTCTCCTACCTACTGGAAAATCCTCCCAGACTCTGGAAATTGAAGCAACCTCCTCTCCAACTAAATCAAACTGCGTTCTTGAGACACTGCGTGGTCCCTAGGCAACCTCCTGGAGAAACAATTTGGCTTCCTCTCTTGCCTCTCCGGAACTAGAAAATCTTCCTTTCGATCACTGTCTCTGCCCCTCTCTAGACCTGCGTCCTCCCTCTGGCCCAGATCTGTTGGTGGCTAGCTCAAACTACCCAAGGAATTCACATTCCTAGCTCTCACTCATTGTGATGTGTATTTCTCCATCTACCCATCGACCTCCTCTTATAATCTCCAGTTGGGATTGCAACGACTAAGATTAAAACTTAATAGATGGCTGAGATCATCTCCAAGTTGATCCGCGTGAGTTTCTAGAGAATTAGCACCTTTCTCAATTAATTGTTGTTAACTTAATTATCGATCATTTAATTTAATTGAGCCTTCTCTAGGTGGAATTTCCAGAAATGATTTATGGGTTTTGGAGAACTCTTGTGTTTTAGCATTTCCATAGACTCGAGACTAGAACACCATTTGATGCTACAATAACTAACGTTGCATTGGAGACAAATATGAATTTGTTGATTCAAAAATTCAAATTCTTATCAACTAAGAGGAATAAAGTGGCAAGTAAGTACTTGTTAGAAAGAACTTAAAATGCTCTACAAGCTTATTGTGCCGAGAGGCGTTCTCCAACTCAGTTTGGTAGAGATTTCGCAATGTTCTGTCCCATCCTGCCTTGTTTAACATTTTGGCTTGGTCAAATTACATAAAAATAAAAATAAAAATTAAATTAAAATGATATAAAATAAACTAATAATTGAAGTAAAATAGTTTATTTAGCGTTGGTAGTTTTTAGACTCTAGATTTTGAATATAATATTTTAAATTATAATTTTTTTTATTTTGAAATATAATATAATATATTTTTAGGAAAATTATTCATTTTTTATTGGGCTAAGAGGTGCTCTCCATCCTAGTATGCTAGACATGTGTAACATAACGTAATGTAATGTAAACATTTTGACTCTGTCAAAATAAAATTAAAATTAAAATATGGTAGAGATGTGTAAGTAACGTAATGTAATGCAAACATTTTAACTCGGTGAAAATAAATTAAAAAAAAAGAACAAAATAAAATAACCCTATAAAAATTAAATAACAAAAAAATCAAAATGACCTATGGTATTCATGTGGAATATAACCTATTTAAGGGGGAAATTAAACTAGCCTAGATCCATCTTAGTTTGATGCTAAGTTGCATGAAATGGGGAAACGGAAATGAGTTTCCGAAACGGGGTACAATACGAAACACGACCTTCCCAAATTTTGGAAACGGGGAAACACGATATATATATATATATATATATATATATATATATATATATATATATATTAGAATTTAGGACATTTAAGAAATGTTTTGTGAAATCATAAACCATACATGATAAATTATAATTTATTACATTCAAAGCATAAACTATTACAACACATTTACTCGTGAATGATAACATACACATAATGAAAATAGCAATATCGGAATATCCAAAACCAGCCTTTATTATATATCAAAATCTCGAAATCAACCTTTATTATATATACGAGGCTACAAGTAAAATAAAGACTACGAGGCTGCAAATACTATAAAGTCAAAACACTGATACTAATTATCAGAATCCTCATCAAAAATAGCAGTAGACGCATGCTCAACAGTGGATGGTGTAGTTGAAGAAGATGTTTGGCCAGTTCCACTTCTATGATCCTGGTCCTCAATATTCATGGCAACAAGAGAGAGATCCAAATCAGGATTTTCTGGATCCACATCCCATTCTTTAAACCCCTATGAGATGCAAGGTGAAGGTTGGAGTGCACGTAAACAAGATCCTCTGCCTTCTGTGAGCTCAACCTGTTGTGCTTCACAGAATGAATAAAACCATAGGTGCTCCAATTCCTTTCTGCTGATGAAGAGCTTGCCACTTGTGAAAGGGGGCAAATGGCAAGGTTTTGCAAATGTACACCATTTGCTCCATGACAAATCCACCACCTAACTGGAATCATGGTGCTTCTCTCCTCCAAAGATGATATATTTGAATAATCTTCTATTCCTGCAGCAAAACTGGCAAATTCTTCCTTCACCTCCCTGTGTAGATGAGCTAGAAAAATTCTCATAAGGGCTTTTTTCACCCCATTAGCCACCTCTCTATCCTTATGGGGTGCTTTCCTCTTCCCATTGCTTTGAGCAATAAGCTCCTCATCATAAAATTTGGGGTTCAAGGCATGTGCTAAAGTGTGCAATGGAGTGTTGAAATTGTTCCACCTATCAACAATGATTTTCTTGATTAATTCAGCAAAATGATCATCTACAAACAAAAGATGTGGAGACCCTTGTGAAATTATTTCCATAGTTTTCTCAACTATGGAATATATGCCATCATATACCTCTCCTAAGAAAGGTTGGTCAGTGTCAACATTCTGAAGAAGCTCTAATGTAGGGGTTGTGAACATTAGCAAGAAATCTATCTTGCTCCACCAATCCTCAACAAGGCACAATCTATGCACCGTATATCCCCACTCTAAATCTGCCTGCCTCCACTAAGCCCAAAGTTGACTCACTACCATAGATGCTAATGCTTGCTTAACCTCAACAAGGCGACACAACATTATGAAGTTTGAGGCATATCTTCTCTCAACAACTTTTAACAACTCCAATTTGGAGTACTCTCGAAATATTGCTTGAGACTGGTGGTGGTTGGTGATGAATTTAACAATTTCCCTTGCTTCCCCTGTGAGTTCCTTTATCCATGGGACTTTATTGTCAAAATCCTCTAAGATCAGATTCAAATTATGGACAATGCAGGGTGTCCAAAAGATGTGGTCATACCTCCCCTCAATAATTTAATATGCAACTTTGCATACTGGTGCATTATTCGTGATAACTTGCGCCACCCTGTTAGGACCTACTTGTTCAATAGAGTTTATAATGACATCAACAATGAATTGTGCATCTTTTACCTCTGTCGAGCAGTATTCCGCCTTTAAAACATTGCTCCTTTGGTGAAGTGGCAATGATATTTATCAATGGTCTACACCTTGTATTTGTCCATCCATCTGAGACTATGGTAACCCCAGAGCTACTCCAAGAAGAACGAATTGGTGATAAAACATCCTCCAGAAGATCCTTCTCATTTTTGAGAAGCTGAGTTCTAACTTTCTCATAGTTGGGCCCCTTGTACCCTTGAGGAGCTTTGTGAACTGCCCTTATCATATATTGCCAGTAAGGAGAGCGAACAACATTGAATGGGATACCCCACATATATAGATGCACCTAGCCACTTCGGAATCAACTTCTTCTCTTGCTTGCACATTCACCAATTTAGCAATTCTGCTATATTGAACTGTATCGGATGCCCCTCTGGATGGTGGTTGTTCTGGTTGTTGAGTGGCTCTTCTCTTCCTTGCCTCGGCTACAATCCTTGGCTCAATGTTTGCTGGAGTTTTAGTAGTAGCTTGACTAAGATCATTATGCCTTCTTTTAATTCCATCCGCCTGATCTTGCTCTCTTTGATATTCCCTCCTCACCACAGGGTCTGATGTTTTCGTGCAACCTGCAATCCCCTGTCCTCCTCCATGCAAAAGATGTGTCTTCACTCTTGGGTAAGAGCCCTTATAAGAATTATTGCAAAGATTACATCGTCATTCCCATGAGCCACCACCTCCACATCTTTGAAGCTTTTGAACATGCCTCCAAAGAGGATAATATTCAACTCTTGGGTTGGCCTTGGGGCTTGAGCTTGAACCTTGGATGGAAGCCATTGCTGCAAAAAAAAATTAAAAAAACAAATCTGTAAATAAAAAAGATTTTTATAATTTTGGTAGCATGAATGCTCGAAAAATAGAAGAAATAATGGGAAAAAACCAAGAAATTGAATGTTTCTTACCCAAATTAATTTTGTGTGGCTGAAGCTACCCCAAAATGCTAGAAAAAACAAGAGAAATATCGCTGTAGTTGAGCCAAAAGCCAAGAATGCCTTAGCTGGAAACTTCACACTCCAAATTTGCTTTTGAAATCTCTTTCACTTGTTGCTGAAATCTCCTTTGCTCACTGTTGAAAACGCCCTTGCTAAAGCACTACTCTCTTCCTATTTTCTCCTTGCTAAAATCGCCCTTGTCCAAGTGAAATGACTTGCTCAATTCGTGTGATGAGAGAATGAGGTGAGAGTCTTTCTATAAGTTGAGATAGGCATCTAGAAGCATCCAAAAGACACGTTAAACAATTAAAAAGTATTAAAACGCACGCAAACCGCGGAGAAAAAAAAAAGAGGAAGAAGAAGAAGAAGAAAGAGAGTTAAGACGAAGGAAACGCAGTTGTATGGCCTGGAAACACGTTTCCGGCGGTACTGACAACATTTCCCGTATGAGAAACGTATCAGTATGGCCAGAAACACGTTTCCAGGCCATATGGTACGCAAAAACGCGTTTTTGTTTCATTTTTTTGCCGAAACGGGGGTGGGACCCACGTTTCTTGCAACATAGATTTGATGTTATATTTAGATACATAATTAGATGTAGAAAATGATGGAGTTGAATCCATGTAGTTTGTAAAGGTAAAACTTTTTTATGGATATGTTCGTGCTGGACATTTGTATGGATTTTTTTGGTGGCTCTATGTCTTTTTGTATGCTTTGTTTCTATCGTTGAATGGATAAATACATAATGTGTATACATGCATAGAACCTTCAGAGCTCTACGTTCATTTGTTGGTACTCTTCACTCGACCTTGGGAACATGTTGCTTATATTGCTATGCTTTCCCTAACACCATTAATTATGTCATAGATCTTAGGGTTCAAGGTAACAACCTCAAGGTTCTTAGTTGGATTCATTAGTTTAAGATATGTAGGGTCTTTAACTGCGGATCAGGCTTGAGAGCTTCGATTATATGCATTAGCAAGACATTTGAGATGAGAGAAAACATCAAGATCCTCGCAAGGGTTGTCATTCCCTTGGCTAAGAGTAGCACGTGACCAGTTCAAAACTAGAGTTCAAATTGTTGTATTGTTGGGGTTTTGTTTAAGGTGATTCAAATGTTTTTAATAAAATCTACTGTACAATTTTACAGAGTTGGTTCACTGGCAAGACTAAGAATATGGGAAGAGAATAGTATATAATTTGTTAGAGTGGATTTATGCTATTGTGTATCCCTATGTCGTCAATGAGAATGTGAGTAGTTTGTACATTGTTTGATGTAGCTACTGCATGGACATGATCTGGAGGTACGCCTGTGTTGCCCACGTGATTGTGGCGAGTAAGGAGAGGACCGTGGCCTGTAGATGCACATGGCTTGCTAGAAATAGCTCGACTTACTCATTGCGCTCCTGGGGGACTATTCGGTGATTCAGGAAGGTGTTTTTAAGAAGAGTTGGGTTAAGCAGGTCCACGCAGTGTACATACCAATAGTTGCTTCTTCATTCTAATGGCTTCTTTGATAATCACTTTAATATAATATCTATAATATACTCTTAATTTGTGTGTAATAAATTATAATGATTCTATAGAGCTTTAATGGATCTAGGATGATAAGTTTAGAAATGAATAAGCTTAACCATGAAAGTGAGATGGGGTGAGGGAAGAAGGTGGGGGAAATATTAGGTAAAATGTAATTATTACATTTTATCTAATATTTCTACCTACCTCCATCCACTTTTTACTAGGTTATATTGTTTAAAATATAATACTATAATATTACATTTTACCCAATATTTGCCCTTAACTGGTCCAATTCTCATTGTAATTTTTCTTTATATTTGAAGTTTAAAAGTAAACAAACTCAACTATAAAATTCGCAGGGGCGAGGGGAAATATTGAGTGAAATGCAATATTTAGGCTGGGGGGTGATGAGAAATATTAGGTAAAATGCAATAATATTACATTTTAACTAGTATTTCCCCCCACCCCTGGCCACTTTTTATTAAGTGGGGGTGGTAATAAATATTGTGTAATATATAATACTGTAATATTATATTTTATCAAAGATTTCCCCTCCCCCGATCCACTTTTTATTAAAAATTTTCTTTGTATTTGAGGTTCATAAGTAAACTCGACTCCTATGTAAACATTTGATCCCAGTATGGTAGAGATGTTGTAATCTTTAACATTTTGACTCGGTTAAAAAAAACAAAAAGAAGAAGAAAAAAAAAAGAAAAAAAAGTAATTATATTTAAATTCATAATTATAATTAATTATGATTAATAATTAAACCAGCCTAGATCCATCTTAACTCAGGATCTACCAAGCGCTGAGAGGGATCAAATTTCTTGAGATGCAAACATCTTTTAAATTGAAAAGAGATTTGATCATTCTCGGCACTTGGTAGATCCAGAGTTAAGATGGATCTAGACTGGTGTAATTGTCTTCATGAACAGTGTTCCCTTTGACATCAATAACAAGAATTTTTCCAACAATGAACCTACCCTGATCAGTAGAAAAGAACAAATCCACGAACAAGAAGGAAAGCTAAAAGGTTTTATAGTGAAGTTTTAATTATATGATTAGTCATCCAGTGAATTTACACTTTCTCTTTCAGGATATATCACTTTGCAACATATTGAATATCAGGAACACCCTTATATTAAAGCTCTTACATTCATACCTCAATTTGGAGGGCAAGATAGTATAATAAGTCATGCACCACAAGGAATAAAGGAATTCTTATTGAAGAAGTCATATATTACCATCCCATGTATTTCATTTAAGTGCCTTGTAACTTGTAAGTTTTAAGAAATCAGAGATTACCATGCAGGCTTGTCAGTCTTAGATATGAAAGTTCATAGTTTAGCCATTTATTTTTGTTTCATTTTAAATGTAACAAGTTTGTGCTTGTGATTGATGTCCTAAATTTTTGGTGTCTACCATTCCGATATGCTCATATTTATTTTGTGTCCATTTTGATCCAAAATTTCCCTGAAATGTGAAGAGAAACTTGCTAAATTTTGCACGTGTTCCAATTCTTGATGGGGCTGCAATGGCTGGAATGTATTCCAAGCCAACAACCAAGGTTCTGTAGAATAGAATCCACGCAGTCTTGCAAAATAGCGACATTTCCAACCATCCAAGTTGTTTGTGCTGATAGGTCATTGGTTATTTTGCGTGCCATTTTATTCAATAAATTCTAGAACATTCTTGCAATCCTACGAGTCTGCTTGTCTATACTTGTGAAATGTCACACTCAGCAAAGTCTTTCACATATTCTGATATACTAATCAAACAATGCTCAAATGTTCCTGAAACTAATACTGCATGAATAGTTTTGAACGTGCACTGCAGCATGTAGTTTGCATCGCTGTTCTCCCTATGACTCATGACGGTACTTCTATTGTTTTGCATTACATGGTACAGAATTAAAGGGTGTATGCAGACAACGTTTAGCTGCAAGAAATGTAGAGGGGTTTTGGATATTCATTCTAGTGAAGGCTACTTTTACGGCCCATGCAGCTTAGGTTCAATTCTCGTTACTTTAGTAATTATATTTTTGTTTATATGTTTTTTTTTAATTATCATTGGGTGCTCCTCTCTCAATTTCTTATGTCATGGAATTTGTTTAAAAAGAAAATCCTTTCTTCAATTGTCTGTGTCAGCTGGTATCATTCCCTGCACAAACATGGCACCTCAGAATCAGTAGCAATGAACCTAGTAAAATCCAATCTTAACCTATGTTCGACAGCGATATGATGTAAACAAACAGGTTACAGGAGTGAAATTAGGGTCAACATGATCATGAAATCTGTCAAGTTTTGAGTTGCATTTTTACCAGAACAAATAAATATTTTATACAATCATCAATGTTTTAGAAATCAAATTCAATTATGATGCAATATTTTAGGAAGCATATTCAAATTTCATTTTTAACCTATAGTGTTTTTTGGGTGACAGTGGAAAGCATTCAATTGTGTCCTTCTAGAGGCATATTGGGTATGGTACAAGGGAGGGCTTTATAGCACCTGGTGCAGAATAAACAGGCGACGTGGGCAGTGTACTTGCATATGACGTCAGACATACATGTTAGGTTTCTTTGAAGTTAAATATATGAACTTTTTCTTCAGGACACAAGTTTTTTCAGAGACACACATATTTTTATTTGAAAAAAGAAGCTTTGTTTGAACTGAATAGCCTTGGAATACATAATTTATGGAGTTTTGGCCAAAACCTTCGAAGAATATTGTAAAATTTGTCTAACAAAATACTATAACCTAGGCCTATTCTATTTTTATTTCCAAATATCTGACAGGTGTACTTCCTTACAAACTGATGCATAAGAAAAATAACGCAGTAAAACATATCTGCTTCACCAGTGCCCTTTTCCATGTCCGACCATGCCAAAGGGCAAGCTTTATTCACAGCAAATGAGGGTCTCAAAAGAGTCCTACTCATGATATGACTGGCCTTTTCATTGACCCCAGCAGAAAGAAAAGTTGAGGATTCCCCAGTGGCCATGAAAGCTGAAGGAGGAGATACCGTAACGACTTGAGGGATTCACAAATGCTATACTTTGTCAATCTGTCAACTGGAGATACCAAAGACTGCCCCATCAGTTCCAGCTCTAAATTCTGTTGCTGTGAGTGCATAAGCACCATCACTTCCACTTCAAACTCATGGAGAGTCATCAGTTGGGTGGTGGTTTGCACTGTGCTTCTGCACTTCTCCCTGTTATAATTTTTCACCTCTCTTTCCAATATTCTTCCCATCTATTCCATTTCATAGAATTATTCCCCACAAAACTCTTTAGCTATGACAATTCTCCATTCCTCATTTCACCTTTGCCAACTCAAAAAGCACACAGCATTTGCTTGCACTGTGGCAGTGAGCCATGTTTTCCACTAACTTGCATCCAATGCATATTGTTCTAGCTGGAGGGCTAAGCAATTTTACAGTATGTAGAGACTTTCCCTGCCATTCGTGGCTTTGGGTTTCCCCCCTTAGCACTACATAACTACAAGATCCAAACAAGAATTTAATGATCAATGCACTAAGACTTGTCCTTAAAGTCGGGATGAAATCCTACATGCAGGAGGCAATATCATCTCCCTATGCCTCACTGCCTCATATGCTGGCAGGGAATTAACAATGTAGTAATTCACCTGTCTTTCCAACATACATGCACTTAAACCTGTTCAAAAGGAAGCTCCTCAAATTTTCGTTGACCAGCATCATGGGATAGCTTTGTATGTTGTAACCTTGCCTCTAGTGACACCAATAAACCTTCTTCCGCGTGGACACAACGTTGGCTTGGTTATCTGCATTTATATTTTGAGGTCTTAAAACTTGAAAGAATACTAATTTGGTGACATCTTTAGCCAGAGTCGATGATCTTTGAATGAGACAGACAAGACCAATGTTTTGAGGTGCAATCTGTGTAGATAGCGCTCTAATAACAATGGAGGAGTCCCCCACAACATTGATACCTTCTTCTTTGAGCATGCATAAGCCTTGAATAACTGCATTTCTCTCTTGGAGGTGACTGGAACTTCGTGACGCTTTCTGCCACTCCTTGAAAGCCTTTTGGTGCACCCTTTTTCCTTGATCCCATACCATTTCACTTGACCTTTACCCCATGCCATGTTTTTCCCAATCACCTCCTATTGTGATATTCTTGGACAACCTCCTACCCACGTCTCCTCACCCCTCTACTTGCCACCTTGTGTTTGAGTAGGACATTAGGATAGCAGTGAGAGCTATGTGTATCAATAGAGTAGCTGATGAGGAAGGATTATAGGTCAGATTCCTTAAGCAGGGAATCTAGTCCTTTGTTTCCCATATTACTGATCTATTTAATCTTGTGGCAGTTCAGGCTTTCCGTCCCCACCCCCCCAGCTTAGACACATTGTTCATTCGTTCCACAAATCAGGGAGTCGTATTTACCTATGTTCCACCAAGACTCCAGTGTGGGGAGACGCGGGTGTGTTGGAAAGTGTAACTAGGTTCGGTCTTCATATTGACTATGTAATTATGTATTTATGTAATGAAGAAGACAAAGATAATAAAATGTATTTTTGTTAAGCTTGCTTCATGGGTTTCATGAACATGGATTTTATTATAGGTCAAAAGACGACTTCTTGATGTCTTTTAGGGATTTGTCATCTTGTCATAAATGTATAAATTAGAGTCATGTATATGAAGCAATGCTACACTTGTAAATAGTCAAAGAAACAATGTAAACACTCATGTCACCTTGCTGGAATACCCCTTGGAGAAGTCAGCCTCATAACAGTTGGACAAGTCGGCTTAAGATCAGTCACACCTATTCATACACAGGTCGGCTTAGTTATAGGTTGAGACAACTATAAATACCCAACTAGGCTGTGCAGAACAGAGACAGATCAGCTTGCATATCTCTGCAATTTTCGGACTTAATTACAGCCTAGAGGAAGACAGATTCGGATCATCTGAAGTTTTCAGGAATATATTAGAGTGTAATATCTACTGTTTAGTGCGGAATACACAGCAAGAAAGAGGGATAGACAGCGTATAAGGAAGGGCCTATCTTACAGCAAGGATAATGTCTGCAAGTAATGCGTAAGGGCTTCAGTACAGCTCGGATCTGAAGTATTATCTCAGCAATCACAGAAAGAAGGGCTCTCCACAGTGAGAAGAAAGGTAAGTTTGTCCAGCAAAGGAGTACAGTGCAAGAAGAGGTCTATTCATAGTGCGAAGAAGGTGGACTGTACAGCAGACAGAGAAGGGCGAGATCTGATAAAGGAAAGAAGTAGTTCACAATTTCGAACCGAGTTTCCTAGCATTGGTGCAGCACAATGCAGAAAGAAGGATATGTAATGAAGTGACAAGAAGAGCAGGTGACAAGGTGTTGGAGGCATACTAAGGTCAAGGGCTTGAGTCATGGTCATGGTACTTGTCATCTGAAAGTGTAGAAGAAGAATTACTTGTGGGTTTTCCTTTCCAAGAGGGAGAGGTTTTGGCTTTGTCTTGAATAGCCTAAATTTGTGTCTCTTGTGTTTTGATAATTAACTTGATGAAAAAACTAATAAGCTAATGAAATAGAAGACATAAGTAAGAAGAGTAAGCTCACAAGTAATTATCAAAGTAGAGAATTGAATTAAACACTGCCCTACCAAATTCTCAACATGGTGCGGGGAGACACACATGGAAGACGTGTGAGAGTACCCTCAAATTTTAGGGAAATTTTTGGGGTGCGGGGGGACATCGGGGTATATATATATATATATTTCAAGTTCGTGTTCAATAATGAAAGCATAAATGTAATAATAGTAATAGTAAATACATTGATCCACACATAAAATTTAAATTCATAATTAAATTAAATAATGACATATATTGATCCATCATCATCATTCATTTTGATACATAAATCTTTCATATGACATACTCATCATTCATCCATACTATGAGATTCAATAATAAAATTCAATAATGAAATATTCAAATACATTGATCCATATCATTCGTTATTCTATAATATACATTGATTTAAAAATTAAATTCATCATTCATTTGCATCATTCTAGAATCTAAATTCAAATTTAAAAGCAAAACAATCTAATAAATTACTATATACTAGATACTGAAGTTTGAACAGTAAAATAGTAAATTACTAAATTCAAAATTTATATAAGTCAAATTCTACAAACTCGTAAGTATTTAAGAGTGAGGAGTCAATAATTAGTCTCAAGTCATTAATATCTAGTGTCACACAAAGTTAAAACTGAAAAGTAAAAATGGACAAAAAAGACTGAAAATAAAATCAACGTCAAGCACTCAATTTCAATGATTGGTCCTTTTGAGGGTGGACGCCTAGAAGCACCCCTTTTGGTGAGTCGTGTCCCCCGAAGAGGACGCTCAGAAGCACCCCTTTTGGGGAGTCATATTGGGGAAACACACCTCCTGTGTCTCCCCACGACTCCCCAAAAGGGGTGCATGGGGAAATGCACCCTTAAACGTTCCCCCATTCTAGGTGCGTGGTGTGCGTGCTCCCAACCTTAGGGGACGCTTCCTAGTGGAACACTAGACTATTTTCCCAAACAACTATTGGACTATCATGGTGGATCATACGTTCTCTAAACTTTTCGCCATAGTCTTACACCAGTGGCCCTTCCAAGGAGTTAGAGAGTTGTCATCTTAGGGCTAGAGGACAAGCAAGTTTTCGCCCCAACTAGTGGACGACTGATCACATCTTCACACGTTGAACTATTATTGGGGAGGCTTGTCATTACTATTTGAAGGTTTACAATTGTTTTGTAGACTTTTGGAAAGCGTTTTACATAGTCTCGAGGGAGGCATTATTCTACAGTCTATGCGACATTGGCATATCTAAGACCCTTAGACTTTTGGAAAGCGTTTTACATAGTCTCGAGGGAGCCATTATTCTACAGTCTATGCGACATTGGCATATCTAAGACCCTTTTGGTAGCCATCTTGAGATTGTATGAGGTAGTTTTCAAATGCCTTAGGATGGCCCATGGCCTTTCCAACTTCATCTAGAGTACCATTGGGGTAAAACATGGGTGTTCTCTGTCACTGACCCTCTTTGGGATCTATATTGATGAGCTAGAGTCCTACCTTCAGGAGCATATCCTGGAGGATGATCGTTGTCTTTTACATCGGGTTTTGATCTCCTTGCTTTTATTCATTGATGACTTGGTCATGTTGGCCTCTACTCCATGGGATTTTAAAGATAGATCGATGCGTTGGAAAATTTTTGTGATCTCCAACAAATTAAGGTCAAATTGAGTAAAACTAAGGTTTTAATCTTCATTGCTTGAAGATCCCTCATACGGATTTACATTTCTATGAATGAGGGACGAAGATTGAGATCACCACATCTTACACTTATTTGGGAATACAGTTTAGGGAAACCTCGTTTTGGTTTGCGACAATTGCTCCAACCTTGGCTTAGTAAATGGTATGGTTCTCTTGCCTTCATTGAGAGACCATTAGGGGAAATTTCAGGACATCTCAACTAATTCTTATCTCATGTGTGAAAATTTCAACTATAACAACAACTGGACTTTCCTCGAAATGCGATTTTTAATTTCCACACAAACAACTGAATTATTCACAACAAACGAATAATTCACAACAACTATAGGGACTGAAAATTTCCACACAAACAATGAATAATTCACAACTGCAATTTTCACCAAATTAAATTATGCGGAAGATAAGCTGGAATCTGAGAAAATATTGGCGCACACAAATTTTGACACAATTATTTTTGGACAAAAGTACCTGAAAATCCAACTTGGGAAAACTGGTGCAGCAATTGAGGGTTTTATTTTATTAAGCAGTAGTGAGAAATTCCGAGTACAACTGAATGCCAAAATATGGCAATCCTACTGTTAGCGCTGGAATCAACGCTTGGATTGTGATAAGCGCCTAACCAGACACATCTTATGCTCAATGGGTTTTCTTATAATTTGATTGAGTCTTTTGGAAAGTGGTTGAAACTCACACACATTGAAAGGGATTTTGAGCAAATAAGAATCTCTCACACATATGAGGGCACTAGTGTATGATGTGGTAGCAAAATTGAGTTTGTAGCTTGATGGTTAGAAGAATAGAAGATAAACAGTGGATATGTAAAACAAAAGCCCACTGCTAAGAGGAAAGGGTAACACAAATTTCAGATTTGAAATGTATAGTGAAAGAATGCTTTTAAAAGACTTACAAGAGTCTCACTTTACATTTAAAGAATCCCATTACAAGGAATGCTTCTGACTAACATGACCTCATGAATCAGGATGCTTGGTGAATCAAGACCGACAAAAACATATTAACATGCATGCTAGATCAAAAGACATAAAAACATGAAACATGGTTTAATTCCACTTCAAGGAATGCTTATAAACAATCTTCAATTCATACTGAATCAGGAAAGCTTGGAACAAGACTTACAAAAACAGATCCATATGTCTTGGAGGTTCACAAGACTTATAAAAACATAAGATATAACTTTTATGATAAATCCGGAAAGACAGATGAAGTATGTAAAAACAAAAGGAAAAGCAATACACACACCACATAGTTTGTGAGTCCTCAAGAGTGCATCTGGATATATTATCAACTCAGAAATATTCAACACAATATACAATAAGCTGAACAACCAACGAACCCCTTCTTCCTTTGTCTTATGTCTATTTATAATTTTACAATAGATCTGCTAGCAAGGCTTAGACCTTCGGATTCCTTTCATAACAACTTAACATAAAACATATAAGCAAGAGAAAAAGTAGGCAGTCTGCTATTTTTAGCAATTTACAATCCTAACAAAACTCTGATGGAATTAGTCATATTGAAAAATTGTCTTTGAGCTTTAAGAAGACACTGTTACTTGCTGATAGGTGTTGAATCTTTAAAACCTTCACAGATGGATTTTCTGTAAACCCGTGACTGTTCCTTGAATGCTGCTTGGTGCCTTGTGAAAACGTGCTGGTGTTGAGAATAATGATGGTGCGGGTATAGTGGAAATTTGTTCCGGAGGAACATTCTGCCGCTGTTCCTTTCCTTTGGTTTCTTGTTTTTCGTGAGAGGGTTTCGATATAAACGCAGAAAGAGTGTTGGAGTGGAAAAATTCGCATAGATAGGTTTCAAACAAAAGCACTGGGCATGTGAAAGATATGAGAAGGAGACATGTTGAATTGTGGTCCAACAGGAGAAATAAAAGAGGAGCGAGAAATATGGAGGTTTAAGAGGTTATGGAGCCGGATTAAAAGAGATAGCGAAGTTTTATTTGATTAGCGGGAGATATTATTAAATAAATGATGAGCGGGAGGAGAAAACCCTTTATACATATATCGCAATCACAGATCGCGGTCAGAATGTTTAAACATAAGACACAAGCATGAGGGAATGCAATTTACGATGGGGGTGATGACGTGGCAGGGAGGGGTGGTCCTAATTTATATCGCAATCAAGAGAAGAGAGCGTTGAAGGAGCAAATGTACCGTGTTTTGCGATTTGTGATATAGCAAATCGGGGAGTCAAAATTATCGCATATCGGCGGTCAAAATTTATCGTATTTCGGGAATGTAGACTTACAACATTTCGTGGCTTTCAGGACTTATCGCATTTCGGGGATCAAAGGTTATATCACATTTCGGGGACAAGAACACTTATCACATATCAGGGATTGGGGAAATGGGGCAAGTAGCACGAATGTATGACAATAGAAATTGCGATATGCGATATGGAAGGTGACACGCAAGGAAAGGTCCCACTTTAATATTGCAATCGGGGAAAGGGAAGGCGGAGGTGAATGGATGCAATGCAAAAATGTGATTTGCGATGGGGTAGGCTCCATTAAAAGCTTTTAAAAGCGGAAAGTGAATATTTCGTTAAGTCATGGTAATATGATATAAAGACGCTCGAATCATAATAAAAAGGGTTTATAACGCATTTGAGGCGTATCAAAGGGCAATATGGGTCCCAGACAATACCATATATTGCATTTTGGGGGTTTTGTAGGAGACGACAATTGCAACATGAATGAAAGTTAAAACTGCGATAAGCTGATTCCGATGAAAGGGTCAGGGGTCCACAATGTTATTAAGTGCGGTAAGTTATATCATATGATATACGATATTACAAAGGTTTGTTATGGTGCGGACAGAGCTGCAATAAAAGAAATATATGGGAAGTTTAAAAGGAAATATGAAATGGCTATTAGTAGGTGGGCAATGTTGCTTTTTAACTATAAAAAATGTATTTTAATAGTTAAAAAGGGGTTTTGAAAGAAATGAAGCGTTGGACTTTGGGTTTTTGGAAAAATGAAAGGTAAAAAAGGGAAAATGAAATGAATGAAGGCATAAATGAAATTTTCTTACCATTACACTTTGACAACACTTTCTTCTTTCAACTGCACTGAAAAGGCATAATGATTCCTTGGAGCTTTGACAGTCATGGATAAAATGATGAAACAACAAATAAGACCTAGACTCTTTTCGTGACCAAAATTTATTTTGAGAACTTGTTCAAAAAGAACAAATTTTGACTTAAGGCTCAATGAAAAACTCCTAAAAGAGATATTTTTGATCACTAATACACTGACACTAGCATATTGGACTCATAATTCTTTTGGATTTTGTTAAAAAGTGATAAAGACTCGTATATTTTAACTCTCTTGGGCTCTCCACCATAGGTTAGGAGACAAGAGAGGATCAAAGACATGACTTACAATGATGACCATACTTTGAACTTTTTTGAAAAATTGCAGTTCTAACACCTGCAAAGAAAAATACTGACAAAAATCTAGTGAGGAATTTTCCTCACCACACAAGCAATCGGGGCTCTGACTTCCAGGTCCAAGTGAGCCGTCCAAACAACTTCTGTGCAGGCTTGCATCACTGTAGCACAATCTCTTCCACGCTCTGCCTGAAACAATTTCTCCTCAAGCCATTCTATCTGCCACTGACTGAGAAAATGCGTCTTCGACCCTCTGGAACAGTGTCCTAGCCTCTGGAACTGAAACCCAACTTCTCTCCAGCAAAATCGAATTGCCTCTAGAGGCTTCTGTGCAACGCCTGCGTCAACTTCTCTATGGTTATTGTTGCCTCTTTGTAAACTACTCTCCGGAATTGGAATTTCTTCCTTTGGGCTCACTGTCCCTACCCCTCTCTATCTCTGCTTCCCTTCTTTGGTTCAGACTCTTTTGACAACTGATATTGCTCTATGGAAATCAAACTGACCAAGGAAATCAATCTGAAGTGTGTCAAGTGTGTTTCTCCATCTACCCATTGAATTCTTCTTATAATCTCCAATTGGGCCTCCAACGGTCAAGATGAAAACATAATCGATGGCTGAGATTATTTTTGGAGCGATTTGTGTGATTTTCTAGATGATTCACACCTTTCTCAATCAATACTAATTAAGTAACCCCTCTTCCTAAGTTTAAACTTAGAAACTATTTAAAAATAGGCTAATAATCTAATTGAGGCACTTCTAGGCGGAATTTCCAGAAAAAATTTCTGTGTTATGGAGAACTCATGTGTTTTAGCCTATCTACAAAGTTTCGAGACTAGAACACCTCTGATGCTACAAAAAATAACACTCCCTCTTAGCGAAGAAGGTGTTCTAGTGCCGCACTACTGTTACAACACCTTGTCTCTGGATCATCCTCTGTACACTGCTAATGTCTAGCCATTATCACTGACTGCCATTGCCCACCAACCACTGTGCAACTCTGATACTGGATTTGTGCTGCCGTTGACACTGCTAAACTGCTGCGAACTCTGTATCTGCACTGCAACTCCCTCTCATCTGTTGCTGCTGCAACTGAGAAGCATCCTAAATACTGAATCAACTATCTTCCGCATCTATCTCCTGAGTTCTGACTGCTACTAGCCAATACACTATCTCCTGAAGAATATGTGCTGTTGCTGACTCTGCGTTGTGCCACTTTACACTTCTGCCAACTCTGCACTGTGCTCTTCAACAGCTGATTGCGGCTAGTCTGCAATTGTCACTCCAGAATCTGACTGCATCAACTGACATTGATCCATCCTGCGATTGAATACTGTGGGCCCCTGTAGCAAGGTAATGATCCATGAGGAGGACACCTCAATGGAACCTGCCTGATCTCTGCAATGCTCTGTGACTATAGCTCCAAATCGCCCCACCTCTCTCCTAGAGGTATAACTGCAAACATAACAAAATATTCCTCCAGTTTGGAGGATAACTTATCTATATTTGCGGACACTGGCCCCTGGTCCTGCTTCTCCTGCTTATCCTTCTTCCTGAGAGGACACTGCGTACTGTAGTGGCCAAACTTGCCATACCTGAAGTACTTGACCTTATATAGGTCTTTCTTCTTCTTCTTCTTCTCCACTTGTCCTTGGCTGGGACCCTTCGATGCTAGGGCCACATTCTCCTCTTCCTTCTCACCTTTCACGCCCTTGCTACTGCTTTCACTAATGGTGTTGTTTAATAGAGCTCGCCTCAACTCCTCTTGCTGTAGGTCTGAACACAACCTGTCCCATCTACGTAAGTTGTGTTGGCCCAAGATACTTTGGACAAAGACTTTCCACTCGTCTAAGACACTGTTCAGTGCCAATTGTATAAGCTCTATTGGTTGGGGTGCCTCCCCAATGGTTGCACGCTGATTACAGATCTCCTGAATCCTGGTGAGTACAGAATATATGCCTTCACCCTTCTGCACCCTGATGCTTCTTAGCTTCTCTTGCAGGAACATCTTCCGTTGCTCGGAAGAACTCTGATATAGTTGGTCGAGAGTGTCCCAAATTTCCTTGGCAGTATTCTTTCCAGATACATGCAAGACTATATGATCCAAGACTCCATCCAAGATCAACCGCTTCACCTTCACCATCTCTTTTTTGTATTCCTTCAGCTGATCTGCACGCTGAGGAATTGCTACCACATTATCTACATAGACTTTCAAGTCATGTTCATCCAACATGATGGACATCCTAGCCTTCCGGATGATAAAGTTGGAGGCTCCCTCCAACCTATCTTGATCTCTAAGCCCAAATGTGGCCATCTCTGAATCTGGTAAAAAATCTCCCTCTTTCCCGCAATTCGGTTGCTGAGTTTGCTAGACGCACTCCCTTATGGAGTGAGAAACTTTGCTAAGCATCTGCCAATCTGCTACTGGAAAATCGGATTTCTAGAAATCCAAACCCCCTGAGAGAAATTCTGTGTGCCTTTCTCTTCCACCTGACGCTAATTTTGCTACTGCAAACTGCTGCAAAACCCTTCTGCACCCAAACAAGGAATCTGCCCAGCAAAGATACCTGAGCTGCTACTCCCTCTGCCTGCTGGAATCCATCAACTGGTAAGCCGATTTTTTCTGCCAATCTGCACTGAAAAATCGAACTTCCTTAAGCAACTCGCATTGCCTGGCTAGGCACTGCGCAACCCCCATAAATTTGTTTTGCTGCTCCCTCTAAACAAAGAATTTATTCCTCCACTTCTGAGCTTCCTCATCTGATCAAATATGCTCTGATACCATGTGAAAATTTCCACTATTGCAACAATTTGAAATTATTATTCTAACTGTAAATTAATTAATAGTTTATTTTCCCACACAAACAACTCAATTTTCACCAAGTTAAATTCTGCGGAAGATAAACTGGAATCTAAGAAAATACTTGCAGTCTGGCACACACATAAAAATTTGACATATTTATTTTTGAACAAAACTCCCCCGAAAAACCCAACTTGGGAAAACCGGTGCAACAATCGAGGCTTTTATATTATTAAGCAACAGTGAGAAATTATGAGTACAATTAGATGCCGAAATCTGGAAATCCTACATAGAAAAATATTGCCAAAAATCTAGTGAGGAATTTTCCTCACCCCACAAGCAATTTGAGCTCTGACTGCCAGCTCCAAGTGAGCTGTCCAAACAACTTCTGCGCAAGCCTGCGTTATCCTAGTGTAGTCCCTTCCACGCTCTGCCTGAAAAAACTGCTTCTCAAGCTTTCCTGTTTGCCATTGTCTGAGAAGACGACTCACCGATTCTAACCCTTTGGAACACTTTCTTGACCTTTGGAACTGAAACTGAACTTCTCTTCAGCAAAATCGAATTGCCTCTAGAGGCTTCTGCGCAACCCTTGCGTTAGCCTATCTGTGGCTATTTCTGCCTCTTTACAAGCTACTCTTCAGAACTAGAACTTCTTCCTCCGGACTCACTGTTCTTGCCCCTCTCTGTCTCTACTTCCCTTTTATGGATCACGCTCTTTCGGAAACTGCTGGTGCTCTCTGGAAATGGAACTGCCCAAGGAAATCGATCTTAAGTGTGTCAAGTGTTGGAAATACTGAGATGGGGGTGAATCAATATTTCTTTTCAATTGTTATTTAACCAGTTATATTCTTCACAATTATAAACAGAGAAATGAATAATTTTATTATAGAATGAAGGATAATGATCCTTTTACAAATGAATGAGTACAATGATGTTTAAGGGCACCAACCCTTCAACCTTCTAGGCACCATCCTGTTGGCAAGCACCAACTTGGACTTTAGTGAGGCTTCAATCTCTAGGGCTTCAACCTTATCCTTTCCAAGTCTCCAACCTTGCGTTTAGGGGCACCAACCCCGAAGACACTAATCCTTTAGGTTTCTTTTGATAGAAAATGAGTGGTGTACTAACTTGAATGTCTCCAACAAAATTCTTCACCATTCAATTCTTCATATGTTCAATTAGCTCCAAAAATGTGCTTGATTGTCTAATATCGGTCTCCACCACCAGCCTTCACTGTAGTTATGTCTTCACTGTAACAATGTTTCAATCAAAATCTAGATCTGAGAATGTGAATTTGAGTTTAGGCCATCCTCCGCTGGTGAGTTCTTCAATCTTAGGAAAAATCCTCAATTGGCATGAGTTTGTGGCAGTCCTTCACACTCCAGATATAGTAACCCTTCACAATCCGAACAACAATAATTCAGAATTACAACACTGATCCAAAGCCAACAGTTCGAGTCTTCTCCACAAGGATGATAGTCTGAGTGTGTTTGTAATCTACAACAAGTCTAAGTAGTTAGATCACCTTCCAAGACAAATCTAGGTTGCTGTGTAAGGGTACCGAGCTACTAAAGAGGAGATTGCTTCAATGCTATTATGATCAAGAGATTTGAACCACTTTAAGACAGATCACTGCACTGCAACAGGAAGACCGAGCCACTACCAAAACATAACCAATGTGGAAATTCCGAGCCACTACAAAATCACTCTAATCATAGTCCGAGTTAAACCAAAATAGAGCCACTGTGGGAAGTCCAAGCCACTACAAAATCACTGTAATAAAAAATAGAGCCATTGTGGGAAGTCCGAGCTACTATAGAATCATTGCAATATCGGATAGGTTTGAGTGACAAGTTCGAAAATTTCCACAGGATTTACAGTGCAGTCTTAAATATCTTCAAACCCAGACAAAATAGATTTTTCTCCTCTTTATTCTTCAGGTTCACGAGATGTGAACTCAATCTTTGTTGTTTTGTGGATGTGTGATCGAAATTGAAGCCCATAAATGAATTTTAGACTGTGTATATATAACCTTCTTTGCGATAACAAATGAAAAGACACGTCCTTGTTTGGAGGCTGACTTGTGTCCTTGAGCATAGGTCGGCTTAATATCATAAATATATTTTTAAACTTGAAAATTCACGTTCTCCCTCACTGTTTGGATTTTTTGGCCAAGTAAGGGCTTGCTAGAAAGATAAAATTATGCTCTAAAGGATGGTGAAGGGCTCACAAAGAAATACTACCTCTAAGATGGTGGAATATATTTTTTAATGTGTCTGGTAATTTATTAGTGTAGAAGCAGAATACATGTGAGTGTTGGGCATCTTCATGGATTGATTTCTTCATAGTTTGCCTTCTTCATCATAGGGTCATAGGCTCATAGCGTTATCCATGTCATCGTGTGGTGGTGATAGTGTAGCCTTCATTAGGAGATCTCATCAAGTATATTTTCATCAATGACAATTATTGACCAACAATCTCCCCATTTGTCATTGATGGAAATATTCCAACATTTTCTCCCCCTTTGACATCAATGGCAAAGTGGGGTGCCCAAGCACCCCCCCTATCGAGTTGCTCCCCCGTCACATCAATGGCAAAGTGGGGTGCCCAAGCACCCCCCCTATCGAGTTGCTCCCCCTGTCATGTTGCTTCACCTGTCATGGTGCTTCTCGTGTTTTCTTAATGTGATGCAAGAGCAATGACCCCCATCTTTTGGCGAAGATGTTCAAATGCTTCTCGTGGAAGGGGTTTTGTGAAGATATCTGCAATTTGCTCCTTTGTATTGATGTATTCCAACTTGATATTTTGTTCAACAACTTGTTCACGAAGAAAGTGGTATTTGATTGGAATATTTTTGGCCTTTGAGTGCATCACTGGATTCTTTGAAACACTGATGGCACTAGTGTTGTCACAAAAAATGGTGATTGGTTGCTTAGTTTCTATGTTGACATCCTTCAAAGCTTCCTTCATCCATAGTATTTGTGTACAACACTCAACAATGGCTATATATTCAACTTCAGCTGTAGAAAGAGATATAGATGATTGTTTTTTGCTGAGCCAAGATACAAGACAATCTCCCATAAAGAATGCATTTCCATTGATACTTTTCCGATCATCCACGCTTCCAGCCCAATCAACATTGGAGTAAGATGTCACAGTAAGAGTTGAGCTCTTAGGATACCAAAGACCGATATCAACAGTTCCTTTCAAATATCTTAGTATTCTCTTCACAAATGCTAGATGGGATTGTTTAGGACTTGACTGAAATCTTGCTACCATGCTACTGCTTGCATAATATCTGGCCTTGTAGCAGTTAAGTATAGGAGAGCTTCAATTATTGACCTGTAAAGAGTTGCATCTATGAGAGGGGAATCATCATCTTTACTTAATTTACAATTTGTGGTCATCAGTGTGCTCATGGGTGCACAATCTTCCATCCCATATCTTTTGAGCATGTCTTTAAGATATTTTTCTTGAGATATAAACACGCCTACAGTGGTTTGAAATATTTGTAACCCAAAAAAGTAAAATTACTCTCCAATCATTGACATTTTGAACCGTTTAGACATATTTAGAGCAAATTCATGGCTCATCCAATCATCATTGCTGGCAAAGATTAGATCATCAATGTATACAAGAATGATCAAAAGTTTATCCTTGTCTATATTTATGTAGAGATTGCTTCCTGCTACTCCCCTTTTGAAACCTTCTTGTTGCAGATAGTGATCCAACTTTGCATACCAAGCTCTAGGGGCTTGTTTCAACCCATACAAGGCCTTTTTCAACTTGCATACAAAGTCTTTCCCTTCAACTAATCAAATCCTTCCTGTTGCTCCATGTAGACTTCTTCCTTGAGGTCTCCATTCAGAAACGCTGATTTTACATCCATTTGATAAACCTTGATTCCTTTTGAGCAAGTAAATGCCAAAAACATTCTTATAGCTTCCAATCGTGCTACTGGAGCAAAAGTTTCTTCAAAGTCAATTCCTTCAATTTGTGAGTATCTTTTGCAAACAAGTCTAGCTTTATTTCAGATAATTTGTCCATTCTCGTTCATCTTGTTTTTGAATACCCATTTTGTTCCAATTATATTTTATCTTCTGGACGAGGTACTAGCTCCCAAGTCTCATTCTTTTCGATTTGAGACATTTCTTCTTCCATGGCGTTTATTCAATAAGGATCTTTACTTGCTTGAATTTTTTTTTTATTTTTTTTATTTTTTTTTATTTTTTTATTTTTTTATTTTCAGGTTTTATTAAAGATAAGAGAGCAACATCATCTTTTCTTGGAGAGTTTGTCATCCTTCTTCAAGTTTGAATTCCTTCATCTATATTCTCGATAATCTGTTCTTCTGGATGATGTTTTTGAAGGAATTTGATCTTACAGGGAGTTTGTGAACGTTCACTTTGAGGTTCTTCATCCTTTTCTTCTTTTTCGGGTTCTTCGCTTTCTTCAAGGAAGGGCTCAACTTCATGATCTTCAACTTCCTTTTCTGGAAGGGCTTCGTCGATCTTCACACCAATGCTTTCCACAATTTTCCGCAGATGACTGTTGTAACATTTGTAAGCTTTTCTCCTAGTGGAATATCCAAGAAATATTTCTTTGTCAACCCGAGAATCAAATTTTTCTGGTGAGTCATCATTGATCTTTATGAAGCATTTGCTTCCAAAAATACTAAAATATTTTACTGATGCAGGGCTTCCTTTCCATAATTCATAAGGAGTCTTTTCATTATTTGGTCTTAGTTGAGTTCGATTTAAGGTATAAACTGTTGTCCCACTGCTTCTCTCCAAAATTTTGGCTACAAATAAGCTGCTAATAGCATTGTCCTTGCCATTTATTGAACAGTTCGGTTCCTTCTTTCAACTACTCCATTTTTCTTGGGTGTCCTAGCTGCGAAGAGTTCTCTTTCGATTCCATGCACTTTATAGAATTCATCAAATTCTTTTGAGGTGAATTCTCCTCCTCTGTTCGTTCTAATACATTTGATATTAGAATCTTTCTCATTTTCAATGAGAGCTTTAAGATTCTTAAAACATTCAAATGCTTCAGATTTATATTTTAAGAAATATACCCACATCATTCTAGTATAGTCATCAACAAATAAAGCAAAATACCTTTTACCTTGGAGAGATGGAGTTCTAGTTGGCCCACATAAATTTGCATGAATGATCTCCAGAGGTTTTGATGTTGAGAACTCCTTAGTTTTGTGGCTGGTTCTATTTTTCTTTCTGTGTTGGCATGGGCCACGTACAACTTGATTTGGCTTGAACATCTTTGGAGTGTCTCTTACTACATTAATTTTGCTGATCTTGATCAAGTTATCAAAACTTGTATGCCCCAATTGCTTGTGCCATAACCAACTTTCATCCGTTTGACTCAATTAACATTTTTCTCCTTGGATCTTGCTGAGAATGTAAACATTATCTGGTGTTCTTACTCCTTTTGCCACAAGTTCTCCTGAGGACGAGTTTCTTATTTCACAATTTTTAGTACTAAAGACAACATTATGTCCTTGGTCACAAATTTCGCTAACACTTAAGAGATTGTGTTTGAGCCCTTCTTCCAACAAAGTATTTTGAGCCTTTCCTTGTCCATTAACAAGGGTAGCAGTTCCTTTTCTAGTGATTTTAGCAGATCCACTTCCAAAGGATACATTTCCATTTTTCTTGTTCAATGAGACAAACTTCTTTTGGTCACCTGTCATATGTCTTGAGCATCCACTATCCACGAACCAATGATTTTATTCACTATGATCACATAGAGCTAGGCCACATTTATCTGTATTGAAATTTACCCTTTTAGCTTACTCTCTTTTGAGTGGGCAATTTTGTTCATTATGATCATAATTATTACATGATGAGCAAGTCGGATCAAACTTAGCCAAAAGATGAAAATAATTGTAAGTTTTGATTTGTCCTTGTTGTTTGGGACCACGTAGTTTGTTTGTTTGATCTTTCAATCTCGGTGATTCATTCTTATGAGCCTTACAATGCTTAGCTTGATGACCGAAGTTTTTACAATAGTAATAATACCCAAGAAAGATAGTTTGGTACCTGTTGTAATAGCCATAACTTGTATCAACATTCTTCCTTGGAGTTGCTCTTCCTTCACTTCTTGGTTTTGAGATGGGCCTTTGTTCTTGGCGAGATGACTTTTCTTCTTTTGGATGGCAAGAGAGTATGTTGGCATAAATCCTTGCATTATTCTTCATACTTGATGATTCTCCTTTGAAACCAATCCCAGATTTGTCATATTGAGGTTTTTGAAAATTAAGAATGTTATCAAGTGCTCGAGAGCTTTGCCAACTCCTTTTGACTTGCTCCAATTCCTTTCTTAGAGATACTATTTCAGCTTCACGTTTTTCACAGATATCTTCCTTCTCTTTTAGCTTATTTTTCAAGAAGTCTTCCCTTCTTTTTGCTTCCTCCTTTTCTACTTTGAGAGAAATGATCTTCTTTCATAAATTCTCATTTCCTTCAATGGCACTTATTAGTAATTCATCCATATTTCCTTCGTCTTCCAGTTTTGAATCATCATCATTTGTGAATGCCATGGTTAACACTTCTTTTCTTCCAACATAGTCATTTTCTTTAGCTGATTCATCATCACTTCCTTTGTGATGAGGGATATTTCTAGTTGATTTCTTCTTGATGACTACAAATTCATCTTCATCAGACTCATCTTGTTTAGAGAAGAAGTTCTTCTTATTAAACCCTTTCTTTTTGTACATCGTCCTTTTAGAATCCTCTTCATCATCACTATCATGTTTACGAGGACATTTTGCAACATAATGACTTATTCTTCCACATTTGAAACAAATGAGAGGGTACTTACCTTTTAGCTTGTATCCCTTCTTTAATCTTCGTACAAATTATGCTAATTCGGTTTCAACATCGAAGTCATCACTACTGTTATTCCATGCTTTTCCCTTTTTAGATTTTGAGGCTTTGAACGCTGCATCTTTGGAATTTGGGATTCCTTTTCTCATCTCATAAGCAATGAGGATTCCATGAAGTTCATCCATATTAAGAGTATCCAGATCCTTCATTTCCTCTATAGCACTCACTTTGGAGTCAAATCTACCGGGAAGAGATCTTAGGACCTTTTGAACAATCGTGCTTTCCTCAACTTTTTCTCCCAATCCTTTAAGAGAGTTGACCACTTCAGCTACTTGGAGAATATATGATGCAGTATCTTCTTCATCATCCATTTTTAGACTTTCAAATTGCCTTCTATGAGTTTGAAGTTTTGCCTTCTTAAATTTGGAGTCCCCATCATATAAAGCAACCAACTTATCCCATGTTTCTTTGGCTATATCACAATCCATCAGTTTTGAAAATTCAGAGTCAGAAATTCCACTAGTGATGGAATTTAGAGCTTTGGCATTAGCAAAGTAAGCTTTCCTTTCGTCGGGATCAGTTGGAAGGGTGGAGGGAACTTTGTACCCATTAAAACCGAGTTCCAAACTTCTCGTCCAAGGGACATTAAATATTAGGGCATCCTCTTCTTCCAAAAACCAAAGTTTGTTCCATCGAACATAGGAAGCTTTCCTGTCACTTCTTGATTTTTCATTGTGGCAAATAATCCTTCTTCTAGCTGTTAGGCTGATAATGAAGAAGCTGGCTCTGATTCCAATTGTTGGAAATACTGAGAGGGGGGTGAATTAATATTTCTTTTCAATTGTTATTTAACCAACTAGATTCTTCACAATTAAAAACAAAGAAATGAATAATTTTATTATAGAATGAAGGATAATGATCCTTTGACAAATGAATGAGTACAATGATGTTTAAGGGCACCAACCCTTCAACCTTCCAGGCACCAACCTGTTGGTAAGCACAAACTTGGACTTTAGTGAGGCTTCAACCTCTAGGGCTTAAACCCTATCCTTTCCAAGGATTCAACACTATCCTTTCCAAGGATCCAACCTTGCGTTTAGGGGCACCAATCCCTAGGACACCATTCCTTTAGGTTTCTTTTGATAGAAAACGAGTGATGTACTTACTTGAATGTCTCCAACAAAATTATTCACCATTCAATTCTTAATATGTTCAACGAACTCCAAAAATGTGCTTGACTGTCTAATATCGGTCTCCACCACCAACCTTCACTGTAGTTTTGTCTTCACTGTAACAATGTTTCAATCACAATCTAGATCTGAGAATGTGAATTTGAGTTTAGGTCATCCTCCACTGGTGAGTTCTTCAATCTAAAAAAAAATCCTCAATTGACATGAGTTTGTGGTAGTACTTCACACTCCAGATATAGTTGCCCTTCACAATCCGAACAATAATAATTAAGAATTATAACACTGAGCCAAAGCCAATAGTTCGAGTCTTCTCCACAAGGATGATAGTCTGAGTGTGTTTGTAATCTACATCAAGTCTGAGGAGTTAGATCACCTTCCAAGACAAATCTGGGTTGCTGTGTAAGGGTACCGAGCTACTGAAGAGGATATTACTTCAATGCTATTCTGATAGAGAGACCCGAACCACTTTAAGACAGATCACTGCACTGCAACAGGAAGACCAAGCCACTACCAAAATAGAACCACTATGGAAGTCTGAGCCACTACAGAATCACTTTAATCACAGTCTGAGTTAAACCAAAATAGAGCCACTGTGGGAAGTTCGAGCCACTACAAAATCACTGTAATAAAAAACAGAGCCGCTGTGGGAAGTCCGAGCTACTACAAAATCACTATAATTTCAGATAGGTCTAAGTGACAGGTCCGAAAATTTCCACAGGATTTACAATGCGGTCTTAAATATCTTCAAACCCAAACATAATAGATTGTTCTCCTCTTTATTCTTCAGGTTCACAAGATGTGAACTCAATCTTTGCTATTTTGTGGATGTGTGACCGAAATTGATGCCCATAAATGAATTTCAGACTATGTATATATAGCCTTCTCTAGAAAACACTTATTACAATCCAATTACAATTTTTATTGCAAATTTTGACTTGCGGGAAATCTAAAAGTTAAAAAAATCACTACTTAGAGCTAACCAAATTCCATGATTTTTTTTTGTGAACTAGTATGGTAATATACACTGATTCTAGAGACTATGACTCACCCAAGGCTAAGTTGCCGGAAACGCCTAGGCTGGCCCTCGGAAACTCGGATCCCCGTTTTGGAAACTGAAACTTGTACGAAACTCCTCGGAAACACCTTGGATCCGTATCTTATCCGTTTTCGAAATTTTGGATACAGTTTTTCCCGAAAATGGCCGTTTCCGTCCCGTTTTTGAAGTTGGATACGTATTTGTTAAAAATTTGGAAACGTATTTGAAAATCTGAAACGTATTTCTCAAAATCTGAAACGTATTTGAAAAAATTTGAACCGTATCACGATTTTTAGAAACGTTTTTACCCTAATCGATTTTTTCGCCGGAAACATTATCGTTGAATCTGTAATTTGGAAAGGGAAGTTCGTTTTTAACTCTTATCTTCCGCCGCAAAGGGTTCTGAGTGATATTGAGACGCGACTGTGAGAGATATCTTCCGCCGCAAACTTGCAAAGAGCAACTCCCGAGTGGTATTGAGACGCAGTGCTGTGAGAGATTAATTGAGACGCGACTGTGAGACGCGACTGTGAAAGATTAATCCTCCGCGCAAAGAGCAACAGCCCGCAATTTGCAAACTTCAAAGAGCAACAGAGTTCCAGTTCCGTTCGAGTAAGAGAGCAAGCTGCAACAAAGTTCCGTCATCCGAGCAGCTGCCAGCCGCAAGTGCCTTCGTGCAGGTTCTAACTTCTTTTTATAAACGATAAACTTTAAACTTTAAATTTAATACTATATATTTCACTAATGTATAGGCACTGAATCAGATTTTAATTTCTACTCGAGTAATAATCATCATTGAGAGCCGAGGCCCGATACACTGACGACAGAAAACGGTGACAACCCTGTGCCCTCGGAAACTGTCTTACAACTGTGCCTAGGCTGGCCCTTCGGAAATAACTGTATGGGCACCATCAGTTTTTACCATACTACTGGTAACTCTGAAATTATGAGTCAGTATTAAACGGTGACAGCCTGATACCGGAAACGCCTAGGCTGGTCTTTAAAATACAGTTATTTCTAAACTGTTATTCCCTCCTAGATTTCATTCCTTGATCAGTGATCCATTTCAGAAAAACACAAACAAAAAACCTCCATAGAAGGTACAAAGAAAGGTCGAGCTAAAAATGGCAAATGCCCAGATTGCATGCTGTAGCCTGTAACTCAACATTGGCACTTCATTGTGGAGTTAAGGCATACTGTGAATTTATCTAGTTATCATTAAAACATGCCTTTTTTGTATTTTGATAATTGTATAAGCCTCAAGGTACCCAAGACATTATACACACTACACAGAATAGTATACATTGCGACCATAGATCTTGGCTTCCCAAATAGAATGATTTGATTCTAGATTATAAACTGGATTTTCTGAAGCAATATCTATCGCTAATGCTGAGAATGCTCTAGCAAATGTGGACGTGCTCTTGGCTTCTAAATCATAAATCATAATTCATATATGATAATTGATGAATAGATGATAGATGATAGAATCTAGATGATATCATGATGATCATTGATGATAGATGATTAATCATTATGGCATTATGCATTTTTACTATTTAGATATAATCTAGATTATCAAACTTCAAATATGAATCATGAATGGCAATGTAAATTATATATATATATATATATATATATATATATATATATATTTTTTTTTTTTTTTTAATATAAATTATATATATGACGTGGCGTTTCCTGCCGTATCGTATCCAGATTTTTTGAAAATTTGCCGTATCCGTTTCAAACCCCGTATCCGTATCCGTTCCTGTTTCCGTTTCAATGCAACTTAGACCCAAGGCCTCACCATCAATCCGTACTCCGGTTTTGGGGTAAAATTGGAGGAAAAAACTCAATTAATTATTAAGTCCTGATAGGGAGATGATAATTAACCAAGTGAAAAGAAACCTCTCAGAGTAATACTCACTTGTTGGCAAGATCCCAAGCTACCTAGGCCTGTTACAGACTCAATACTGACTCAAATTCATCATTACTAGCATCACTTAATACAATTCCCTGTAGGGCGTGGAATCTGGGTACAAGATAAAGATGATGAGAAGTAGAAGTAGAGTTTAAAAACTCTGTTGAACTGATGATATCTGATGATATTTGATGGTACGTGTCTTCTTGTTCATCCTTGGGCATGGAGTCTTCACATTATCACTTGGTTCCACTCCAGTGGTCAACATGCTCCATGTTTAGTTTGTGGAACAAAAAAGGATGACCTCCCACTCCCAGTAACATTAGCACTAGCAGGTGACACTGTGGAGCCCCTTCCACTACCCTTAGCCTCAAAATCGAAAGAAGTTATTTCGAAACATCTACCGGCTTGTTCAACTTTGTTTCTTTCTTCCTCTTCTTTCTTCTTTTCTTTTTTATCAATTGTTTCAAGAGAATTTTGTATAAGCTCTGCACTAGATTCCGTACAAAGCCCAACATCATGTCCAGGGAGTCTAGCTTGATGGTATTTCAATCGCGTAACCCCTCCTGTCATCTTGCATCCATGCAATTGCATGTTAAATATCAATTTGTCCCATCATCAGGTTCCACATACTCCCAAAATGGGTCCAAGGGCTTTGACATATTTGTAGTGGATTAATTCAAACCTAGGGCACCAAAAGAAAAATTAATTGGCATTAAACCCCCATACACAAAAAATAACAACCACCTCATTTAAAAAAAATACTTTTTTTACTACATTAAATGCAATGAAAAATGCCAATAAGAGGGTGCATAAGAAAGTAAAAAAAAATGAAGCTTGATGTTCAAATATGGAGAAAACCCTTGCATTGGCTCATTGTAATGAAAATAACAACAAATAGAAAAAAATAAGAAGCAAAATGTTGGTAGGCAGAGGCAAGCAAGCATAACCCTAAATCTATGAAAAAAATCATTAACATAGGGGTTTTTAAGAACATACTTGTTAATTGAATAATTGAAGGTTCTCTCATTGTTCCTAAATCGTTGATCCACAAAAACAATTTGGTTGGTGATGATAATGGTTGTTTGATCTTCAATCCCTCTTTGAAAAACACCACAAAGCTCTTCCTCTTTTTTATCCAAGACCAACAAAGCAAAATGAACAATTAAAAGGTCAAAAAGTTGTTTTGTAGCCGTGGCCTAATTTTCTTGGCGAGAAATAGGGTCGTCACAGGATATTTTGGAGAAATATTGCTAATATATATATCGTAAATATTGTGATATTTTCGAAATGGAAAATATCACAATATTTAATTGGCAATATATCCTTTTGCCGAAAATATTGCGATATTTACGATATAGTGTAATATTTTGGCAATATTATCAACACTGGTTCAAAGGGTTTCTCTTTGACCATTGCTCATCTCCAATGTTATCAGTCCATGGTTGTAAATCATAGGAAACGTGTTTATTCCACTCATAGGAAGTACATTCATTACCCAACAGTCAACATGCTGATCCAACAGTATAACACACCCACCAAGGCCTACCCTTACGTCCATCACATCTCGAAATTATTGTTTCTTCCAGCGAACCTACATAACTAACTTTAATGTTCCAGTATCCTGTTGCAAAATTTTTCTATAGATACCCTTGCTAAAAGGAGGTGTAAAAATTGGTTCCAATTGTGGAGCATGTGCTCCAGCTAGGAGGATGTGAGAACCCCATAATCTCATATTTCATGGTTATTGATTTGCTCACTACTAAATATGTTTGTAATGATAAGCATAAAGTTGCGGTGAATGGTATTTCTTTATTTGTAAGTAGAAATAATATTTAAAATATGTTTCATGTAATGAATATGAGATATATGGTTTTGTGAATGAAAACGCAGAAGATGATTTGAGCCTAAGGCTCTTCTTCTTTACTTTAGTGTAATTGGCCATTGCTAGGTCAATAGTAGGTTTGAACAACCGTGCTGTATTCCTCAACGGAAGTAAGAAGACTAGGAGGTTTCCTTGAGAGGAGACTTGGGATAGGGAGTTTAAGGACTTGTCTGTGATGTATTTGAGGGATAGGTTACAGATATGTTGTTAAGGAGTTTTGGGGACCTTGTTTCATTGTGTCTTAAGCAAAAACGTTGGCTTTTATGTTTGTAATTTTTGGAGTTTCAAGTTGAAGTTTTCAACCCAAAGGAGTGAGTAGAATCTCATCTCACTTTGGGTCAAGTTGTGGAGTTGGTCATTAGCCATCTTATGTCCTTCGTTGGTGAAGAAGTTGGGTTGAGCACAACGTGTTTGGATGCGTTCATAGGTTGGTGAAGACTTTGTATTTTCAAAAGATTTTCGGGTAGGTCTCTTTACGGTTAAGAGTCCTTATCATTCCTTGGGAGATGCTTAGATCCATATAGGAAGTTTCAGGATTTTAGTCATGACCTTGTTGAATTTCGAGGTTTGATTTGAAGAAATTTGGGGAATGACGACTTTTAGTCCCAACTCCTAGTCATATGGCCATTAACTCGATTGGACTTAGGTTGTTGGAGACCTTTCCTTAGTTTTCCCACTGGCTTGGTGATGGGAACTTTGTGACTCATCAAGATTCAATGGTTTGATCATCCAGAATTTTTTTATAGATTTACTTTCCCAAAATGCTGGATACCGATGATAGAGCCGTATGTGATGGAACAATGAGTTGGAAGAAGGAAGAATTTGGAGTCTATCAAAAGGCATGGACCAAAATCAGATTCAATTAAGTGTTAAAGACGAAGAATCTAAAGTCCGTTGGGGAGTCGAAGCCTTGACATCCAAAAAAATAGGAAAATAAGACTTATTTAGAAACTCAGATTTGAATGCTAGCGTAGTGGCACACATAGAGTTTATGTGGAGCTTGCGTGAGCATGAATGGACCTTAAGGAGCTGACATGTCTTGATGTGGAGGTATGACATGTCAGGATGACATGGCACATAGGATAATTTTTGGTGATGTGGCATTCCAACATGGACTATTGGTGCTATGTCATTGAGGTGGAGGCTAGGTGGTAGCATCATGGAATTGACATGGGTTGCAAAGGCTTTGGTTAGTGGAGATTTAGAAACCTAGAAATTCCTATTGAATGAGTCTTTTTAAAAAGCCTAGATTTTGACATACAGAAGGTCAACTTGTTGACCGTAGCTAGAAGAATGAAGTCACGGATCTAGGGGGATCTCGATGTTTTGAAAATCTTGGACTATGATAGATCCAAATGCTTTTAAATTTTAGGATGCATTTGGAAGTTCAGAGATTTGAAATATCTTATAATGGAGACTTAAAGAAAATCCCAGATACATATGCAACGGGTGCAAATGTTTTTGGTCAGGAAATGGTCCTAAGTAATGGAAACATGTGGGTAGGGGCTACTATGTATTAGTCATGTATATCTGACATAGCATTGTAGGATGGGGACATGTGAGAAAAAGGACTGCCATGTGGCAATGGTACAAATATGATGTGGCATTTGGAAGGACATAAATTTGCATCCAAAGCTCATACTTAGATGAAATTTATATTGTTGAAATGCTCTTGACCAAATGAAGACATTTGTAGTCTTAGAAAGGAGTGTCAAGGTGGTTGAAGGAAGAAGAATTTTGATAACCCCATCTCCATAAAGTAAACTTGGAGGTCAGATATAGACACCCGTTCCCTTGAAAAGGAATTGAGGGGCCCAATGTCGTTACATTAGGGTTCACATTTCTTTGCCAGACTAGTTTTATTCTTAGATTTCATGAGAGTTTCTAGTTACAAGACTCAAGGTTTTAACTTTTAACTAACTCATAAACTTAATGTGAATTCTAGTTTCATTCAGAGAAATTAGGGTCACATTGTTAAAAATGTAACTAGGTTCGGTCTTCATAATGTCTATTGTAATCATGATTTCATGTATTTGATGAAAAGAGAAAAACAAATTTATTATTATCATTCTTGATGCATGGGTTTCATACTCAAGGTAAATTTATTTCTAGGTCAAGCACCGATTGAGTGCTTCTTAGTTTTTCATAGAATTATGAAGTCAAAAGAGTCATTGTACTACATGTAAGACCCCTTTGGGCATGTTGTATCTTGTAAAGACAATTTTTGTAGAGTAAAAAATGTCATAAAGACCCTCCAAAACCTTGTCAAGCAAGTCAACCTATAAGAAACATCAAGTTGGCCTTATAGAAGCCGTTCATACCCCTAGAAAGCCTATATATAAGAAGGAACTCGACCTCATTTGGACACAACAAGAAGCAAGTTCGATCTATAAAAGAAAGAAGCAACAATAGCAAAAGAAAAGGACAAAAATCAAGGATAAGAAGAAAACAAGCAAGATCGAAATTTTGGATCTCTCTCTCTCTCTTATGTTAAGGTTTCCAAAGTTTTTGGGCAAGTCGAAGGTGCTAGGCAAGTCAATGTTCGCTGGAAGTTGCTAGGCAAGTCTAAGTTGTTGGAATTTGCTGGGCAAGTCAAAATTGCTAGAAGTTGCTTGAAAAGTTACTGGGGTTGAAGCTATTGCTGGAAGGTAAAATTTTATTACTGTAAAGCTGTGTAAGAAAATCTCAACAAGAAGGAAGGTTGACTTGGTCTTGGAGGGGTCTTTGTCAAGGGTCTTAGGTCTTTGAATTTGTCAATTGAAGATTCTATAAGAAAAGAAGATTTCTTGTGGGTTTTCATCTCAAGAGGAGAGGTTTTGGCCCTAGCTAGTAGCATACATTTTGTGTCCTCTTGTCTCTTTGATCTCCATTGTTTGGTAGTTGTTTGATGATGAAAAACACAATAATAATAAAGTTAAAGAAGAAGCTAATCAAGTTAAGTAAAACGAAATCACAAACAGTTATCACAGTAAGAGAAATCACCTAATCTAGCTACCCTAGATTTCTCAACATGGTTTCAGAGTTAAGGTGACAAGACAAGAAGAGGCTGTTTTAAGATCATCAATTAAAGAAGGACACATAAGGGCCGAGTAAATGAAGATCATCAAGAAGGACTAATCCACTCATCATCTTGAAGGAAGGAATTAAGGAGCATCAAAGAGGACTACCCATCTCATCTCAAGGATCATATCATCTGGAAGTATTAACACTTTGTGGAAGAAGAAGATCTCAAAGACCCCACCTCACTCAAAGAAAGATTCCACATTTGACACATCTTGGGAAGCATCCTCATTTTACATTATCATCCAAGGAAACAAAAAGAAGCACCATCATCTTTGAAGAAGGAAGACATCTTCAAGAAATCATCATCATCAAGAAGTGATCTTCAATCATCAACACCATTAGGAAGACATCAAGTTGAGGATATCATCTACAAAAGGAGCATGTTCACTTGGCAAGTAAGTATTTCATATTTATGTACGAATCTACTATGAAAATGACTTCATTTTGCAAGGAAAGCAACAAACTAGTTGGGTCATCAAATTTCTTTGCATGGAAGAAGAGGATACATTTGATCCTCATAGAGAATGAAGTTATTGGACATGTTAAGGGTTGAATCCCAAAACCATCACAAGAGGAACCTCAAACATTATCAAAGTATATGAAAGGGGAAATAAGGGCTCAATGAATCCTCATAGAAACAATCAAGGATTCCCTCATCCCTTATGTAGCAAAGCTGGAGAAATCAAAAGAAATATATGATAAGCTGGTAGAATAGTTTTCCGTAAGCACTGCAGGAGAAGTTATATCATTGAGAATGGAGTTATGCAAGATGAAGGTATCAAAGGAAGAAGTGATAGCCTCATACTGTTAGGATATTCCGACACATAGGAAATAGTTAAGAATAACTTAGTCTAGTGTAGAGTTAGGTAAAGTGTGTTTCTTTACCATGTACATTTGTAACTTATAATCCGACGGTCATGATTTGTAGTGATCCGACGGTCATCTCTCACCTCGGTATTAACGACATTTGATCCGTGGCTTAACACCCGATTGGTCCATGATCTCTATTTAAAGAGCATGGAGGGTCATTTGTCCAGTAACTGTTTATGAGAGAAACATATGTAACTTTTCTTTTATATTAATAAATTCCTTGAAGTGGTCACGTTGGCTCAGGGCGTGGACTGTTTCCCTTTTTGAGGGTTTTAACCACGTGATTATACTGGTGTACTAATTTGTGATCTGTTTATGAGCAGTGACCTTTGGTTCTTGATCTACGGAACTTACCCTGTAAATTCCTACACATACCTTCTGAGGGTGTCACAAATAAGAGATCAACTTTAAGAACTAGGAGAAATAATTTTTGATAAAGAAATGACTACCGTTGTGCTCAACGCACTACCTAATGAATGGGGAAACTTTGTATCAAGTATCTATGGGAAGAAGGAAGACACTTCATTCAGTGAACTTTGGTCGTTATCTAAGATTGAAGAAACTAGGTTGAAGGAAAAAAGCGATGTTGGATCAAATGAACAAGTTCAAGCATATGCTGCCATGGCCAAGACAAAAGGAAAGTTTGGAAAGTTTGATCCTTGGAAAAAAGATCATCATCGATATGTCAAAGATACAATGTTACGAGAGTAATGAATATGGGCACTTTAAAAGGAATTTTCCTAAACTTAAGAAGGACAACAAGAAGAGAAAAAAATAAATGAAGCCCATGTCACCGAAGAAGTGGAAGAACCTGAAAAAAATAAGACAAAGGAGGAGGAGGTGAAAGACCTCTACCATGACTAAAATATGCTTGAGTTCTTTTCAGTTTTGTAGAAGATAACAATCATGATGGAAAACTTCACAAGCATCAAGATGCATTAGAGTTGAAATAGAGATGACATTGTCATTGTGGCTTGGAAGGATAGTTGAAGTAGAAGTCTACATGGTTGTAGTAGTCATCATGATAGTATTTTAGGGCATCTCCTTTGGAAGAATATAAGGACAACCGAGGTAGTAGTATATATGGTTAGAAGAAGTCATCTAGCGTGATAGAAGATAAAAAATCATCATACACTATCATTATTATAAAGGAGAATTTGCAGAATAGGTATCATCTAGATCCTCCTCTAGAATATTTATGAGGGTTCACCTCTACTTCGAAGAAGTAAGTTTCTTGCTAATAGTCTATGGTCCACCTTGTGCGGGATCCATTGGTAAGGTATGATGACAAAGGTGTGCAACATGTTGAGTTGTTTGAAGTACTCTCATCTTTAAGCAAGAAAAGGAAGCTTTTAGAAGCAAGTCTAGATGACCAAAATAAGGACAAGATATGTATATATTTGATGGAGTCATGTCATCATATAGTTCTAGATAGCTTGGTTGAATTTCTCTGTCTCATGAGCATGATCAAAGAAATGTATATCTTCCATTAGAATTATGCATGAAGGCATGTAGGAAATATGCCTTGAACTCTTATACATATTGCCAAGATGAAATAAATATGGCATGACCTTAGGAAGAATATGAGGTGTGTTAGCCTCACTCTCATGTGAGTAAAACAATTCTAAGTCCAAAATTATTAAATTAATTATTATCATGAAAGTTGGGATTTAATCCTATCTTTCTAGATTGGGTTTGTTCATCATAGTTAGGAGTCAGTTTAGGTCTAGTTGGTCGAGAGATTCTCTCCAAATATTTAGGCTCCTAGATTAGTGTTTTGTTGAGATGCTCAACCAAAGAGTCCAAGATAGACACTATCTTGAGACAAACCTCTTCATGTATTTATATGTATTATAAACATTATTTTAATAATTAGAATGTGAGATTGCAGTGAGATTAGGGCTTTTCTGCCATGTCTGGTTATTCATGTCTCTGACATGTTTTTGTGTGATAATTCTTCATGTGGTATCAGAGTAATATAGTTCTTAGGCCCGTGTTGAGATTTCTCGAGCCTTTCACACATGGCGGTCACACACTGGTGTGAAAAGTCATTTGCAAGGAATAATTTTCATGGGGTCTAATCTTTGACTGTGTTTTAACTTTAAATTTCACATAGAAGTCTAGGGAGTTAATTACAGGAAGCATCGATGGCGATTGTGTCACCACGTATTTTCCTTTGTTTTGCACACAATTGACGAGCTGGGTATTTGCTGCGACAATTTTTACCCTGCCCCAACTTCTTATGTCACCATCCGCATGCAAATCTTGTGCAACATTGATGAGTAATTTTTGTTCCTCAGGCTTGAGATCCACATCAAAACAATTGTAGGATGCTATTTATTTGGGTGGGGAAGCAAATAAGAAGGGCCAAAACAATACCCAAATGCTCAGATTTTAATTTATGAAGAGAATTTGAAGTTCTCACGAAGCGAAAACCTCTAGTCTCTTTCAGAAGGATAGAGATACATGTTGCTACCTTGTCGTCAAACTGGTAATCAACGACACCAACGCTGCTTGTAAATTCATGGTGATGCTACTCGATAGAGTGCTAGTGGAGGAGATCCACTGCATTGAGATCAGTCATTGGTTTGATAGGAAAGATCATGGGACGAGCCTGATGCAATTAGAGTGGTCTAGTGTCTGCGTTGGAGTTTCTATATCCAGAGTATTTTGAAATTGAATTTCTTGTTGCTTTCAAAAGTTTTGCTGATAAATTATGTATGTTTATTCTGATGGCACTAAGATCAATTAGAGAAGCGACTCCGTAAGAAGCACTGTTGACATCATTATCGCAGAATATGGAAGGTGCCACTCGTAGAGGGTAACACAATTGTAGTGCAGTGCAGTAGGAAGCATAAGATCCACTGTCTTCTGATGCAGTTACTGCACATTCATTCATATTCCAACCCGTTATTTCTTTTCAATTCTCTTCCCTCTTGATGCCGTTGGCCATTGCACCACCATCGTAAAACCTTGCAGCGGATAAATATTGGAAATCCGAGCGCGCTAGATTCAAGTCTTTAACCTTAGAAAATTTCTATGGAGTTTTTAGCCTCAAAAGGTTGGAACATATTTGAATCTATGTGGTCAGTTTAAGAAAGGTTTCTCGCTCAATTTTTTTAAACGAAAGTTCTATAACATTAAAGGTCTATTTTAAAGCCCTTCTAATGCGTTGTGCCAGGCGTTAGCCAGCTAGAGCCAGCGTTTGCCAGCAGAAGCCTACATGAGCATGAGCCAACAGAAGCCAGCGATAGCCAGTGTCAGTCAACGATCAGATTTTAGCCAACGTGAGCTTGCATCAATCAATTAACCATATGCACAAGTGAAGCGTTAATTTTTTTTGGCGTAAAGGTTAAGTGAAGAGTTTTTTTTTTTTGGGTGGCGTGAAGGTCAATTGAAGCGTTGAAATGGTTTTTGATTTTATGAATTATCTTTCAAAAGGGAGATTCGTTTAAAAAAAAAAAGATCATTCACTTTTAAAAAGTGACCCCACAAAGTTCACCTTTTAAATTTATTTATTTTTTTAAAAGAAAAGAAAAGGGTCTTCATGAAATTTAGTCACTTTTTAATTCACTTTTTAAAAGGAAATTCAAGAAATTCATTTAGAGTTTCCAAATATTGAAAGATAAAGCTCATTAGTGGAATTTGTAATATTTTTTTGGAGAATAAGAAGTTTTAGTTAAAAACAAATTTAGTGGAGGTATAAGTGTGAATGTCTTTGAAGTAATTTTGTGGAGAAATAAGATGATTTATTTTTTTAAAATTTGGAGTAATAAGGGAAAGTCATTGTTGTAATTCAAAGTAATGTTTTTACTTTGAAAGAGATTGAGTCAGTGAACATCTAGATTTTGAAGACAACTTGCTTCCAAGGAGGTCTAGAACTTGAAGATTCCATGACGATGTGAAAGTTGATGTACTCAAAATTTAATAAAGATTTTTTTTTTTACGGTGTTGAAGTGTTCTAGATCCGCCCAAAATTGAATAAGGGGATCTTATGTACACCATGAGTATGATGGCACATGATTCTTGATGTTGCTTATGTTTTGTGTGTCTAATTTCTGACACTCAGTTTGTCATATCGTCCACATGGAGTACACAACAAGTTAAAGAATTATACGCACATAATAAATTCCATTCAAGCTCATATAATCAAGCAAACCACATGCAATCAAGACGCTGCAACACATAACCAAAAATATGAAGTTGTTAACATCCACATTAAAAAACGATTCTACATCAACAAGCAATTTGACTCAAGGTAATCAAGTTAATGAAGCTGCAAACTCAAGCATTCCAAGGCAAAGTCTACATCAACATTCAACGACAATTAGTCGTTGTGTAACTTGCAAATAAAATTATTTTTTGAAATTCAACTTAAGGTTAATTGTAAGGGTGCATTCTTGGTTGAAACCGACACCCAAGTTTTGAACAGATAGGAGGTAAAGTGAGTCAATTCTCTTCAACTGAGTCAATTAAGTCAAGTGAGTCTATTCATGTGAACTTGTCATTCTATAGGGTAGTATTCGACACCCTTCTTTTGTAAATTCAAGCAATGATCAAGTAAACAAATTCAAGTGAGAGATTAAGCAAGTTAAAAAACAAATGATCGTGATCAAGCGAGCATGAAAGCAAGCCAGTGTGAAGTTGATTGAAGCATTCACAAAGTTCAAGCGAGCGTGAAGTTAATTAAGCAAGCGAGCGAATTCAAACTTTAAAGCAAGCAAACGTAATATTCAACAACAATCAAGCAAGTTCAAGGAAGCGATCATAATCAAGCAAGCGTGAGTTCAAGTGTTGAAAGAAAACATAATAAGCATGCAGGCCAATACAAGCGAGCATGCCATTCAAGAAACTAATCAAGCGAGCGCTTTCATTCAAGCAACAAATCAAGCGAGCAAATTCAATCGAACAAGTTCAAATCAAGTGAGAAATTTCAAAGCAAGACATTCAAATCTAACAAGGGAGCTTAAATTCAAGCGAGCGATTTCACATGGCGAGAGACATTCAGTTGTTGCAAGTTCTTAACAATCTGATTCTATCATCAGTTGATGACATGGTGAGAGTCAGGAAAGAAACTCTTGCTGATATTCAAGTACATATTCAATAGGCACATGAAACAAGTGAGTTTCTTCAACTGGAGTCACACCCATAACGAGATGAGTTGCAACAAAAGAGTAATGCTCCCAAGTCATTCAACCATAATGATGAAGGTAAAGATGTTGATTCCAAGTCACTTATCCAAACACCTTCGAGTGTTGAAGTTGTCCATGATCAAGTTCAACTTTCTTCTTCCAAGCCAATCATCAAGCCATGGGAAGAAATCCAAAGCAACAAAAATCGACAAGGATTAGGATATGACAAAGATGACAACAACTTGCATATCCCAGATTATTCAAAGCCAATCAAGTTCATTAGTGCAGGATTTGTTGATCAAATAACATCAACTAGCCATGAGAAAGTTGAAGACAAACCAAAATGCGCACATTGTCAAAGAACAAGTCACATGGAAGATCATTGTTATGATCTCCATCCTTGTCGCCATTATGGCGAGCAAAATCATTCGTTAGATAAATGCTGTAACCAAAACCAACCAGCCGGATTGAAGATCAATTATGCATGGATTGATCCTTGGGAATGGTCGTCAACAGTCAAAAGATTGTATAAGTTTTACAACCGAATTCAATCACACCTATTGTAGTCAACAGTCAAATGAAGATGGTACTCTTGTGCAGTTTAACGGGGGAGTACACCTAAAAGGGGGGAGTTTAGAAATATTTTGCAGATTATTGTATCTCCTTTCAGTTGACAAAGGGGGGAAAATGATAATGAAATTGAAGGTGGTTGTCAGACTGAAAGTTTTAACAACATCAACAAAATATTCGCTAGCTGGCATAAATATTTTTGCCAGTGGGCATGAAAAATTTCACTAGTGGGCGTTCAACAACAAAAGAAGTAGTGAGCAATTTCCGACAGCATCAACAAAAGAAACAATGAGTTGTTTTTGACATCATCAACATTTTTTGAGTGGATACGAAAATTCGCTAGTGGGTGTCATCAACATTATGTCAGTGGACAAAGGACGCTGATTGCAAGCAAAGGACAGATGGATCCTTTTTCCACTCGGCACATGATGGCGTTTTCAAGAAAAGTTCAGATATGAATCAGAGTTGCAACTCACTCATGTTCTCTTCAAATTGAAGTTTTTTCGACATCCAACTTTGGCGGTTTTTCAGCCAGTGTTTTTGAGGATCAACAATTTCAACATCCGAACTTGGAAGATGGTTCCTAGTTCTTATTTTGGACTTATGATTGAGGGGGAGAATGTTAGCCTCACTCTCATGTGAGTAAAACAATTCTAAGTCCAAAATTATTAAATTAATTACTATCATGAAAGTTGGGATTTAATCCTACCTTTCTAGATTGGGTTTGTTCCTCATAGTTAGGAGCTAGTTTAGGTCTAGTTGGTTGAGAGGTTCTCTCCAACTATTTAAGCTTCTAGATTAATGTTTTGTTGAGATCTTTGCTCAACCATAGAGTCTAAGATAGACACATTATCTTGAGACAAACCTCCTCATATATTTATATGTATCATAAACATTATTTCAATAATTAGAATGTGAGAGTGCAGTGAGGCTAAGGCCTTTTTCGTCATGTCTGGTTATTCATGTCTCTGGTATGTTTTTTTGTGTGATAATTCTTCAAGTTGGTTTACAATCATGGTTCCTATGTTGAAAGAACCATGTAAAGTAAATCCCGAGGAAAGCAATATGTGAAGAAGATGAAAGAAGAGATCATGGAAAGGTGCCACTATAGTCACATAAGTCAAGGAATCAACATTTGAAGGATTAGCTATGACATCTCCATGGAGAAGGTATGAAAACCCCGATAAAGTTAGTAAAGGAACGAGATATTTGAATGTCTTGTAGATGGATTCATACATGTGCACGATGTTGATATTGCAAGAAGCTGATGTCATGACAAAAGGCCATTATAAAAAGGTAACTTTGATTTGATGTTCGTTTTTTATTTTTGAAATCATCTGGTTGGGTTGGAACAGGGCTATCGAAAGAGAGTTGTAGAAGTTACCTACAACTAGTACTCATGGATGGAAGATACTGAAAGAAACATGACTTGGAAGAGGTAGTTGTATGGAGAGCCAAATGTGGGGTAGAAGATCACTTTCCGATGAAAATAAGGATGACATGATTATCGGTTCATTGAAGGAAAAGTGATGGAGAAGATGGCTGATGCCCTACGATAAAGTGATGATGAAGAAGGCTCCATGATGAAGAAGATGAAGTTCATGACGTGATGAAGAAAGGGGAGCCCTACAAACAGCTGATAGTGCCATGATATCCATCATAGAGTAGATAATTGTTATTGGAAACAAGTCCTTGGTTAAGAGGGAGCTTGGGTATATTCCTTTTATAGGAATGAGTTGATTTCCCTGGTTGAGAGAGAGTGACATATATGGTTCTCTATTTCATGTGTCATGCACTAGACTAGGACTAACAACTATAAGTCTTAGTGAAGGCCATGAGGAGAGATAGATACACCATTCTTGTCTTCATGTTATAATGAAATAATGGAGGATTGGGTACGCATCTGGTTTTTTATACTCTTTGAGGATGTGGTAGGGAATCTAATAGGTAAGAGTAGTCGAAGAGGAAATTCCTGAAGGATGTGTTATTTCAAGACAGGAATTGTCTTAGAAGGACATACCTTGTGAACATCCGGGTGGGGTATGTGCCTTAAGAGACAATGATGATGGTGCCTATCAATCATTTTCTGACCAACATTGTGCTCTAATCTTGTGGAGAGATAGAGTTTTTAGTCAAGGCCTTTCTACATGACAATGTTGGTTGGTATGATGAGATGCAGTAAAGATAAGCTGAATCTATAGCTTATGATATAAATTACCAATTCAACTCTTCTTATAAGAATTATTTAGTTTGAAAATGTCCAAATACCATGTATGGAATATGAATACCTCCCTAGTTAAGAGGGAGTGTTGAAAAATGAACTAGGTTCGGTCTTCATAATGTCTATTGTAATCATCATTTTATGTATTTGATGGAAAGAGAAAAACAAATTTATTATTATCACTCTTGATGCATGGGTTTCATGCTCAAGGTAAATTTATTTGTAGGAAAAACACCCATGGAGTGCTTCTAGGTTTGTCATAGAATTATGAAGTCCAAAGAGTCATTGTCATGCATGTAAGACCCCTTTGGGCATGTTGTATCTTGTAAAGAAAATTTTTGTAGAGTCAAAAAATGTCATAAAGACCCTCTGACACCTTGTCAAGCATGTCGACCTACATGAAAGATCAAGTTTGCCTCATGGAAGCAATTCATACCCCTAAAAAGCCTATATATAAGAAGGAACTTGACCTCAATTGCATACAACAAGAAGCAAGTTTGACCACTATAAGAAAGAAGTTGCAATACCAAAAGAAAAGGGCGAAAATCAAGGATAAGAAGAAAAGAAGCAAGATTGAAGTTTTGGAATTCTCTCTCTCTTGTGTTAGGATTTCTAAAGTTGTTGGCCAAGTCTAAATTGCTAGAAGTTGTTGGGTAAGTCGAATTTTCTTGAAAATTTTATGTGGTTGAAGTTGCTGGGGTCAAAACTATTGCTGCAAGGTCACTATTTATTGCCATAAAGCTGTGTAAGGAAAGATCATCAAGAAGGAAGGTTGGCTTGGTCCTGGAGGGGCCTTTATCAAGGGTTTTATGTCTTGGAATTCGTCATTTGAAGATTCTATAAGGAAAGAAGAATTCTTGTGGGTTTTCCTCTCAGGAGGAGAGGTTTTGGCCCTGGCTAGCAACCTTCATTTTGTGTCCTCTTGTATATTTTATCTCCATTGTTTAGTAGCTGTTTGATGATTAAAAACACAATAATAATCAAGTTAAAGTAGAATCTAATCAAGTTAAGTAAAACGACATCACTTGTAGCTACCAAATTAAGAGAAATCACCTAATCAAACTACCCTAGATTTCTCAACCTGGTTTTAAAGCTAAGGCGAGAAGACAAGAAGAGGCAGGCTAGAGATCATCAATTTAATAAGGACACACAAGGGTCGAGTGCAAGAAGATAACCAAGATGGAATAATCCACTCATCATCTCGAAGGAAGGAATTAAGGAGCGTCAAAGAGGACTACCCATCTCAACCAAGGATCCTATCATCGAGAGGTATCAACACTTTGTGGAAGAAGAAGACCTCAAAGACCCTACCTCACTCAAAGAAAGATTCTACATTTGAAGAACCTTGGGAAGCATCCTCATTCTATATTATCATCCAAGAAAACAAAAAGAAGCAGCATCCTCTTTGAAGAATGAAGACATCTTCAAGAAAGCAATCATCATCAAGAATGGATCTTCAATCATCAACACCTTCAAGAAGACATCTGTAATATTCCTTAATTAGCACACAACTAATTGGAATATTCAATTTTGATTTTGCTCTTAGATAGATGAATAAGAGGGTATGGAGACCCATAAATCTCCTTAGTAGGAATAAAAGACTCTCCTAGTGTGAATGGAGGTCATCTAAAAGTTGGATTGAAGACTCTTAGGTGTGAAAAGGGGTTGGGACATGCATTAAGGGAATTTTGAGTTCTAAAATGGGCCTCCTAAGGAAAATGTACAATCAGAATTCACTTTATGAGAACCAATCACATTTTAGGAGATGACATCATCCTTAATGGTTGAGATGGAATTGCTTGAGTTAAAGGTACTTACTTGTCACATTCTCAATGGTGGATAAAAACTAATGGTTAACCATGGTAGTGCTCTAAGTACTTTTAAAGTCAAAGTAAAGTGCTCATAATAAATGTCATTTCACATTTTTTGAATAAAAATATATTATTTTCATTTCATATTTCTTGAAAGAAATAATGCATATCCCTATACATTTATTATATTATATTATTTTTATATAGTATATTAATTACATGTTATTATACGATTTAAATAATATAAATTTTAATAAATAGCATATAATATAATTAAGAATTTATATTTTATTTTAAGTTATTTAAGTACAAAGGAAAAATGCATTAGTTGTTCAATGATAATGAATTTTTCTTGAAAAACTCATTCTTATTTATTGTCACATCAATACAATTTTTTTATTAATTTTATTTTGGTACAACTTTTGAATTGAATTTAACTATGTTTACATGGATTGTGGTGCAAAAAGTGAATTGAAAATTCATAAATATTATTTTATTGATTTAGCTATTATTTTATTATTTTCTTAGGAGGCCCATTTTAGACCTCAAAATTCCCCTAATGAAGACTAAGTCAACTTTGGCCAAATCAAACAACACTATTATGGAGGAGTGGCATTCATGGTGGGACAACGCAGTTTTGGAGGGAGATTGAATGCATGGAGGTGGTGACCTAATTGAGTGGGGCCAAGGGTGATGAAGCTCATAACTTATATAAGGAAGAGGATGGCAGCAATATGGGGTTATGTTTTGGATTATTATTTTGTATATGGTCTGTTTAGACTTGTTTCTCTCTTCAACTGTTTAGCTAAGATCGCAGTGCTTTTTAGCATAGGGTGAGCCCGGTCGGGAATCCCACCTCTTTCCTTGAGAGGCCTCTTGGAAGAGTATTGCACTACCTTGTCCACTATCCGACACCAGGGCAAGTTGCATCTTTGTTGTACAATGCAATTTCTGCAGAGTATTGTGTTGTGTTGTAGGGTGCAGCAGTGGAGAGTTGATTTGGGTCACTTCCTTCCTTGATTTCAGTTGGAGGAAATTTTCCTTCCATTGGGAGACCAACAAAGAGGACCCCTGAGCCTTTTTTCATCATCCAACATCAGGCTAAGGTACTGCTATCAGTTACAACACAATTTTATGGAGAAACTGTGTTATTTCACTGTGCAGTTGTAGTAGAGGGTTTGGAGCCCTAGTTAAGGAAGATAAATTTTCAGTGAGGGGATCAACCTCTCATTTGCAAAATCTGTAGGAGGAGTTTTCATACATTTCCAGATTAGATTAGCAACCTCCTATCATCTATCTAGTTACGAAGATTATTCAGCCGTAGGGCCATATTTGTATTTCTGTATTTTTGTGTATTTCAAGAAACCCTTTCCGGGTTATCTTGGAAATGTGCTTGGGAGCTTAGATCTCTGTTCCCGACATTGTTTGAGCTATAGAAAATTAGATCTATATTGATATATCATTTCTGTAGCAGTGATGCCCTAAAACTGCGCTGTCATGGCTCATGGCACTTGTATGGAAATATTTTTACATGTATTGATATATTTTCTTAGAGGAGGCTTGTATTGTATTGCTTGAGTGACTAGATCCTCAAGATATTGTGCCTATTATTTGCTGATATGTTTAAACAATGGTTGTACATTCGTCTCATATCATGGTGTGTTGATTTATTCATTGCTATTTCCAGTTTTGTGTTCATATATTGATGCTTTCCCATTTGGGAATATTACAGTGGTATCATAGCATAATATTGGCTCAGCCTGTGGATCTCAACCATTATGCTATCAGGAGAATAAGAAGAAGGAGAAAGAGATAAGAATGATGAAAGGAATGAGTTTTTATCTCATCTCTTTTCAGATCTAAGAAGGACCTCACCAAGGAGGTCAAGCAAAGAAAAGTGAAGAAAAGCATTGAAACCACACTAGGGTTTCAAGATGAGGAAGGTCAATGTACTTCCTATCAGCAAAAAGAAGAACCACTATTGCATAGAGATCCAAAGAAACATGCTATGCCATTTTATTTTGAAGAATAAGACAAAAGGCATGGAGGACACTTAGATCATGAGATTCTAAGTGAGTATCTTGCAGAATATAAGTCTCAACCTAGAGCTTTCAAGGAGAATCTAACTCTCCCACAGTTCATTCAGCTCAAAGAAGAAACGAGACCTTGCAACAATAGATTTCTATTGCCTACATTTGATGGGTCAACCAAATGTGCAACAAGAGCTTGGGGAAGGAAGTTGTATGCATTTTTCCTGCTACATCCAGTAGTGGAGAGAGAAGCTGTTGAGATTGCAGCGCTGCACCTTGAGGGTGAACAAAAATTTGGTGGTTCAGCCATTTGAGTCATGCAAGAGTGACTGCATATGAAAATTTTACTCAAAGGTTGATCAGAAAGTTTGACAAGAAGAAATCAGAGGAGAAGGAACTTCCACCACCACTTGCTGCAGGAGCACTTGCATTAGTAGGAAGAACACTTGCACCTATGCAAATTAGTCTTGATCTCTTGACATTTAGAGTCCCATGCACTATTCTGGAAATGCATGAAGAGAAGGACACTTGTACCAGCGCTGATGCAGCCATAGAGGAGCAACCATCATCATCAGTAGTTGGGGAAGTCATCACACCGGAGAACGGAACCCTTGTAGCAGTACAAGATGTTCCCAAGCTTTACCAAGGTATGCACATTTTTCCATTTCCTGTTATTTCAGCACATCATATGGAGGGTTATGGAAACATGCTATTCGGGAAAATGCATGACCTAGGGTCAAAGCACATTGCTGATTTTTAGCAGCAGACTATCATTGCGCTAAGGACCCTTGATTTGTTCAAGGAAGAGATATAAAATCATCTTGGTTATTCATTGTTGAGCTGCACACAACTCTTGGGGTTGGAGTGTAACTTTTTGGAGCATAGGGTGAGTATTTTCCTAAACAACGCAATGCAAAACTACGTGTCGGACATTGAACATGATCTTAAGACAAAAGATGCACCTTTATGGAGATCAGCAACAGTCATTGAGCAACAGTGATGGGTTAGGGGCCCAACCATTATTGGAGTATTCCAATGACCTTTCCACATGTATAGTGTTAGGGTCCTATAAATATAGGATTCATAATTTTGAATTGACTTATGATAGTCTTGTAAAATATGTACATACCTTGCTTTCTGCAAGTTGTTTTCCCATATTTTGAAAAAAAACTAACAAAATATATATATAAAAAAAATAAAAAAGAGGGTAAAAGTCGTAAAAGAAAAAAATCAAAGGACTTAAAAAATATATAGACCCCAAAAGAAAAAAGATGAAAATAAAACATGAAAGTGTGCAAGTCCAAATGCCACTACTTTTTACTTTTTGCAAATGATTATGGCAGAGTGTCAATAAATGCCATAATCCATGATGAGTTAAAATGTTTAATCTTGACTTGTCATGTTTTCAATTTCCATGTTTTAGACAGTGAATAAAGATTTGTCAGACAATTTAATCATAACATATCAGTAGATAGGTAGAGAATAATGAGGAGCTCATCAGTTTAATCTGAACCCTCGGATGAAATAAGGTAGAATTAGATAGTTTCATGATTTTAAAAGAATAAAATGTTTCAAGGTTGCAAGCTTAAATGCACCTGCTAAAAAGAAGAAAAAATGTTAGAGTAATGCTGGGTAGGTAGAAAGAAGTGGGAAAAAGCATGTAATATTCATCAACGGGCAAAAATCACTAATTTCCCTTCCCTCTGTAAGTATTTAGTATTCTATACTACCAGTAAAAAATACTCAGAGAATTTCTTTGACTTTTGTTGAGATCAGACCCAAGGCTCGATGACTGGACAGTGGAAAATGTTGAGTTCTTATGATTAAAATCCCCTTTACCATTATTTATCCCTCATTCATACATTTAATTTATCTTCACAAGTAAAGAATCCTTGTTACTTAATGAAACCTAAAATCCCATTTAATTAACTTCATTCATAAAGAATACAAAAACTCTAAAAAAACACTCTATCCTAAGTAAATTGGTGAAATGATGAAATAATAAGCTTTGCTTTTATTTATTCACTTTACTTGGTCATTTAGTGTATTTTTGTGTATTCCATCTCCCCTTGTCATATTAACTTCTAACTTAGTCTATTAATTCACTAGAATAAACCTTATCCTATTTATATAAATCCCTATATCTAAATATCCCCAAAAAACCCACTATTATAAAGTTTTTTTTTTTTTTTTTAACTGTAACGGATATGAGATTTTATTTATTTGAAAAAGATAGGGGGGGTCTTTGCCGAGGCAGCCCCGATTACAAAGAAGACTTTCAACAAAATCTGCTTGTAGATTGCTTCATTTTCAAGGAGTTTGAAAGGAACTTTCGTCATTTATAACAAGCTGCCTTTCATGAGAACGCATCCTTTGTTCGCCATCTGGTCCGCCTCATCATTCAGGTTTCTGAGGATGTGATAGAACTTGTAAGATGTGAAGTCTTGAAGAACTCTTTTCAACCTGCCCAGAATTTTGTTAAGACTAGTGTTGCTGAAGAGATCTTCCGAATTTAATTTTTTAATTATGATCTCAGAATCTCGGAACACTTGGAGATCTTTGACACCCTTATCTCTTGATATGAGGCAAGCTTTGAGAAGACCAAATAACTTTGCTTGGTTATTGGTTTTCTGGCCTAAACCCCAGCAAAAGCAATCTCTTGAACTCCCTGTCGGAGAGTAAATGACCCCACCAGCACCAGAAGTTCCAGGGTTTCCTTTGGAGGCTCCGTCGAAGAAGATTGTGGTTAGATTTTTGGACCGCCACCAACTTATGAAAGAATCCTCAGGGTCTCTTTTGCGCCAATCCGGGTTTGCAGTTTGGGGAGGGAGAAGGGACTTTCGAGGAGAAGGCTCAAGGGATTGGAGCCATCTCCTTTCATCAGGAAGGAGTGTTGGATCTTCTTTATAAAACTGTTGTTGAGCAGCTTCCAAGAGAAAGGCTTTAGCTTTAGCTGCGACCTAGAGAGGGGAATGTCGGAATCCATTGAAGATCTGGTCATTACGGGCCAGCCAGAGCTACCAGCAAACAAATTTGGGAATAACTGTTCAAACTTTGAGCCAGAAAGACTTGATGGGAATGCTGTGAGGGTAGTAGTTGTTCCAAGAGGCAAACAGATCAGCCACTGTACTTTGAGGAAAAGCGAAGGTCTGAAGATCCAAGAGAGTAAGATCCCATACTTTCTTAGCAAAAATACAATCCAGGAATAAATGTTGGGCAGTTTCAAGGCTGTTTCTGCATAGCTCACACCTGTGGGGCCCTGCAAAGTTCCTTTTCTCTAAATTGTCTCATGTTAATAGTTTGTTATGAACCAGCGTCCAGAAAAAAAAATTCACTTTTGGGAAGGCTAGGTTGTCCCATACTCGTTTCCAGAAAGCCGGAGTGTGACTGTTGATCTTTGTATCCTGTAGAGCTTTGTAACCTGCTGCAGTGGAGTACTTTCCAGTCTGTCCCCAAGCCCAACTGTCTCTCATGAAACGATTTTCTGGAGTGGAGTCTTCCAGCAGCTCAATGAGCAGAGATTTTTGGGGCGTTAATCGGTCAGGGACGCCATGGAAGTCCCATCTGACCCAATCTCCACGGTGATCCCAGACAGAGAGATCGAATAAGGAATTGATACCAGCGCTGATCAACCAATCTCTGAGATCCGAGATGTCCTCATTCGCCACCAGAGGGTCGTGCCCCATGATACGATCATACCACAGATTGGTACGCTTGCCATTGCCAGGCACTCTGTACAATGATTTTTTGAAGAAGGAACTGCTTTTGCAACAGAGATTCCAAGCCTGCGTGCTGTTGGCTGAGGGATCGAAAGGCATATTTCTGAATGATAGATTGTGAGCGTATTTGGTCAGCAAAGTAATGCAAATCGGGTGATTGGGCTCGTGGGCCAATTTCCACAGAAGCTTTCCTCCCAACGCGAGGTTAACGAGGAAGGGATCGCGGATTTGAAGGCCACCCTCAGCTATCGGTCTTTTAATCAGATCCCAGTTGGCGAGATGCATTTTTCTTTCATTACCTTTTCCTCCCTACCATAAAAAACCTCTTAACAACTTCGATATCTGGTCCATGATATTTCTGGGAGCTAATAAGAAAGCAGCTTGGTAAATAGGGAGCGCAGACAGCAAGGACTTAATTAAAATGACTTTGCCTCCTTTGGTTAGCCAAAAGCCACCCCAGGCAGATATTTTTGCTTTGATTTTGCATATGATATCAGTCCAGAGCGACCTCCTGTTTGGTCCGTTTATAATGGGGAGTCCAAGATATTTGATTCGATCCCAATGGGCATGCCCTCTAAAGCCAAGGATATTCGAGATGCTTATGAGCTCTTCTTGATCGATGTTCCAGCTGTAGATTTCACTCTTCCTCTCATTGACCAAAGCTCCTGAAACTCTACAGTAGCTTTTTAGGACTGAGCCGAAGGCTTTAGCAATTCTGATAGACGCCCCTCCGAGGAGCAGAGAATCGTCAGCAAAGAGCGCATGATTCAGAGGATCAACGCCTGCAGTAGGTTTCAAACCAGGAAGGGAGCCAGCAAATCTTTCCACAGTGAGTTTTCTACTTAGGGAGTCGGCCAATAAGATATACAGGAAGGGAGAGAGAGGGCATCCCTTCCTGATGCCTCTCTGAGCTTGGAAGAAGCTTGAAGGGCGGCCATTGACAAGGGGGGCGATCCACGGATTGTCGATGCAGGCATTTATAAGCTGAACAAAGTGAGAAGAGAAGCCAAAGGAAAGGAGAAATTTTATGAGGAAAGATCAGTTAACTCTGTCAAACGCGTTTGCCATATCTAATTTTATCAACATACCTTTTTCTTTTCGAAGCTTGTTGGAGTGAATGGTCTCTTGAACTTGAATGACGTTATCGAGGATATGCCTGCCCTCCACAAAACCTCCTTGAGGGCTGGAGATTAGCCTTTTGAGCAGAGGCTTGATCCTGTATGCAAGAAGTTTGGCCAGAATTTTGTAAGATGCGTTACAAAGCGAGATAGGTCTGAACCTTGCAAAAGTTTCAGGATTGGATTCTTTGGGAATTAAGGCAAGATAAGTGGAGTTGGTTCCTCCACCGATCTTAGCTTTTTTCATGAACCCCTTTATCATTTTTTGGAGATCAGATTTAATGATATCCCTGCAAACTTTGTAGAAATGAATGGTGAATCCGTCTGGGCCCGGAGCCTTGTCCGATTCCATTGACCAGATAACCTTGATAATCTCCTCCTCAGTTACCTCGCGGGACAAAGCAGCATTATCTTCAGGTCGGATAAGATGTGGAATGTTAGAAAGAAAATCTGTTGTTTCCTCCTCGAATATCTGAGGATCCTCACTGTATAAATGCCTGAAATGGCTGTCAGCAGCAGCTTTGACTTGAGCGAAACCTTTGCTGACACAACCCTCTGCGGTTTTTATTTTAGAGATATGATTCTTGGACAACCTTGCTCTGTATTGTCTGTGGAAGAAGGAGGTGTTCCGATCACCTGCTTTTAGCCACAGACTTCTGGATTTCATTCTCCAATATTCTTCTTCTTTTCGGAAGGTGCGGTATGTTGCACATTGAGCCTTTGTTTCTTGTTCCAACAGGTCAGAAGTGACCTCATTGTTTTCCATGTTTGCTTGCAGATTCTCCAGGGTATGCACTGCTTCTTTCTTTAGGCTCGTTGGAGTGGGGACTAGTTTCCTAATCCAATCCTTTAGAGCATATTTAGTGGCCTTAAGTTTTTTCTCCCAAACAAAACTTGAGGACCCTGAGAAAGATTTGGCCCAAGCTTCTTTCACTATATCAGAAAAGCCTTCTCTCTCAATCCATAAGGGTCTGAAACGGAATGGTAGAGGGCCAAGGTCTTCTTCATCTTCTAGGAGGAGCCGAATCGGCTTGTGATCGGAGGTAAGCTTGGGGAGTATTTTGGTCTTGATTATCTTATTGTTCATCATAAGAGAGCTTTGGACCAGAAATCTGTCCAGGCGGGTAGAAATGTGGTCCGGCCCAGATCTGTTGTTGGACCAAGTGAAGAGTCCATGGACAGGATTGAAGTCTAGAAGATCCCAGAGCTGCGAGAGCTCTTCCACGAAAGCCAGCATAGGGTCTCTGCTGCTAGAACCACCCCTCTTCTCTTTAGATTTCAAGACTATATTCAGATCTCCTGCTATGATAATGTTGTTTGGATTACGCTGATCTAAAAAAGCTGAGAGAGAGTTCTAGCATTCTCGTTTTTCATTGTATGTGACAGGGACATAAAGATTAAACAATGAGATGGTCAACTTACTTGCGCAATGTGTCATCTCAGTGAAGATCCAATGCTGAGTTTCATGGGATCTTTTTAACTGAAATGAATCTTCTGTCCAGAGAGTTGCCAGACCTCCGGAAGATCCCCGTGAGCTTACAGCTTTGCCTGCACTTTTCTTCCATTTTGACATGCTGATATCTAGAAGAGCACGCCCTTCTATCTTCGTCTCTTGGAGCATGAGAATGTCTGAGGGTTCTATTTTTAGGAGGTCCATGACTGCTTCAGCTTTGGAGACGCTCCCCAATCCTCTGCAATTCCAAGAGGCGAGCTTCATAATTTACTTGAGGGGGGGGACAAGGCCTCCCTTAGTAGGCCTTGGTCTGGTATTTCTTCCGATGGACATTTCTATAGTAGACTGGCTTCCTTGAACTTTGAGGCGTTCTGCCTCCTCTTCCCTTAGTTCTTTGCGAGATTTCCTGCCTGCTCTTTTGGAAGGGCGCTCGAAAGTTTCATCCTCTGATGAGCCAGAACTTTCTGTTGATTTTTTTTCTTTTCTTTGTAACTTCAACATATGAAGGGTTGGAAGGACTACCTTGTGAGGCGTCGACCTGTGTTGCTTCTTCTCCATCCTTATTAGGGGAAGAGACTGCTGTATGTTCCAGATTTTCCTGGGTCAAATTTGCAGGAGTGGTCTGGGCTTTTTCTGCTCCATTCAGGGAGGCTTCCTTTTCTTGATTAAGCTTGGAACTGCTTTGAGCTCCGGATGTGTTACCTTTGCCACTTCCTTTTTTTTGATGGGCGGTTTTTTAGACTAAAGTCCATTGGTCCTCTTTTGCTTTGTCTGTCTGCTCGTCGACCTTTTTCTTGCAGTGCTTTGCGAAATGCCCGTGGCCATGACAGTGTCTGCATTTGAAAGGGAGCTGTTCATAATCCAGTTCCTGGACGTGAGTCCACCCAGCCACAGTGAGCTTGATAGCTTCAGGAAAACCCTCTTCGAGATCCACTTCCACGCATATTCGAGCACATGAATACTGGTCTTTTCTTGCTGCTTGGTCGATGTATTTTCCTAGAGTACTGCCGATGATCTGAAGAGTTTTTTGGTTCCAACAGTGAAGAGGCAGATGGGGAAGTCGCACCCAAACTGGGACAGCTGAAGGGGCTTCCTGGGTGGGATCAAACTCTGGGGACCATTTGTTTAAATACAGGCCTTGAGGACCCATGAAGTAAGGCCCATTTCTGAAGATTAGACTTCGATCATCCTGGCTTTCGAAGACAAATACGAAGAAACCTTTGCCCACAAAATAGCTTTTGACCCCCTCTGTGATCAAGGGGGACCAGTTTCTTTGAGTCCAATCCTCAACCGACTTGGGGGAGGGCCAAAGGCCCGTAAACTGGCCTATGAGGCCTCTCTCAGCTAGATTCAGGGCAGCTTTGCAAGTCTCAGCTTCAGGAAGGGCCACCGTGGGGATAGAGTCCAACTTCTTGACAAATTTCTGCTGACTGGCGGAGGGAGGGCGTTTCGGACCAGCGGCAAGCAAAGCCATGAACGCAGAAACCTCCAGAGGCGGGGTGTTGGGGGGGGGCAGAGCCCCCACAGGACTCCATGAGGAGGGAGGGCGCAACAGAACTGGGCAAGAGCAGCAGCTAGGCAGCCCAGGAGGACCGAGGCCCCAAAAAAGCGCTGCACATACATAGCATGCAGAAGAGAGCGCAAAACAAAAAAAGAACACTGCGCAACCTTGGAGGAAGGCGGAACCCTCGGAGCAGTGGCCAGAGGGCCGAGGCAGGCCAGCCTGCGGCCGCGGACACAGAGAACCAGCAGATTTGAAATTGCACGACCTAAAGAGCGCGCCACTCAAACGTTTAATGTTTTAGACAATAATTGCTTTTAGCATTTGCATTACCCAAGTTGGGTCCACCCAATAAAATCCAAAGAAAATTCTAGAGTGCATGATAAGCGTATTGAAAAATACTATCATAACATTTATAAAGGTCGTGGACTTGGCCCGGAACGGTTAATCTCTCGCGGCGAGCCACGCCCTCGCTCAGGATTGAGCACAGGACCTGTCCGTCTTTACGAGAGCGACCTTACCACTACGCCGCCTCCACAGACCTTAAAGGTCGTGGGCTTGGCCCGGAACGGTTAATCTCTCGCGGCGAGCCACGCCCTCGCTCAGGATTGAGCACAGGACCTGTCCGTCTTTACGAGAGTGACCTTACCACTACGCCGCCTCCACAGACCTTTTATAAAGGTCGTGGGCTTGGCCCGGAACGGTTAATCTCTCGCGGCGAGCCACGCCCTCGCTCAGGATTGAGCACATGACCTGTCCGTCTTTACGAGAGCGACCTTACCACTACGCCGCCTCCACAGACCTTTTATAAAGATTTTTGACCAAAGATATTATCCACATGTTAAATTAAAAACCCAAATAATGCTTCCTTTGGTCTAAAACTAACTATAATTAAATACCCCGCCCCCTATGGTTATTAGACCCTTTAACAGGTTTAAAAACTATATAATAAAATAAATAGCGCAAAGATGTGTATTTAAGCATATCCTATGTATTTTGCAATAAAATACATTTACCCCGCTCATAGCATTTTAGCCTAAGTTATGAAAAATGTTTTATCACTTTATAAGGTTGAAAAATCTTGGAAGCTCCCGCACATGCAACAATCCGCCTCTTTGCAAGCAAAGTCACCTTTTTAACCTAAGGCTAAGGTTAAACATCGCAAAACTTAAGCCTTTCCCTTTTCTTATTATCCCGATTATATAAAGGCCCACGCCTTATATAAAGTTAACCCAAGGTGCATACTTAACTTTGCTTCATGTAAATAAGCCTATCTCCGCTTCTATTCTGTAAAGCCTTATGCTTTATATGATTAACCTTCCATGTATATTTCTTTAACCATGCTTAGATCCTGCCACCATATGTATAAACCCTGAATTTGTATAAATAAAACCTTTGATCCAATTCATATTTTATAAATGTTTGTTTAACCATGTTTCAACCACCAGCGCCCATGTAAAGCCCGACCCCACCTTTGCTTTGCCGCACCTTCCAAAAGAGATCCCAACCCTTTGCTCCCGATTGTCAGATCCAACGATGCAAGATCGATGTCGCGCTCACAAATTGATCGTCCACCCGAAGCCCAAATGGACACAAAATGGGTTGTTTCACTATTTTTGCCTCTTATGACATGGCAGCGTTTTATTGGATCGCGTTCGTTTCAATAGAAACCGCTTACCACCAGAATTGAATGCGAAAAAATGATTCCAGTTTCTCATTTTAAAATAAAACTGCTCTTGCCATTTGATGAGACCTGCATTTAATGCATTTATGATAATTAAATATCAAAATTTAAAAACTTTGATATACCATTTCTGATGTTTATTTGGGCATTCTGAACTATAAAGGAGCCTCCCGACTGCGTTAAAACCCCTGAACACTATTTTTCCCGTCGAGACTCCAAATTCGACCAAAATCTATCGTTCAAAAGACCTGCAAAGATTTCTGCCAATCTAGTATACCAGCAGAAAGCTCAGAGTCAACTAAGATCCTCATAGAACCTCTCAAGAAGCCAAATACCTGCGTTTAAGGTATTTTTCGACCAATTTAAAACCTGCAAATTCCATTCAAAACCTTCTGTAATAGAACCAGGCTTTCAAATAGGAGACTTCACCAAGCCAAGCTGCATAAAAAACGCCCAAAACAGGGCAAACCTTCGCCAATTTTTCCCAGAAAATTCCTTGTTCGAGAAAACCACTTTTGAAGCCAATCTCATAATTTGTGACCTCTGAAGATCAATTTCAAAGACAGAAAAGGGTTTAAAGCTTACAAATACCTTAAAAACTCCTTTTTGTAGACCAATATATTCAGGAAACCCTCGTTTTATGTCTTATCCCAATTTATATCCTCTGACAAAGAAAAAACAACTCCTGCAAACAATTTAAGCTTACAGTAGTTATTCCAAAATGACCAAAAAACATATCACAGCTAAACCTGTAGGTTCTAAACTAACCAAGCCTGGAGGATCCAAACCTCCTAAATCTGTAACATCTAAAGATGTTAAATCTACTCCAGTCCTCACTGCTAAATCCAATGTGTTAGTAAATCCCCTCCAGCCACCTGTAGCTGCTGAAGAAACCCTTCCATTGATTGATATGGACTGCAAGATTGTTGATCCTGTTGTAGAATTCAACCTTTTAGAAGTACATAATTGGTGCTACGATAAATACTTGGACAAGGATGAAATGCCTATTTGGGAGACTCATTTGCCCAAAGATGTAGTTCCATTGACCCACCCTGGACAAGACTTGGTTAGATTATGTCAAAAACATTATGAACCAGACCAAAGGGCCATTGTTAATCCTGACAGAGAAATCTTTTTTACCATCACAACATAATCAATAAATCAAATGCTGCGATTATAGTATGATCCTCATTCAGTCCCCTTATCTATAGAAGCTTTGACCCAGTTGTACTTAGGCCTGGATTTCCCAAAGAAGTTTATGATATTTCAAATCTTTTTGCCTTCCCATGTTGACATTCTTAAGTTGAATCCTCCTTATTCCACTGCCAAATTTTCTGAAGGGTCTAGACATATTATCTCAATGCTATATTTTATACTCGAATGCTTTACAGATGGATTCACTGATGAATCCGTTCTTGGATTTCTATCCACTTTATCTCCAGGCCAACCTTCATCAATCATTTTTGATTATGCCAGATTCATAGCAGATAATATTCATCATTAGCTGACCAAACTACCCATTGAAGGGGTTTTTAGATACTCATCCTACTTGTTTCACTTATTTTTATTCTTCCAAGCTGATAATTTTCCAATTGCATTGCAAAAGATGGACGTGGAGGGTAAGCCTTTATACATTATCTTCTGGACTTCCTTGCTTAGGAAAGAGAGTATTGAGTTCACCTACACAGATTTTTCAGACCTCTTTCTGCATTCATCAATGAACATTTCATACAAAGCAGAGCAACCTAGAGTCAATGAAGAAATGAAAATAATCTTGCAACTATCAGAACATAATAAAATGGGAGACTGGTTTCTTTATGAAAAGCATACCGAGATAAGAATTTTTGGATCCAACTTATTACCTTATAAGTTGCCAAAATATATGAGAATGAGACTTTCTGCATTGGAGTATTTAAGACAAATTCTCAATTCTGACTCTATTAACTTCTTAGCTGCCAAGAAAAAGACTCAATTCAAGCTAAAGAGTCAGATTGGTCCTTTCATCATAAACAACAGAGAGGCAAAAAAAGAAATCACAAAGAGACTAGCAGAGTATAAATTTCAAGAAAGTTTTCCATGGAACTATGATCCGCAAGGGATCCTGAGAAATTTAAGGGTAAAATGTAAACTAACACCCTTCATACATGAGCTTAAGCCAAAGATTGAGAATTTTTCCAATCAAGCAGAATGGGTGGAGAACACACTGATAGATACAGCTACTAATACAGAGACAATAGGAAAAATGGTTACAACACAAGCCCTTGAAGTTGTAAATCAGCCAGAGACTTTAGTCAAAAGAGGCAGAGAAGAAGGAGCATACATAGCAGAAACAACTTCAAAAACTAAATTCAAATTGATTTATAATAAAAGGCTTAAATTAAGCTCAATTGGGAAAGAAAATGTAATTGATATTGAAGATACAAATGAGCCAGAGGTAAATAATGATGAAGCTGCAACGATAGTAAATGAAACTCTTGCAGAGATTGAAAAAGAGAAAACAACAGGTAAAGACGATACTCAAATGATTGAAAAACCACAAAATATGGAGGCCTCTTCCTCACAAATAGCCGAGGAAAAGGATTTAGATATCAAAGAGAAATATAAGCAGTTAAAACAGAAGAATGAGGAGATCAAGACTGAGATATATTCTCAATTCCTCAAGCAAAAACCAGGGAATACAAATAGGCTACTAACATCCTTTGATTATTCTACAAACAAGATGATTATATCATTTTTGCAACCAACTACTTCAACACCAAAGACAGTGGCAGATTATAAAAATATGGAGTTTGAGGTAGATACTGAAAATGTTCATGAGCTAGACCAAATTGAATTTCATAGACATAGCTCTGAAATGTTATATTCAACTGTGGTGACAAAGGCAATGAGTGCTACCAAATTGCAGAATACTATTCTTAATATGCAGGATCAAATGAAGTTAGACAAAGGATCTTTGTATGCAAAGGACCTAAGGATTAAATCCTTAAGAGGATTTAGTTTTACAGGTGGGATATGATCCCTCAAATATTCAAGCAGCATAGTTTTTGGTAAAGAAAAAGAATGAGGATATAGTAGCTTTGAGGAAACATCTTAAACTTCCTCAAAGTGAGCATCCACAAACCAAATAAATCCTTCAAAATCAAACTGAAAAAGAAGAGATGATGAAGCTCATCCTCAAACTAACTGCTCAGATCAAAGAAATGGAATCCCAAATGGACCAGCTTGTCCAAGAGAAGGGAACTGTGAAAGAAACTGACACTCCTATCATACCTTCAGTTATACCAGTGATTACCACAGCAGTGGCTTCCACATTAGGAGAAAAACTAGCACCAAAAGAACCACTGGCAATTGTAGTGCCAGTGATTTCAGTTACTACTTCAACTACTTCAAGCAAGACTTCAAGAACATGCTTGTGTTCATAATATTTGTAATTACTCATCCTTGTACCCCTTTTGGAAGATTTCACACTTGAAGAAAATATTCCTTCTAGTAATAATGTTCAAAGATGATGAAGAAAGAACTGGTGTTTTATCTATATATGGTCCAATACGATCTCTAACTTCTTGTATTGAAGAAACATCTGCAACATAATTTGTCCGCTGTTTGGAACTTTCCAATTCTGTAAGATGATGAAGAAAGAACTGGTGTTTTATCTATATATGGTCCAATACGATCTCTAGCTTCTTGTATTGATGAAATATCTGCAACATAATTTGTCCGCTGTTTGGAACTTTCCAATTCTGTGGCAAACTTTGCTGCTTCTATCTACACTCAAACAAAGCAAGGTCAAGGAAAGACCGCTTATTACTTCATGAACAAAATAATATAAGAGCTCACAATTTAAAAAAGAATCCCAGGCATGATTACTATAACTTTTTAATAGAAAATCCAAAAAATCCAGTAGCCAGAGGAATAGACGAAAATAATAGGATTCATACAAGGTTACAAATATTATGTTAGTAAACAATTTTTGTGCTGATGGCAACTTAGAAAACTTAAGTCCACGCATACAGGGTATCTACTATGTTATAGCAAACAAATCACCATGCAACACTAAAAATGTACAAATAATTCATATCTAACTTGGTTTTGACATATCTAACTTGGTTCTGAATGTTCTTGAAGCATGAAATAGTTCTCATATTTTGATTGAATAACTAGCTCTACTTCTAAGACTAGCAAATAGACAAGTCTATGTACCGTAGAAAAGCATGCATGCACTTACGATTGTTTTGAACTTTATATTTTTGGGTTGTCTCAATTCGATGTAAGATTTTTTTTTCATTTTAGATCAATGGCATACATAGTTGTAGGAACTCATTCGAGTGCTACGCAATCGATGTGATGGATTGAAACCTTATTTTAATGTGCAAACATCCAAAGTGATTTCGTTTTCCTGTAGTTTCAGTGTAATTGAAATGTAGTTTTGTTATTTTCGACTCCTTTTTGTTCAGTTTTCTAGAAAATTCTATTTTGTTAACATCATGCCTTGTTCATGTGGTAAATCACTTTCTGATTGATGCCTGATTTTTCTTTTTTCTTAGGGCAATGGTCTGAAAGCGACTTTCCTCCTTAATTTTATTTTAAATACTGTGATAATTGAAAATGTATAGGTTGTTGTTTTGCAGTGGTTTTTCTACTTTTTATTGGGATGTTTTGTTTTGCCATCGACATTAGCTTTTAAGTTTTTGGTAATTTGTCGGAAAATGGAAAATACCAAGACACAACTCGCCTGCCACCGTAGGGAAAATTGCACCAGTAGTAAAATATCTTCCTAAAATATTTTTCTTGGAACTTATCTGAAAAATATCTCTATATGAACACCTTATGATATATGTTTTTTTTATTTTTTATTTATTTATTTTTTTAAATTTTCTTTTTCTGTTATTTTTTCAATTTAATTTCTTCTTATCCTTCACAATTGTCTGATTACGGACCAATGCCATGGATTAAATGGGTAAATTGTTACAAAGTTAGTACATCTCAATTATTGCAAAATACAGCTGTTAGATTTTTCACTTCTTTTTTTCCTTATCTTTTAACGATCCATTGAAGATTTAATCCCTCATACTACTAGCTCCGCATTTGTTTCTAGGTTTAGGAACGTTTACAATTAAGACTTGGTTCCTTTTATAGCTGCTTGATGTCATGTGTTTGAATTTTTTTTTTTTTTGGGTCACTGGAGGGCTTTATTGTTCAGGCCAGCAGTATCTTTGCATTTGAATTGTTCAATGCATTGTGGGAGTCATTTAGCCCTTAGACTAGCCCCACGTGTTTCTAGGAATAACGTTTGCACATAACTTAAGAGTCAAGGCTTGTTTCCTTTTGGTAGCTGCTTGATGTTGTGTCCTTGAATATCTTTTGTCATCTGAGGGCTTAATTGTTCGGTATAGCGGTATATATATTTTTTATTTGGCAGTACCACGAATGCCATTTGGACTGTTCAAGACATTAATATAACATTTTCTTTGTTAAAAGAGTTTAATCACTCAAACTAGCTCTCTGTTTGTTTGACGGAATAACCTTTGCATTTAATTTTAATACTTGGTTTCTCTTGATAGTTGCTTGATGTCATGTGTTTGAATTTTTGTCATTTGAGGGTTTAGTTGCGCGGGATAGCATAAATTTTTCATTTTGTGGTACCATGAATGCCATTTGGATTGTTCAACGTATTGTTAGAATTTTCAGTGGATTGATGGTTCAATTTTTCACCATAATAAGATTTATCTCTGTATTTGCATTTTGAAGATGCATTGGCACTAAGACACTTGAATTTGCTTGCCTTGCCTTGTCACATCATTTGATGGAGATCCTATTGAACTGCGTTGGGGCCTAGGCTAACAGATTAGGTTTCTGATTCAACCAATGATTAGATAAATTTCCCAAGTGAGTGAGTCACTCCATGGCACCCGGGCTACATTTTAGGTGTACTAGGGCTACCACTTTCTTCCAGGTGGGAGGTTTGGTCAATCCAACTTTATATATATATATTACCCTTAAACAAATCATTAAATTCCATATAACATGCATATAATTAATATTTGAAATTTTAAACATCATTAGCAATTGTGCATGCTATAGAATTGAATGATTTTGAATGATTTCAATTGAGCCAATACATTGATCAGGAAAAGCTTTCAAAAATCATATCTTTCACTTTTAGATCTAAACCAATATCACACCAAAGAGTAACTTAGAAGGCTCTAGACACTTATTGAAGAAAACAATAAAATAAAATAAAATAAAATAAATAAATAAATAAATAAAATAAAATAAAAAAAGAGAGAGAAGAAGAAGCTTAAGATGAATTATGATAAGTTTGCAAATTTTATTTTCCATAATAGGCTTCAGTGGCCCATATTTCAACAATTCATTGAGATAGGTAGTTTTAACAATTCTAAAGGCAACAAGCACTAAATGTTTAACCGAAGGGACTTCAAAATTTTGAATTCGTCTGCTTTGATTCACTAAATAGTCAACTTCTTTTATCAATTCTGTAAAATTAGAATTTCATATCACAAGAATATTTTGAACAACTCACTTATTCTTCTATGACATAAAATTTGTTGCGTTAAATGGGGAAGGCAAGTATTGTAGAATGGGTTGCATATATGAAGAATAGGTTGAGGAATATTTATTTCATAGTATAACCAATTGATTAGTTTATCCGTCATTAAATTATATTGATAAAAATTTTAGTGGATTTAAAATAGTATAGTGCATTTAACGTTATTATAGTTTAAAGTAAGTGAAACTTTCTTGTTGTATTATTATATTGAATCCTAATGGGGTGTTTAGATGATCATGTTGTAGTCTTCTTATTTTTAATAATAATCTATATTTATTTTATTCAAATATAATATAATATTCATGTAATGTATTACATAATATGGACATTAAGTCAGGACACTTTAGTAAAATATGATTCAACAAATATCTTAAGAGTCTTGTAATTTATATCTCCCTATGAGACCTTTCTAAGTAAGGGACATAACTTTTAAAATCTCTCTCTCTTCCATAGTGATTATGGAATGAAATTCATGACTTAGATAAAATTAAATAGCTCTCTCTATAAATTAATATAGTTAGTCTAGAGATATACACACGTGTGTTAAGTATCATTATGGATAGCCCTCATCTAAATAAAATTTTATTGTAGCATTAGTATTAGGATGAGTTGAATCATGGAAGAGTTGTGGTTAATAAATAACTTAGCGTGGTAATATATGTGTGCATATGTACGTGTCAATGTATATTGATATGGGTATGCCAATAGCAAACATCATTGAGTCATTAATACATATTAACAAGTGACCTTGTGTATGTTGAAAACCAAATGCAAGTTAAATGCAATGAAATAAAGGTGGATGCATTATATAGACTGCGAAAAGGGTGAAATATATACTTTGATCATTTTCATATACTTATTCAGACAATTTATATTAGACCCTTCTATTGGTACTAATTGAGTAATCATGAATTTTGATATGGGAAAATTTTCACAAGATGATTATATTTTATAATTGCAGGTTATAACTCATTGTCATTTAGTTATATGCTTTATAATTAAAGTAGAGTAACATACTCCCAATTCCATTTCTAGGGAGGATATAGTGGGATGTGTCATCACTTCCATGGTTTGAAACTTCGGGACGAAGTTTAATTTAAGGGGGGGGGGAGGTGTATGTAGTGCCCCACTCTAGATTTCTGACCTTGATATGACATTAACAATGATTTAGCCTTAAGGCTCACACATTATTATTTGAGGACCTCAGGTGGAGGATACAAACATTTCACTCTACTATTAGTGGATGTGTGTATTTCCTAGTCGGTGTTAGGATGATGGTGGCTTTGATGGATATGTATTTTTCTATTGATGTTATGATGATGGTAGTTGTGATGGATGTGTTCCTTATGTTGTCTATTACATTACTTCTGGTTCACGATAAACAATGATGTGGATAACTATGTCATGTTGATGATTTTGTTATGACAATGACTAACACTAAGAAACTTGGTTACTGATGATTATTGAGTATTACAGGAAACCGCCAGAGGCACTCGCTTATGATGAGTTGACGACATCTGGTTTGATGGAAATTAATATTTTGTCTTTGAAATTCTAAGTCCCGTTTGAAACTTGCTAAATTTATATAATCTGATGATATGTCAGTGGCTGCAGGTACATGTTAGCTGCTTGGCCGAATGACTCACATATGGGTGATGGGGTTGTACAATTGGATGGAACAACATGGGAGGAGTGGGACAGTGTTTCTGATCTCACCCGCTAGCACTCCCGCTGTGACATAGGCTGGAAAGGTCGAAATACCTTCGCTTTGAAGATCACGATGTCGTGGGGGCAAGTCCCAAATTGGGTTCGCTCACGAGGATTTTCTGGGGGGTGCGCATCAAGGCGGATTCCTTGATCCCCAGCACCATTAGTCTCACTATAGCAGGCAACATACGAGATGATAAGGGTCTCTGTCGTTGCACATATAATTTCCCCTCGTAACCACTGGATACTTGAAGGGCAAGTGGTGTGGCACCCTTGGAATCTCAAGAAGAAATTCTTGAAATGCACGACCGACTTGGCACCCTTGGCATCAAAAATAAATTCTTAGGCATGGCACCCTTGGAAATTCGAATGTAAGTTCTTGAAGGGCATGACCAAACTTGACATCTCGACATCATTAAAGAAACTAATAAATAAAATCAATATATGAAAATCCAACTAATTCATATCAAGTGGTATATGAGCTTAGAACCAAAGGAATTAAATCAAGAATAAAACTTAGGGTAAGGGAGGAATAGGAAGAGCTAGAATATTTTACCATGATAACTCTACCCTTTCCATGTTAAAACAAAATATTAAGTGGATAATGTACATAAGTAACTTAACTAGGGAAAAGGGGGAAAGATGGACATAGAGTTAAGTATACAGATTTATTAAAAACTTCATTAAGAGGAGGGTGGTGAATTAAAATAAGATTAATAAATTAAAATTTGAGAAATCTAGAGAACTTCCATGTGGCAAGAGCCAACATAAGAATATTCATCATAAGGGAAAATTGAGGTAGTTTACGGGACCAAATTTGAGACTTATCAATTAACTTCAGTAATAAACACAAATTAAGGAGTAGAAAAGGGGGAATCAAGAGACATCTAGGAGAAGAAATATGAAGTCTTGTTGGGTTGAGGAAAATACTATTTTAAATGAATAATTAAGTAAATTATTTTTGGAGAGTCTTGATGAGAGAGTGACACATGGGTGGGCGAATAACCAAATTTTGGGTTAATAAATTTTTTTTTTTATTTATGCATGAAATTCCAAGTAGCATTCTATAAAAGAAAAGGAAATGGAAGGGAAAATGACTTTTGGGTTTTTCCTTATTGTTGGATGGAGGAGATTATGTCATTTTGAGTGGTTACGAGCTATAGTTGAGTTTGGTGAGATAGAGTATTATAGAGAGGGGACTCTTGAGCCAAGAGAGACTCACCTCTATCAGCTAGCACATTCTTTCGTTGTACAACCCCATTGCAGCTCGGGGGTCCGCGTGGAAGGAGAGTACCCAAGGAGTAGGCTGGGAGGTCAACCAATAGGTCATTACATTCGGGTTAAGCACTACAACATTGAGGCTTGGAGGTAGACTACAACAAAGGAGCTCAAGAAGTGGCAAGTCAAGTTTGCTCTCGTCTAAGGGTGAACTGTACATGTGTTAGTTATATTGTGTTTATTTATGATGATTTCATGATGCCTATAATTGTTTTTATTTAAGATGATTTCATTGTGCCTAGATCAACAAGTTAAATAGATGTATGTGTTATGAAGTTAAATTTATGGACTTTGATATAAGTGAATTAATTTTTACCGAGGTTCAACTTGTATGATTATGGTGTAAATACCTAGTCACTGTGTTTAAAAAAAAATAAAAAATAGTTAAGGCCTAGCGCTCATCTAGTAAAATATAGGTTTGGTCTCTACACAGGGTAGGTAATTTCTCTTAACTTTCATAGCTACTTGTGATGTATTTTACTTTCCTTAATTTATTTCTTCTTTCCTTTATTATAATTAGTGTTCTCTATCACCAAACAACTACCAAATCATAAATATCAATGAGACAGTAGGACACAAGATGTAGGCGATCATCTAGTGCCAAAACCTTTCCAACTTGAGAGGAAAACCCACCAAAATTCTTTATCTTCTGATAGACCTTCAATTTAGAAATTTCAAGACCTTTGACCTTTGATCCTTGACCAAGACCCTCCAAGACCAAGTCAAATTTTGCTTCCAATTTCTTTATGCAATTCAGACTTCCAGCTGCTTCTTTTGCAATTTCTATTTATCCAAGAACTTCTTCTGGAAATTCGACTTATCTAACAAATTCTTCTGCAAATTCGACATATCATGCAATTTCTTCTGCAAGTTCGACCTATCCAACAACTTCTTCTGCAACTTCAACCTGCCCAGAAATATCTTCTGCAACTTTGACTTACCTAGAAAAATCTTCTGCAAAAACCCTAACCCTTGCACGTGTGAGAAATAATGGTGTGATCTTGTTCCTTTCTCCTTCCCTTGGGTATATTCTCTCTCGTAGAGAATTCAAATTCTAAAATAGCTCTTGTTGATGACCTCACTTCATTTCTACAACTTGACTTTATTGCAACAACATGAGCCCTAATTCCTTCGCACATGTGGAGAGTAGCCCAGAAACAATCCTAAAAACTCAATTTTCTCTTCCTCCTTCGTCCTCTTCTCCTTCACACTTCTTCTTGCCCTTGTGATCAAAGTTGTGTGAAGTGAAGTGAGTCATCCAAGTGAAGTCGATGTCTCCTTTATATTGGCTTCTCATTGGGTCGAATTTCTCCTTTTAGGTCGACTTTTTCTTGAGTGTAGGCTGACTTGAATATTGCATCATGACTTGGTCTTGGAGGGTTCTTTGACTTGACTTTGACTCAAATAAATTGTTTTACAATATGTAACATGCCCAAATGGGTCATTCATACATGACAATGAATCATAAGCCCTAGAAGCTCTCAATGGGAGGTTCAATTATAAAATAAATTCCTCTTGGGCATGAAAGTTTGAAACCCATGCCTCAAGAACAACAATAATAAATTTATTTTTCTCATTACATCAAATACATAAAATCGTGATTACATATGTCATTATGATGACTGAACCTAGTAACATATTTCAACAATGACATCTCCTTTGGAAGCATATAAGGACAACCGACGTAGTAGTTTATATGGTTAGAAGAAAGTCATCTAGCATGATAGAAGATAAATAAATCATCATATATTATCATCATTGGAAAGGAGAATTTGCAGAATAGGGATCATCTAGATCCTCCACTATAATCTTTATAAGGTTCACCTTTACTTGGAAGAAGCCAGTGTCTCGTTGATAGTCTACAATCCACCTTGTGTAGGTTCCACTGGTAAGGTATGATGGTGAAGATCTACATCATTTTGAGTTGTTTGAAGTAATTTCATATTCAAACAAGAAAAGGAAGCTGCTAGAAGGAATTTTAGATGACCAAAAGAAGGAAAATGTATGTATATATTTGATAGAGTCATGTGGTCATCTAGGTGCAGATAGCTTGGTTGAATTGATCTATCTCATGAGCACGATTGAAGAAGGATCTCTTCCATTAGAATGATGCATGAAGGCATTTAGGAAATATGCCTTGAAATTTTCTACATATGGACATGATGAAATCAATATGGTATGGCCTCATGAATAATATGAGGTGGATGACAATCATGGTTCCTATGTTGAAAGAATCATGTAAAGAAAATTCGAAGGAAAGAAATATGTGAAGAAGATGAAAGAAGAGTTCGTGGAAAGATGCAACTATATTCACGTAAGATAAGGAATCAACATTTGAAGGATTAGCTATGACATCTCCATGCAGAAGGTATCAAGACTATGATAATGTCAGTAAAGGAAGGAGATCCTTGAATGTATTGGAGATGGATTTTATACATGTGTAGGATGTTGATGTTGCAAGAAGTTGATGTCATGACGAAAGGTCATTATAAAAAGGTAACTTTGATTTGATGTTCATTTTTGATTTCTGAAACCATCTGGTTGGGTTGGAACATGGCTGCCGAAAGAGAGCTGTAGAAGTTACCTATAACTAGTACTCATGAAAATGGATGGAAGATCCAGAAAGAAACATGACCTAGAAGAGGTAGCTGTTTGGAGAGACACATGTGGTCTAGAAGATCACTTTTTGATGAAAAGAAGTATGACATGCATATTGGTTCAACGATATGATTCATTGAAGGAAAAATTATGGAGAAGATGGATGATGCCCTACGATAAAGTGATGATGAAGAAGGCTCCATGATGAATAAGATGAAGTTCATGACATGATGAAGAAAGAGGAGCCCTACAAGAAACTGATAGTACCATGATATCCACCATAGAGCATATAGTTGTTGTTGGAAACAAGTCCCTGGTTAAGAGGGATCTTGGGTATATTCCTTTTATAGGAATGAATTGATCCTCCCTGGTTGAGAGGGAGTGACATATATGGTTCTCTACTTCATGTGTCATGCACTAGACCAGAACCAACAACTGTAAGTCTTAGTGAAGGCCATGAAGAGAGATAGACACATCATTCTTGTCTTCATGTTATGAAGAAAGAATGGAGGATTGGGTAAGCATTTGGTTTTTGATACTCTTTGAGGATATGGTAGGGCATCCAATAGGCAAGAGTAGTCGAAGAGGAAATTACTTAAGGATGTGTTATTCCATTACATGAATTGTCCAAGAAGGACATACCTTGTGAACATCTGGGTGGGGTATGTGCCTTTAGAGACAATGATGATGGTGTATATCAGTCATTGTCTTGCCAACTTTGCGCTCTAATCTTGTGGGTAGATAGAGCTTTTAGTCAAGGCCTTGCTATGTGACAATGCTGGTTGGTATGATGAGATGCAATGAGATAAGCCGAATTAATAACTTATGAGATGGCTTACCAATCCGACTCTTCTTCTGATAAATTTTCAGTTTGAGAATGTCTAAGTACCATGTATGGATGATGAATACTTGCCTAGTTAAGAGGGAGTGTTGAAAAATGTAACTAGGTTTCGTCTTCATAATGTCTATTGTAATCATGATTTTATGTATTTGATGAAAGGAGAAAAATAAATTTATTATTGTCATTCTTGATGCATGGGTTTCATGCTCAAGGTAAATTTATTTATAGGTCAAGCACCCATTGAGTGCTTCTAGGTTTGTCATAGAATTATGAATTTAAAAGAGTCATTGTGATACATTTAAGACCCCTTTGGGCATGTTGTATCTTGTAAAGAAATTTTTTTATAGAGTTAAAAATGTCATAAAGACCCTCCAAGACCTTTTCAGGAAATTCAACCTACATGAAAGATCAAGTCGGCCTCATGGAAGCAATTTGTGCCCCTGGAAAGCCTATATATAAGAAGGAAATCGACCTCATTTGGACAAAATAAGAAGAAAGTTTGATCTCCAGAAGAAAGAAGCAACAATACTAGAAGAAAAGGTCGAAAATCAAGGATAAGATGAAAAGAAGCAAGATCAAAGTTTTTGACCTCTCTCTCTCTTGTGTTAGGATTTCTAAAGTTGCTGGGCAAGTCGAAGTTGCTTGAGAAGTTGCTGGGGTCGAAGATGTTGCAAGAAGGTCAAAGTTTATTGCTATAAAGCTGTGTAAGGAAATCTCATCGAGAAGGAAGGCTGACTTGGTCTTGGAGGAGTCTTTGCCAAAGGTTTTAAGTCTTGGGATCTGTCATTTGAAGATTCTATAAGAAGAGAAGAATTCTTGTGGGTTTTCCTCTAAAGGGGAGAGGTTTCGGCCCTGGCTAGTAGCCTACATTTTTTATCCTCTTGTCTCTTTGATCTTCATTGTGTGGTCACTGTCTGATGATAAAAAACACAATAATAATCAAGTTAAACAAGAAGCTAGTCAAGTTAAGTAAAAATACATCACACACAGTTATCAAAGTAAGAGAAATCACATACTCTAGCTGCCCTAGATTTCTCAACACACATAGCCTAGGTTTGGAGATGCCCATGTATTTATTTGTGCATATTATGTTTTGAAATTAACATAATGTAGAAGAAAATTCAATGTATTGTTTACCTAACTTAAACAAGGATATATCTACCTTAACTTTGAATCTATCCTTTATCATGATGAAAGGCGGCTGGGGGGAACCCTTAATGTTTATTAAAGGTTATTGGAGGATGCAAAAAAAATGAGGCTTAAACTATGAAGTTTTTGATATTTCTTGCTGCTTAATAGGTCTTGAGTAATATGGATATATATTAGTTGAAGGGTTTAGGGTTTTAACACTATGATGCATTTTTTTTCTTACACGGTGTACACTAAAGAAAACAAAATTGATCAAATCATATCCAAAGGGTATCTAGATTGCTTTCTTTGGGATAAAATAATTTTCATTATGTTTTTTTGTGATTTTCAGTTTTTTTGATGGCTGGCAGTTCACCTGTGTTTGAGAATGTGATAATTCTTATGCAAGGTTATGATCTTGATTTTTTTTTGGGGATTATTTTCACGTTTACTTGTAGAATAATCTCTGCTTATTTTTGTTGGCAACGAGGAAAATATTTGTATTCTTTGTGTTGTGTATTGCATGGAATTGTGACTTTGGTGAGATATGCCATGCTCATTGGATTTCTCGGGAATAATAGATGAAATAATCTGATGCACATATGGTTTTGAGGCCAAAACTACACAGTAATATTTGACTAGTTGAAGAGAGTTAATATGCCTTATTGTATGTGGCAGTAGTTACCATGCTGTTAATAGAAAATTTTGTTATTGAATGTTAATTTTCTAAGGATATTAGATTTTCATTTGTTATCTAGCATCACTAGACTTTCTGGTTTGTTATTGTCACGTGGCCTCTTTTTCAAAGGTGCATAAACTAGTTGGTGTTGAGAATTTGGTAGGGCAGAGTTTAATTGAATTCTCTTACTTGATAGTTGCTTGTGTGATACTTGTTATGCTTCTATTACTTAAATCTTATCTTCATTAGCTTATTATGTTCATCACGTCAATTATCAAAAACACAAGAGACACAAAATTTTGGCTCTTCAAGCTAGGGCCAAAACCTCTCCCTCTTGGAGAGGAAAACCCATAAGTAACTCTTCTAAATATTCAATTGACAAGTACCATGACCATGACACTGACCTTTTACACCAATATGCTTCCAAGACCTTGTCTCTGCTCTTTCTTGACTCCTTATACTAATCACCTTTTCTGCACCAAGTCGCATCGTACTTCACCAGTATTAGGAATTGAACTTTACCTTTAGTGAATGCTCTCTTGGTATGATTCTCTTTGATGCTCAAGACCCCAAACCCTTTCGCATTTCCTTCCAGTACTTGATGATGCTGTTATCTTCAACCTTCCTTTGCTGGACAACCTTCTTAACTGAGGTATATTCTTCCTCCTTTATGTATCATGAATCATGTGCTTATTACATACTTTAACCCAAAAATATATCCTTCTACTTCGCTGAGATGTTCTCCTTCTTCGCACAAGCCATAGTCCTAAATTAACCTTCGTCTTACCTCAAAGATGCGAGGCAAATGGTCACCCAAAACAATGTTATATTACCCTTCTTTCTTGCACTGAATGGTCCCTTTTAGCTTCGTTGGAAATTCACCTTTTAATGATTACAATCACAAAACTAATCTGAATTTCTCCTTTACCGAAATCTCAAAGATGTCCGAATTTTATTCATTGTGAATGAGGCCGCAAACTTGTCTTATTTATAGGGACAATCTTATCCTTTTCTGTTATCACTCATAATTTTGTGAGTCATTACTTGACATGGTCATACAGTTCACTCCTTCAAAAGGGTAAGGTCTCCTTAAACCTTTTTCAAGTTGGCATAGGAAATTTCATTTTTTCATATTTAACCTATCCTAAGCTTCAAGACCACCCTCATTTCATCTCAAAACCACCTCCATATAGGTCACATCATGTTCCATCAGTCATCATTTGCTAACTTATTTGATTTCCCAAGCTTACAACTCTGAAAAAGGTCATTTTAGCCAAGAAACCCTACTTTCATAGCGAATTCATTGTAAAATAGGCAGAAAACGCTACGAAACTGTTGATGAATATGAAGCATTTCTCTTTTTTCTGATGCAGTCAACTTCAAGGGAGGTTTATAGGCAAATAGAGAAGTATTTTAAGAAAATGAGAGAGGTTATTTTCAAGAACATATCAAATAAAAATAAACTCTTTCACGTTTTTCAAAGGTGCTACAAATTGGGAGATACAGGGATGTCTTTCAGCCCTATTTTCAGAATGCAGAATTTTCCTGTTTTATACATGTTTTTAGAATGCAGATTATGGAAAACTAGAGATGTGTTTCAAAAAACAAAGAGAGGTTTTTCTTCAAGATGTACTGAAATAAAAAAACCTCCTTTAGGTTTTCAATATCTATCAAGGATAGGGAGATAAGGTCTCATCTCTGAACCCTATGTTAAAAAAAAAAACAGATTCATTTTAGTGATGAATAAATTTGCTAAAGGTGAAAAGGATGTTTTTTGAAGAGGAAACACCTCAAGGCTCTTAAATTGAGTTTGATTATGTTTTAAGAGGTTAATGGCATGTTGAAGACCAATTTTCTATAGCTGGAAGTTACTTTTTTGAGGCAAAGTCAAAATCTAGAAATTGCACAGTTTTCCATAGTTTCGTAGCGTTTCCTAGGCTTAAAGCTAGGAAAATGCTACGAAAACACCTGTAGCGGTATTTTTGCCTTCAAAACTAGTTTTTGTGGCTTTCAAAGAGAGGAAATGGTAGTGATGAGGTATCAGGTCATGATGGACACCCTGGAACAGCCAAAGAGCAGAAATTTTGAGTGCAAAAGCTATTTTTGGATGCTACGAAAGCAAGCTATGAAATTGCCCTGTTTTCGTAGTGAGCTGTTTTTAAAGGTTTCTGAGAAAATGAAAAAGTATTTTGGAATTCATGATTACATGCTTCAACTTCCTATATGCATATAACTTGCTGTTCTATCCTTCATGTGTGGTTTTATAAGAACACAATTGCCTCAACTTCCATGAGATAGATTGTCTTGTGACTTAGTTTTCATATTGACTCCATAAGCCCAATGGTATCAAACCTTATACATATTTCACCTACACAAAAACACATTCAATCCAATTCAGAGTTAGCCATTTGCTTTCAATTAGTTCATTGAATATCTTTTATCCTTTTGAGAGATTCCTCTTAGGCTGGAAGGCTAATTTCCAGTTACAAGTGGTTTGAAATAGTTACTCCAAGTTGACCATTGAAGCAACCCAACAAGAATCAATTTGGTGATCACATTTTGGCGTCGTTTCCGGAGAGCCTGAAGGTATACTTTTCCCGAAATTTTGAATCTGAACTCTTGAAGGTAGCAGGAGCTCAAAATATGTTCGAGGTTGCAACTACCTTGGCGACTCCATTGTTGAAGAATTCAAAATTTCATAGATTCATGGTGATTCCACTAGACTTATGAAGAACTTAGATGCTGTCATTCTCGTTTCAAGATATGCATGTATATATTTTTCAAAAAATTATGGTTTCCCAAATCTTTTTCCCAAAGATGCATATTTTTTAAGGAATTGTCCAAAATTCAACGGGGAAGATTTGAGTTTGACCTTGAAGTATATATCACATTTCCGTGACTTTACTGAGCTTCTTAAAGTCAGACATGAAGATATTTTCATCATATTTTTCTATGATTCATTTCAAGGGAAATGTGAGCAGTGGATTGAAAGCTTTCCTATCAAATCTATTAAGTCATTTGCTGAGTTTTGGCTTATTTTTGTGGAAACATGGATGGAAAGAATAGAGTTGGTGGCAGACTCTCCTTCCATTCAAGGTTTTAAACAATGGAATGATGATCACACTAATGAGGAAGTGGATGAACATTTTTCATTGTCCTTGTCTTCTTATTTAAAGTCATTTGAGTGCAAGTCAGAAGATAAGATTCACTTTTTGGATGAAGTTGTTAAGAACATTGAGAAAGGTATTGAAGTTTTAGAAGACCAAATTCAATCCTATAGTCTTCATGATCAAGATCAATCTTTTCAAAAGTTTTTCATGCCATAATACAAAGAGAGGGTGCTGTTACCTTTCTCTTTTGAGTTTGAGGAAGAATACTCTGTTTTTGAAATCAGTTTGATAGCACACAACTGAAATCTTGTGTTGCTGAGAAAAGCATATATGAGTTGTCCAAAGCTGCAGAATGTCTTGAGAATCATCAAACATATTATGTCTTCTATGATCCTATAACTGACTACATGGAAGAGTTCTACAGTCCAATTTTCTAGTTATATTTTCATTATGAAGACCATATACATCTTATGTTGCCTTGGTCATTTCAATATCCTGTTTACTTTTGGTTCAAGCACAGTCAAGAGGTTCAAGTGTCAGATCAGATCAATGACTGGCTTCATTGGAAGTTTCATGTTGCTTGAATCAAACATGAATATTGTAGTTGTTAGGTTAAGTAGGAGCGCGTGTGAATAAGCTCAAGTAGACTCAACATCTTTTCAGTATGTATAGATTTGGTTTTTCAATAGTAATCATCAAGCTTGAGCCTGAGGAGAAGGCCATAAGAGCTTGGTGAAGTTTTCATAAATTTCAGAGTTTTTATTTCCAAGAAGATGGATGGCACTGGAACTACAGGTTATTTGGTGTACCACAGGGGCACACCATCCCAAGTGGAGCCACTGTTATCACTCATAATTTTGTGAATCATTACTTGACATGGTCATACAGTTCACTCCTTCAAAAGGGTAAGGTCTCCTTAAACCTTTTTCAAGTTTGGCATATGAAATTTCATTTTTTCATATTTAACCTACCCTAAGTTTCAAGACCACCCTCATTTCATCTCAAAACCACCTCCATATAGGTCACATCATGTTCCATTAGTCATCATTTGCTAACATATTTTATTTTCCAAGCTTACAACTCCAAAAAAGGTCATTTTAGCCAAGAAACCCTACTTTCGTAGCGAACTCAGTGTAAAATAGGCAGAAAACGCTATGAAACTGTTGATAGTTTTGTAGCAAGTATGAAGCATTTCTCTGTTTTCTAACTTTGAGAAGTAAACTTCAAGGGATATTTTTGGAAAAACAAAGAAGTATTTTAAGAAAATGAGAGAGGTTATTTTCAAGAACATATCAAATAACAATAACCTCTTTCACTTTTGTCAAAGGTGCTACAAATTGGGAGATACAGGGATGCCTTTCAGCCCTATTTTCAGAATGCAGATTTTTCCCATTTTATACATGTTTCTAGAATGCATATTCTGGACAGCTGGAGATGTGTTTCAAAAAACAAAGAGAGGTTTTTCTTCAAGACATAATGACCTAAAACCACCTCCTTCAATTTTTCAATATCTATCAAGGATAGGGAGATAAGAGCTCATCTCTGAACCCTATGTTTTCAGAAAAGAAACAGAGTCATTTTAGTGATGAATAAACTTGCTAAAGGTGAAAAGGATGTTTTTCGAAGAGGAAACACCTCAAGGCTCTTAAATTGAGTTTGATTATGTTTTAAGAGGTTAATGGCATGTTGAAGACCAATTTTCTACAGCTAGAGGTTACTTTTTTGAGGCAAAGTCGAAATCTGGAAATTGCACAATTTTCCACAGTTTCGTAGCGTTTCCTAGGCTTAAAGCTAGGAAAACACTACAAAAATACATGTAGCCGTATTTTTGCCTTTAAAACCACTTTTTGTGGCTTTCAAGGAGAGGATATGGTAGTGATGAGGTATCAAGTCACGATGGACACCCTGGAACAACCAAAGAGCAGAAATTTTGAGTGCAAAAACTATTTTTGGATGCTACGAAAGCACGCTACGAAATTTCCCCTATTTTCGTAGCAAGCCGTTTTTAAAGGTTTATGAGAAAATGAAAAAGTATTTTGGAAATATGAAAGAGGTTTTTCTTCAGCACAGGTCTATCTACAAAATCCTTTCTCAGTTTCTGCAAAGCCATCAGGGTTTGGAATTATACACTCATCTTTGATGCCTATTGTTTTAGAATTTTCACTAACCAGATTTATGAGAAAATTGTAAAAATTCGACTTAGAGGAGTTCCAACTCAACATCCACGTGGTATAGTGACACATTAGCACTCTAGTACACTCAAAAAATTAGTCGGTTGCAGTTGATAAGGGTTATTAAATTGATTTGTTGAACTATTAATGAAAGAAGAGTCCTTTTTGTATTCAAACTCTGCAAAACATAAATATCCCTAGGAAGTCTCCAAGTGATGGAATCATGTTTGAAATAGGTCCCTGAGGTGGGAATTTGAAGCTAGAAAAATGGCATATCATTTGTATGAGTCCTCATTCTATTAAGGAGAGAGTTTTAGAGTTAGAAGGGGTTGGGAGATGTTATGAAGGCACTACTCTTGTAATCTTTGTCTATCAATAATATACAATTGTAGAAGCTTATTTCAAACATGAGATTCATCTCTGTGTTCTTATGTATGTTTCTTATATCAGCCTTTTACTTTCTCTCTAGTTTTCTAGTTGTATAATCACTTGAAATTCATGATTACATGCTCCAACTTCCATTTATACACCTAGTCTGTTGTTTTGTCATGCTTTATTAGTTTGCTTATGTATAATCACTTGGAATTCATGGTGACATGATCCAACTTCTCGTATGCATATAGCTTGCTGTTCTATCCTTCATGTGTGGTTTTATAAGAACACAATTGCCTCAGCTTCCATGAAATAGATTGTCTTGTGACTTAGTTTTCATATTGACTCCATAAGCCCAATGGTAGTAAACCTTATACATCTTTCACCTGTACACAAAAACACATTCAATCCAATTCAGAGTTAGCCATCTGCTTTCAAGTTGTTCATTGAATATCCTTTATCCTTTTGAGAGAGCCCTCTCAGGCTAGAAAGGCTAATTTCCAGTTACAAGTGGTTTGAAATAGTTACTCCAAGTTGACCATTGAAGCAACCCAACATGACTCAATTTGGTGTTAACACTTTCTAGGCCGACTTGATCATCTGCTATAAGGCTGACTTATGAAGGAGGTGTATCTTCCATATTTGAGCCGACTTACAAGGAGCATTTAGACAAGGTCTTGGAGCATATTATTTACATCAATAATTGACCTTCACAAGTGTAACACTTCTTCATATACATGACTCTTTAGTTATATATATTTATGACAAGATGACAAACCCCTAAAGACATTAAGAAGTCTTGGACCTATAAAAAAACTCCTTTCTCATGAAACCTATGAGTAAAGCATTTATAAAATACATTATTTTGTCTTCTCCATTACCTAAATGAATAATTACAAGTCATTATGAGGACCGAACCTAGTTACACTTTTCAACACTCCCTCTTCACTAGGGAGATATTCATAATAGTACATGGTCACTTTCAATTTGAAAAATTTCACAAGAAGAATTCGATTGCTACTCATCTGTTATAACATCATATTAACCAGTATTTTTATAGTGCAAGGCCTTGACTAACAACTCATCTCTTTACAAGACCATGAACTACAATGCTGGTGAGACCAATGATTATATACACCTTCATCATTGTCTCCAAGGTACATACTCCACCGAGGTGTTCACTGAGTATGATCTCTAAGGACTATTCTTATCGAGATAGCTAATCCTTAAAGAATATCCATCCTTTCACGAATACTCTTTCCATAGATGTCGTAATACATCCCAAAAGAGTATCAGATGCCAGATTATTACCCAAACCCGCACTTGTCTTCTAGAATGATGTGTCTATCTCTGTCTCTTAACTAGGGAGAACATATTCCACAGAGGAATATAAAGAATGTACCTAAGCTTTCTTCTTGGCTTAGGAATCACATAATTTATTGCAAGTAAGAAACTTATTGTTAGGCTCCCTCTTAATTAGGGACCAACAATAGTGACGATGAAACCATCCAACTTCTCATGAAGGACTCCTTCTATTGATCTCATGAATTGAGGAGTCTTCAATTTTGGGATCTCTTCACAGGGAACAAATCATCCATCACTTTCATCCAAGAGCCATGTCTTCTATCAGAAAGTGGTCTATCAGTTTTATCATTTGGTTTAGCTTCATGTCATGCTACTTTCTTTGGACCATATTTCTTTCAAGGATATTTCATCCTGCCATATTGCTATCAATTTGTGGAAGACATATACTTCCCTTTGGCAACCCTGCATAAGCTTATCTGATATTAATTAATTATGATCTTTTAAATCAAAAGTTACCTTAGTGATGATCTTTCACCATGACATACTTCTTGTAGGCATCGACATCCTTTGTTTTAGATTGACACATCTCCTAAATATATGTATTTCTAAGGGTCTCCATCTATTCTGGACTTCTATCAGAGTCCACATACCTTCCCAGGAGATCTTCTAGTCAAATCTTCTTGGCTTCCTTAGATCTTGACTTCTTCTTTCCATGGTTGTACTTCTCACGATCTCTTCCTCCACACAATTTTATTTCATTCCCAAGAACTTCCATTGTTTAGTTCCTTGTATAACCACCTCATATTCCATATGAGGACATATTATGTTGATTTCATCCAGTGTAGATCATGCCTTTTGGTAACCTACACATCAAAAGTGTTTCTGCTTTCTATTTTGATCATACTTCTAAAGATAGAAGTGTACTACCTGCAACCACATGACATGACTTCATAGCATCTAGTGTCAGCATATATATACATGTACCTCATTATTTTCCTTTTGAGACATCCTGCATCAAGTTTCTTTATAATTAAAGAGTTTCTTTCTCTTGACCTGCTTCATCAATATGTCATCATATTCTAATCCTAGAATTCTACAAGTTAGAATTCTCAAAGAAACCTTTTTGCTTTCTTTCTAACCAATGAATCCAAAGAGGATTCCATTAGAAAATGTCAACACTTGTTTCCATATTGATTATTGAATGATGACCCTTGATCTAGATGATTTCCTCACCTAATTTTTTTTTTCATTGAGGTTCCCAGGAGCCATTTTTATAGCCTAGATGTCACATAGATGTTTTAGACATTCTCTTATGATGAGTGCTCCTCCTTCAATGCTTCTATCATGATGCCAATTCTACAGAGATGCATCACAATTCTTCCTAACATACGATTTTTATAACCAACAGATACCTCTTAAAGAGGAAGACGATCTTAATCATAATAGAGATCTTTTACTTCTTCTTTCTTAGATTTATTTTGCATCAGGTTCTTTGCTTTCTTCGGTGACATGGGCTTCTTCTCTTTTCCCCTTGACCTTATTATATTTGGGACAATACTTTCTATAGAGCCCAATTTCATTATATCCATAGCATTGTAACTTATCCATGTTTCTCCTTTTCTTCTGAGGACCAAACTTATCAAATATTCCCTTTGAAATGGCAACATAGGCTTGATTCTCTTCATTTGATCCTATATCAACTTCAGATTTTACCCTCGTCTCTTCTATATTACATAGAGACCATAGATCCTAGAATGGTGTTGCTTCTTTCTTCCCATAAATACTTGAAGTGAAGTTTCCCGATCCCTTCGGTAGAGCATTTAGCATCACTGTAGTCATTTCTCTATCAGCCATTAATTCTCTCAATTCCTGTAGTTGATCTCTTACTTCATACAGTATGAAGTTTATTCCTTCTCTTGACATCTTCAACTTGAATAGATCTTATGTCATAGTTATTACTTCTCCTTCAGTACTGACCGAGAATAGCTCCACCAATTTGTCATATATTTCTTTTGAAGATTCTAATTTTGATACATAGGAGATGAGAGAGTCATTTATGGATTATATAAGAATACCTTGGGCTATTATGTCTCCCTTCATGTATTTGGAATGAATTCATTCTACATAAGATTTAGATCTGTCCTTTTCTTCCATGCAAGAAATTTTGAAACCCCAACCTGTTTGATGATTTCTCAGCAAAAGGAAATTTTGACAGATGCTTTTCTTCTACAACCATATTCCTTGTTGATGATGATATAGATAGAAGCTCCCTCTTAGATTGACTCTTTCAAGAGTGGTGTAAAGCGGTAGATCACCTTGGATCCTTGATGATGATGATGATCAAGGATGTTGACTTCAAGAAGGTGGTTTGATGTCTCCAATAATGTTCATTTGACTTCAACACCAAATAGTTGTTGATGGTGATGGATTCTACACAGCGTCCTTCTTAATGTATAGGTCCTTGATCTTCTTGAGATGGATTTCCAAAAATTTCCTCTTTAAAACTGAAGATTGAGTATTTAATGTGGATCTTTGACTTTTGCATTATAGAAAACTTATTCTTGATCTTTTGGTACTTGAGTGTCTTCTTGCCAAATAGCCCTTTCTTGTCTTCAACACCTTATCTCTTAAACCATGTTGAGAATTTGGTAGGACAAAGTTTAATTCAATTCTCTTACTTGATAACTGCTTGTGTTATACTTGTTATGTTTCTATTACTTAGATCTTATCTTCATTAGCTTATTATGTTCTTCATCAAGTCAATTATAAAAAACACAAGAGACACCGAATTTTGGCTCTTCAAGCTAGGGCCAAAACCTATCCCTCTTGGAGAGGAAAACACAGAAGTAACTCTTCTTCTAAATATTCAGTTGACAAGTACAATTGTTGAGCCTCAAATTTGTGCTTTCCTTCACCTCATTTTACCTCATTTTTCCCTTGTCCATTTCCATTTTAAACCCAATTGATCAATAAAAATAGTTAGAATTACTTCTAGAATGGTTTACATAACTGACTTGTTGAATTTTGTGATTGTTGCCATTGTTAAGCATTTTGACTGGAACTAGCTGCAGAATGCATGCATTCTGTAGCTAACCGGCGATTCTGCAGCTACCTTTATGTTTGAGCATGTTCCAGGTGGCCACTTGAGGAAAAACGCATATGGGCATGATCCACGTCGTGCCTACATGGTGTGTTGCTCGTCATGGAAGAGGAAATGGATTCTGGGTGCGGTTATGCATGTGTGAACACATTTGTGAAGGAAGACTCCTACTAGGACTGTCACAGTCCAGGTGTCTTTTCTCCTTTACGCAGCCACCTCAAAGACTCCTAAGATGATTTGGATTAGGAAGACATCATTCCTAAATTATTGTAATTATTGTTACTTGCATTTACTTTATAAACTCTTGAGTAGGCCGAGAGCTGAGTTAGAGATTTTGTATTAGATTTGCTGCTAGATTTTGTGAAAACTCTGTGTTACGTCTTTGAAGACACGGAGCATTATGTTCAGACTCTTGCATCGTTAATGGATCAGACAAAATTATCTTGAAGGCGTGATTTAATTTGGAGTTGAATGCCGTCAAGTGGTAGAGGGCCCCTGCCCCTTGAACGGATTTCTTTTGCGTAAACTAGATAAGTTTTTTCCTAGCTGTCTTTACGTTCTGCATATTGAATTAGTAGTTGTTTTGTTTTATATACTGTGGTCGTACTCATTCTAGTTCTTCCATAAGAAGACACTCTTCCAACAGACCAAAATGATGAATGTTTAAATGACTATGGTATTGTAGGATAGGAGTTGTATTTGTTTTCAACTAGCTACTGTAGTCATATTCGTTCAAGTTCTTCCACAAGAAGACACTTTGCCAATAAATTAAAACGATGAATGTTTAATGACTATGGTACTGTAGGATAGGAATTGTATTTGTTTTTAACTAGCTACTGTAGTCATATTCGTTCCAGTTCTTCCACAAGAAGACACTTTGCCAATAAATCAAAACGATGAATGTTTAATGACTATGGTACTGTAGGATAGGAGTTGTATTTGTTTTTAACTAGAGACTGTAGTTATATTCATTCCATTTCTTTCACAAGAAGACATTCTTCCAACAGATCATAACAATGAATGATGAATAGCTATAGTGTTATAGGAGTTAGTTGTAGTTTTTAGTCTTCACTATCACAGTTGCACTTGTCCTAATCATTCTTCCACAAGAAGAAATTCTTCCAAGACATCCTTAAGAAGTTCAAGATATGACTGTGATGTGACAATTTATTTTTTCATTTGCTTTCAGTTCATTTGCTTTCAACTGCATACAAGTCCACAGTCAGAATTGTTCTACCTCTTCCACAAGAAGGAACTTTTCCAAAATATCATTAATGATGAACAACCAGATTGTGTAACTTCATAGAATAGTGCATGTTAATTAGAACGCTCCGGAGTTTCATTTTGCATTTAATTCATGTCCAGCTACTTCGTTTCAAAGTTTGATGATGGCTTATGGTTTAACATTGTTTTAGTTTAGAAGCATCTTAAACTCATGTTTAAATCAATTCATTGCACTTAAATCTCATAGTCACATTGTCACCCTTTGCACAGTAGATCACTTTAGTTGATAAAATTCATAAGACGGCCTTCATTATTTACAAATATCTTTTTGTTCTGAAAACCACCAGTGATCCATAACCTTAGGAACAGAAGATAACATCATTACAAGGTCTGAAATATCTCTGCAAATTCCTCACCATAAACAGAGCTCTTCCTCAACAGAACCACCTTGAAAAGAAACCAATAACCCTTTGAGTATAGGCTGTGTGACAATCAATTGAAATTGCAGAATAGAACTAGGAATTAGTCATGGAATAGATGAGCTTAGAATAGAATGTTGCATCATGATTAGTGTCTAACTGTTTAGTTAGAAAACTTGCATATTTAGTGATCATCTTTCAAAGTCTAGTTTGTGTCATTTGTCATCATTAAGCTCTTGTTTCTATTTGGTCATATTTTAGATGTTACTTTAGTGTTTTTTTGATTACATTTGCCATTCCATACATTAGGCTCAACTGTGTTCTTGACCACCAATTCCTTTTCATTAGTTTTCTAGGCATTTTCATTGTAAACATAAAACTTCAAAAGACCAAAAACATCATAAATCAACATAAAAGACCAAAACATCACAAAACACCACATACAACGCACTAGGAAACAAGCACCTAGGTACATATGGTACATTTCACTTCAGCAGTTTACAAATCCTGGTTGACAATTAAATGAACTCAGTTTAGGAGACTAGATTGAGGCACAACAACAATGACCATGACACTGAACTTTTACACCGATATGCTTCCAAGACCTTGTCTCTGCTCTTTTTTTATTCCTTATACTAATCACCTTTTCTGCATTGAGTCACACCATATTTCACCAGTACTAGGAATTGAACTCGACCTTTAGTGAATGTTCTCTTGGTCTTCTTCTCTTTGATGCTCAAGACCCAAAGCCCTTTTGCACTTTCTTCGAGTACTTGATGATGTTGTTATCTTCAACCTTATTTTGTTGGACAACCTTCTTAACTGAGGTATATTATTCCTCCTTTATGTATTGTAAATCATGTGCTTATTATAGAATTTAACCCAAAAATTATCCTTCTACTTTGCTAAGATGTTATCCTTCTTCATACCAACTGTAGTCCTGAATTAACCTTCGTCTTACCTCATATATGTGAGGAAAATGGCCACCCAAAACAATGTTATATTATCCTTCTTTCTTGTATTGAATGGTCCCTTTTATCTTCGATAGAAAGTCACCTTTTAGCACTTATAATCACATAACTAATCCGAATTTCTTCTTTACCGAAATCTCAGAGATGTTCGAATTTTATTCATTGTGAATGAGGCCGTAGACTTGTCTTATATATAGGGACAATCTTATCCTTTCTAGGCCGACTTGATTATCTGCTATAAGGCCGACTTGCCAAGGAGGTGTATCCTCCATATTTGAGCCACTTACAAGGAGCATTTAGACAAGGTCTTGGAGGATATTATTTACATCAATAATTGACCTTCACAAGTGTAACACTTATTCATATACTTGACTCTTTAATTATATATATTTATGACAATATAGCAAACCCTTAAAGACATCAAGAAGAAGTATTACACCTATAATAAAACTCCTTGGTCATGAAACCAATGAGTCAAACATTTACAAAATACATTATCTTGTCTTCTCCATTACATAAATTCATAATTACAAGTCATTATGAAGACCGAACCTAGTTACAGTTTTCAACAGTTGGGTAGTTGGGATGTAAATAGTTACAGTTCTTTATCATTTTCCTTCCATTCTTTATCTTTTACAAACCCTTGTAAAGAGAACATTGAATTTTATACATACTTGGTAATGGAGAGAAATATAAGATTTCCTCTTTTGAGGCTTCGACTGTTTAATGCTGCGTCTCGTTTTGTCAAATACATTAACAATAGATCAAATTCACCTCTAATTCTATATCCAAAAAAAAATTGATTACAAAAATGCAAAGAAAGTTCATTAATTGTGTTCAAGATTAGAAAATGAACTGGATGTTAATCATGATGAAAATGGTTGCCTTGGTCTGAGGATTAACACTAAAAAAAAGGGAATTATGTTGAGAATTTGATACGACATAGTTTACTAAGTTCAATTCTCTACTTGATAGTTACTTGTGAACTTATTTCTATTAGCGAGATATTTTCTTTATTAGCATATTATGTCTTTTATCAAGTCAATTATCAAAACACAAGAGACACAAGTTTTAGGCTCTTCAAGCCAGGGCCAAAACCTCTCCCTATTGGAGAGGAAAACGTGCAAGTAATTCTTCTTATAAGCTTTCAGTTGATAAGTACGATGACCATAACACATACCCCATACCCTTGTATGCCTCCAAGACCTTGTCACTGCTCTTCACTTAGCTCCTTATGCTGATCTCCATTTTCTGCACCATTCTGCACCAATACTAGAGAACTCGGTCTCTAAGTGATGTACTTATTTTGATGGACTGAACTCAGTCTCCTTGTTAGAGATCTTCCTTCCTTCACTGTATAGATACCTATATTGCAGACCTGAGGCTCCTATAGAGATAACCCTTCATTGTGTATTACACCATTGGGATTCCTCCTTTCCTTGCACTAGTTTAGATTCCTATACTTCTTGTAGTTCCCTTCGGCCTTCCTGAAGTGTCTGTGATGTATTCATTCCAAAACAGAAAGCCCTATACTCCTTCTTGACTTCGCTGAGTATCCCTTATCACCTTGCTGTATCAAACCACAAAATTATCCTTACTCTTGCTTCAGACTTATCCGAATTCCTGTGAGATATCTTAACTGTCCTTCTATCCAAAACATAGATCCCTTATCGTTATTATTATATTCCTTCGCTATATATACTTATCTTTTTGCTTAGAGGTCTCCTGCAATACCATAGATCCGTCCTATATTCTGTCTGAAATCTTCAAATGTGTCCAAACTCTATTTCAGTGATTTATGAGAAGTTTACAGGGCTATTTATAGTTGATCATCCCTATAATTAGCTGACCTATCAATGAACTGTTGTGACATATTTTGAGCTGACCTTTCTAACATCTTCAAGCCGACTTTACAAGGATTATCTCCAGCTTATTCAAGCTGCCTTCAAGGAGTACTTTTGACCAGGTCTTGGAGCATACAAATTGTCTTTACAAGTGTAACAATACTTCATATACACGACTTTAAATAACAAGATGACAAATCCATAAACAACATCAAGAAGAAGTCTTTGATCTATAATAAAAATTCCTTTCTCATGAAACCCATGAGGTAAGCATTACAAAAATACATTTTATTATCTTTGTCTTCTTCATTACATAAACTCATAATTACAAGTCATTATGAAGACCGAACCTAGTTACACTTTCCAACAAATTGAAGGAAACTCCTAGCTTCCATTCAATTTTGGTAGATGATTAAAGAATTTGTAAGGGATAATTCTCTTCATTCTGTTGTAGTTGGTGCAAGATGTAGTTTTTGTATGCACATGCAATGTGTTGTTCATAAACAAGGGAATCATGTGATGGGATCTTTCAATCGTCTTTTTACGATCTCAAAAGGTTTGTGTATTTTCTTAGCCTTTGAAGTGGGATTATGGTGATTTAAAAATGTGTAAGCTATGATAAATTCCCTTTCTCGTGCTGATGATGAAGATGACAAGTATTGCGTGTGTCGATCAATGGTTTTCATTGATGTCAACCCAAGCAGCACCAGGGGCTACCCAGATCTTCCCTAGGAATTTTTACTTGAACACTTACTCTATTCCGGGTCAAGGATATTTTGGATGGTTTCTAATTGTTGAGATGTTTCCGTTGATATATGGCATGCCACGTAATTCTTCACGGTTTTAGAGATATTCGTGTTTGAAGTTAGTAACCCCAGTTAGTGGGCTAAAACCCCATGGGGTTGTAGCATGACTCTAATTATTGGTTGTGGTCATTGAATTGTCAATAATTAATAATTTTCTAAGCTCCTAAGATCCCTCCAATGTTCACTTGTTGAAGACCCTCTCAACCTAAGAATTTATATAAATTGTGACTCTCATATCCTCCTCATGTAAGGATTTCACTACTTATAACATGTCATCTTAGCGTTTTCGCTATAATGTTTTTTCTGTGAAGTTTCAAATTATGAAACAAAAAATACAATTGGGATAAATCTCGATGAAGCGCGTGTCCAAATTTTAGATATTGGTTCGCTATATTTTCAGAGATATCATCTGAGGAATTTAGGGTTTTTGCAGGCTCCTGAGTTTCATGTCAAGCAGGTGACCTTGGGAAAATAGTCATAACTTTCTCTCTGAGCATTGGATTCAAATTTCGTAATAAGTGACAGAAAGAGGATGAGCTATAGTTTTTTTTGTATCGTTTTCAGAACCAAAGGTTGAAACAATGACACATGGCACTTCGTACAAGTTCGCTCTACTGAACCAGTATATAATCATGTCATCGTAGGAGATTGGGAATAACTATTTCTTGAAGAATCCAATGTTGATCAAATCTACGGGGTTCAAAAGAGGACTCAGAGGGATACCATAAGACAAAATTTCAGACCTTGGAGATTTGAAATTACATAGATACAACAGATTCAGTATCGAGCTTCTAGAAGGCAAGAAAAAATATGCATTCAATGATCACTGTAGTAAGGACAACATGTCAACAGTCAAGGGTAAGTTTGCGACAAGGAGGTATGTATGATTAATGTTTGAATTTTAATTTGAATATCATCTCTGACATGTGTTTTTGTAGGACAATGTAAGTATTTTGTATGTATGTTTGATTGGGTTTTGTTCATAAATGTTGAATATATTTACATTTGAATTTTGAATATTTATCTGACATATGGTTTGCAGGACAATGTAAGTATTTTGTTTGTATATTGATTTGGGTCTTGCATGTGAAACAAGGAGGACACAATAGGACAACTCAAACACATACTAAAAGGACAATCCAAAGCCAAAGTACCATTACTTGAATCAAGCAGAACAATACCTCAACAACTGCTAGTGTTCAAAGAAGCACTATCAAGTCAAGTATTAGGTCGTGTCAAAAGTCAGTGTTGTAAAAATCACCATTGTAAAATTGTAAAAGAGTCGATTTTCCTAGAGTTGGAGAGGCATTTTTTGGAGGTATAAGTGTCATTGTTGGATAATGTTATGGTTGGGTTGCAGGTCATAGTGTGATTGGGTGATTGGTCTAGTTCAAGAAAATCATTGTGAATCATATTGTATCGTGGATCATTGTCCTTGGTACGGGAGCATACACTGTTGTCTTATTTCTGTTCATTATAAGGTGGTAGGGAGGTGTTAGGTTGGTGCATGAAGTCACTTACAAGTTGGAGCATGTGAACACTTCAGGGTGGCAGGTTGGTCTAGGATGTCGGGGCATCCATTCAATTGACCACTGAAGAAACCAAGGCGTTGGGGCGTCATTCCAGTGGGATCTGGAGAAGAATGATTTTCTAGAATTCCAGGAAGTTGTACCTTTCATTTTAGTTGGGGTTGAAGATTAAAGAATTTATTAGAAAAGTGTTCGGTAGTTTTTGGCTCGGAGGGGGTTTTCCAACTAAAATTCGTGTGCCTATTGTGTTTATTGTTTACTATTGTTACTCGATAAACATAAAAAATAATTGAAGATTAACTAATGCTCTGAAAAGATTTAAAAATTGCTAATTGATAAGAAATAATGATTCACCCTTCCTCTCAATATTTCCAACAACGTGCTCATATAGAGCACAATGCCTCTTCCACATATACAAGGGAATCATATTTTGTACTGCTTCCATTTTTTTTTACAATTTTTAGAGGTTTTGTGCATGTATTTTTTGAAGCATTTCAAGTGAGATTACTGTTTTTCCTTAAAATATGCAAGTTCTACATTGCTAGGAATTAATGAGCCAAACCAGTTACCATACATAACCTTGTGCCATACATATTGTTAAGTGGAATCTATTTTTATATGGGCAAACTAACGATTGGTAGTCATTTGCAATAGTGATTATTTTATGGCTACATGTGATTTAAGTATGGTTTCTATAATTTGGATTGCTGTTCGATTTATTTAGTCTAAATTTAAATAATCACCAGATTGAATTCACTACAGTGTTGAAATTATATTTCCATAATTTCTCTATCTAATTTTTTTATTTTTAGTTATCAGATAGGCAGTCTTTGTCATATCTCAAGAAAAAAACGTATATTTAATATTTCAAAGTAGAAATGAAAATATACATAATTATGTGTCTTTTTGGCACTTGTATAAGACAATGTTTTCTTTCTACTCCACTAACTAGATCTATACAACCTTCCATTGACACAACAATTTTGAAAAGTCCAGCTAAATCCCACCTGCTCACATGCGACAATTTTCCATTTATATAACTTTAAACTAATCTTTTATCCATTAAAAATCCCCAAAATTAAGACTCCTAAATGGACTTGCTTTGTTCTTTTTGCTCGATTTTCACGTCTTTTCACTAATTGTCTTGTAGCCAAAGAAAACATCAGATAGTTCATCAACCAAAACTGCTTGCCAACTTTTAAGTATTCTCACAAACACGAGATAGTTTTCCAACCAAAACTACTTGCCAACTTTTAAGCATTGACACAAACAAAAGAGATAGTTTTCTAACCAAAATTACTCCAATTTTTTCCGTCTTTAAGCATTTGTACAAACACAAGAGATAGTTCTCTAACCAAAAGTACTCCTACTCCATTCTTTGCCATCTTTAATCATTTTCACAAAGAAAAGGGATAGTTCTCTACCTAAATGTACTATTACAATTCTTGCCAACTTTTAAGAATTACTGTAGGGGATTTCACTTTCACTCTTTGCAATATGAACATTTTATAAGAAACTTGTAAAGCCAAGTGTGTTACATTTCCTATTATTCACAACAATAACCAATTAGAAAATGCAAAATAACTTCACATTTACATCACAAAAATAAACATAAAAACCTACAATCTAGAAAAATCAAAAACTAAATTTATTTCTCTTCATTTATTATTCATTCACAATACATAAAATGCATAAATATGATACATTTACAACTAATAATCCTATTATAGATATTTAATTCTTTCTTTCATTTCATAATATTATATCACTAATTTCAAATATTTTTTTGCATGGTTAAGTTAAAAGCATGTAAGCATTTTTTAATCTAAATTTGAAATATAAGTATTGGTTGGTAGTTGAATTTTAAGTATTGACGGTACTTCTTGTTGAGGTACTACAATTTAGAATTACATTTTAATGTTAAAAAGTATTGCTTTTTACTTCCTTCTTTAATTAAAGGAAGTTGTTTCTCAAGATGAATAAATTAATGTTTTCTTTTATAATATATAATTGTTTAATATTGTTTTTTGAATTTTTATGAAATAGAATAGTGAGCTTTGGAGTTGAATTATAACTTAGAGTTATGAACAATTATAGTTTTGCAACATATATTTATGTTTATATAGTTTTACATTATAATTATGAAAAGAGGTCTCACATTCATGTAAATATAAATAAAAATGTTGTTAACATTCATACGTTTTACAATTTTTATTTTTTAAAAGCTATATGTAAGCATATGCCATACTTAACTAAACAAGATTGTCTAAACTTACTCATCTAGTAAACCTAATGCTTGAATTCAATTCTTCATAATGTAAAATAATGAAATTATATTTCTCATACTTTTCATCTTATAATGTCTTCAACATCCACATTCACAACAAGCATAAAAATCCACTAATCAGAAAAATAAAAATAAAAACCAAATTCATTTTTACTCTTAATTTATTATTTATTGAAAATACATAGTACACACAAGCATTATTCTTTTACAAGTTATAAGTAGTCTTTTATGGATTATTTTAATCTTTTATTCCATTCATAATATTATAGCACAACTTTAAATATTTGATCTACATTCACATTGACAACCAGCATAAAAATCCACTACAAAGAAAGAAAGAAAAAAAAAAAGTTTTACTCTTCATTTTTTATTCATTGAAATTACATAGTACACACAAGGTTTAATCATTTACAAGTTATAAGTAATATTTTTATGGATATTTTTAATATTTTATTCCATTCATAATTTTATAGCACAATTTTAAATATTTTATTTTAGGATGGTGAAGTTAAGATATATATATATATATATATATATATATATATATATATATATATGTTATGTTAGGTCTCCATATTAATAGTGTAGTCTCTTATTGTTATTAGTGTAGCCCCCTTGTTGTTATTGTTATACCCCTGTAACCCCCATATTGTTATTATTGTTCCCTTACATTATTATTGTTAGGTCAGCAAGGATTATATTGTGACTCCATGGACCCCTATATATAGAAGGAGGTTTTGTCATTTGTATCATCCAATAATTGTTCATTTATGTAATGTATTGGAGGTTGCCCCCTCGAAGCGGCTGATTTCTAAGGCGTGGATCTCTCTTTTCTTCTATTTTTGAAGTTGGTTTCATAAAATTTGGTATCAGAGCTTTGGATTCTAGGGTTTCATTGCTCCAAGCAGGTCATCATGGCATTTTCGCTATAACTTATTTTCTACGAAGGTTCAAAAGTTGAAATTTTTATAGAGCGAAGCCAAAATCTCGAGGAATGTTGTGTACAAATATCAGATCTTAGTTCAAAAAATTTTCGGAGATATGACCTGTAGAAGTTAGACTTTTTTTAGGCTCCCGAATTTCACCTAAATAGGTCATCGTGGAATTTTCACTATAACTTTTTTTCTACGAAGTTTCAGAAGCTGAAATTTTTACACGGTGGAGCCGAAACCCTGAGGAAGTTCCTGTAAAAATTTCAGATCTTGATTCACAATATTTTGGAGATATGATTTGTGGAAGTTAGGGTTTATTCAGGCTCCTTAATTTCATCTCAAAGAGGCGACCTTGGGAAAATCGTCTTAACTCTCTCTCTGAGCATCGGATTGGAATTTTGTAAAAAGTGGCCGCAATTACATGGACTGTAGTTTCATGTGTATCAATTTAAGAGCCGAAGGAGGAAACAATGGGACGCGACACGCCGTACAAATGTGCTCTACTGGAATAGTCCATAGTTAGGTCACTGTGGGAGATTCGTCATGACTTTGCCTTGAAGTATTCAAATCAGGTCAAACCTGTGGCATTCAAATGAAGATTCAGAGGGCTACTACAGGACCAATTTCATATATTGAAGATCCGCAATTACAAATATAATTCAGTTTCAATATCGAGCTCCTCAAATGCAAGAAAACAATGTGTATTTTTTTTCAAATTGCATAAGTCTTGTTTGAAAAATCAGTTTTAAGTGATTCCAAGAGCCTATTGAGCATAATATTAGGTTCTTAAATGCCCCCCTAAAAAGAATTCAACACCCATTAAGCCCTCATAATACTCTACTATGACTCATGAAGATGAAGAATTACAACATGATCTATCAAAATTACAAGAGCAAGTGCACCAAAGTTCGCTCTCGCAAAGAAAGGCGTGGAAGCTAAGATGGATGGCATGTAAGCTAATATGGATGGCATGAACGCTGACATGGAAGCTAAGATGGATGACATGAAAGAAAAAATGAAAGACAACATGGAAAACTTGAAGAATGATCTAAAAGAAGACATGGAAGGTTTGACAAAGTTGATACAAGAAATGTTTCCTAATGCCGAAAAGATAGTAGAGGAAACTCATGATGAGAACAAAATAAATGTTAATCGTGATTTCATAAACTCTAATGTTGGATGGAAGAACCACCATATTCCAAAGATGGATATGAGGAAGTTTGATGGCAAGGATCCCGCAACATGGATACTACAGATGGAGCAATATTTTGATCTCAATAATGTGCAAAACACACAAAAGGTACGCATTGCAACTTTACATTTAGAACAAAATACATTTGTATGGTATCGATAGCTTTGCTTTCGTAAAAAAATTGTCACTTGGTTAATTTTTACGGAGGAAATGATAGCACATTATGAGGATACAAAGAGAAACATCTTCTTTAGCCAATTGATAAATCTCAAACAAAAGGGTTCAGTGGTGGAGCACATTGAGGACTTCCAAAAATTGAATATAATGGTAATTGATATTCCAGAGTCTTCATAGGTACTTTAAAGGATAACATCCAACATGAAGTTCGCGTTTGGGAACCTGATTCATTGGGAAAAGCATTTAGGTTGGCAAGAAAAATTGAATGTAAAATTATGGCAACAAGGAAGCCTACCACTCACATCTATAAAGATGGAAGTGTTACTACTCCTAGACTTCCACAACCTACAAGTTTGACACCACAATAATTGGAAGAAAAAAGAGCAAAAACACTTTGCTACAGTTGTGATATAAAATACACTAAAGGTCATAAGTGTGCTAAGAATAAATTAATTTACATAGATTGTGGAGAGGAGGAAGAAAATGAACAAGAAACTTCAGAAGAAGAGGATATACACGAGGAACCAACCCTAGAAGAAGAAGAAATGAGTCTGACCATATCGTGTAACGCATTGGCAAGAATTACCACTCAAACTCTCAAGATAGAAGGACATATCAAGAAGAAAAAGGTAATAGTGTTGACTGATTCAGGTAGTACCCATAATTTTATTAATTGTAAGGTAGCCAAGTAATTGAATTGTTTCCTATACCCAACGCCATAATGTCAAGTGATGGTTGCAAATGGAGTAACTATAAATTTCTCTGGAATATGCCATAATATCAAGCCGACCATGGGGTAATATGTATTGAATAGTCCATTTCTTTCCATTCCAAAGGGAGGTGCTAATGTTGTACTAGGAGTACAATGGTTACAATCTTTGGGGACAATAGCTTTTAATTTTCAAGAAATTTTCTTGGAATTTTTTTCCGAAGGAAAGGAAATCGAATTACAGGGTATCACAAGGAAGCTGGGAAAGATAATAAGCTCTAATGTCATGACAAAGCTTCTGAAGAAAGAACAACGAGGTGTAATTGCACAATTATTCTCACTAGAAGTTCCAACTTCAAAATCATCTATTTCTCCAGATCTCCAAAAAGTCTTGGACAATCATTCCAAGGTGTTTGAAACTTCCAAAGGACTCCTAGCTATTCGTGATCATGATCATGATATTCATTTGATTCCAGGAAGTGTTCCTCCAAATATCAGGCCTTACTGATATTCTTATGTCCAAAAGAGCGAAATTGAATGTATGATTGCAGAAATGTTAGAGGCTGGTATAATTCAACCTAGTCAAAGTTATTTCTTTGCTTCAATAGTATTGGTGCACAAGAAGGATGGATCATGGTGCATGTGTCCGGATTATAGGGAGCTCAATAAGCTCAATATTAAAGATAAATTTCCTATTCCTGTGATTGATGAATTACATGGCACAATTTATTTTACCAAGTTGGATCTTTGTTCAAGATATCATAAAATTAGAATGAAGACTGAAGATATTCTGAAAACAACATTTCGAACTCATGAAGGTCATTATGAATTTTTGGTCATGCCTTTTGGCCTTACCAATGCACCTTCTACATTTCGAGGGTTGATGAATTCCATTTTCAAACCCTTTCTTAGAAAATTTGTGCTATTATTTTTTGATGACATACTAATCTAAAGCAGGTCTTGGAAAGATCATGTTCAACATGTTGATAGGGTTCTAAAACTGTTGGAGGAGAAACAATTACATGCAGAAACATCCAAATGTTTCTTTGGAGTACAAGAGGTGGAATATTTGGGTCATATTGTATCTCACGAGGGTGTTAAGGGAGACCTTAACAAAATTAAAGCGATTAAGGAATGGAAAGTCCCCACAACCATAAAGAAGTTGCGAGGATTTCTTGGGTTAACTGGGTATTATCGCAAGTTTGTTAAGAATTATGGGAGAATAACAACACCTCTAACAACATTATTAAAGAAAGATGCATTTTCATGGAATCCTGAAGCAACTAAGGCCTTTGAACCTCTAAAAGAGGAAATGTTCCTAACGTCGGTCTTAACTACGCCAGACTTCACAAAAACCTTTATTGTGGAATGTGATGCCCCAGAAAATGGAATTGATGCTGTTTTAATGCAAGAAGGAAGACCCATTGCTTTTGAAAGTCGTCCAATAAAAGGAAAGTACTTACCGAAAGCTATTTATGAGAAGGAAATGTTGGAAATACTACATGCACTAAAGAAATAGCAACCTTGACTAATGGGAAGGTACCTCAAGGTAAAAACTGATCATGATTGTCTTAAACACTTTTTGGAAAAAATACTATCTTCAAAAGAGCAACAAAAATGGGTCACAAAGATGTTGGGTTATGTCTTTGGAATCATCTACAAATAAGGGAAGCTAAATGTTCTTGCAGATGCACTCTCAAGAAAGGATGAAGAGGTGGAAGCATTGCTTTGTGCAATTTCTATTATCCAACCAGATTGGATAACTGAAGCAAGGGATGAAAGGAAGAAAAACGAAGAAGTGTGGACACTCATTCAAAAGTTGAAGCAAGATCCTAGTACATTTGATACATTTAGTTGGAAAAATGATTCCTTGTGGTACAAATATTACTTATATATTTGTAAGAATTCCCAACTAAAACAAAAGATTCTTTTGGAATTGCATATTTCTCCTTTAGGAGGACACTCAAGATTTTTAAAAACTTACCACAGGGTGAAGAAATATTTTTTTGGGATGGCCTTAAATATGATATTCAAAAGTTTGTGGCAAAATGTTTGGTTTGCCAGCAAAATAAAGTCGAGACAATTAAGACCCCGGGTCTTCTACAACATTTATCCATTCCAAGTCAACGTTGGGAGGAGATTTCAATGGATTTGATCACAGGTTTACATAAGTCCGAAGAAAAGAGTGTCATTATGGTGGTAGTTGATAGAATTACCAAGTATGCACGCTTTTGTGCATTATCTCATCCATTTAAAGAAAGTACAGTTTCTACTGCATTTATGGAAACAATTCAAAATCTACGTGGAAACCCAAAGATTGTGGTAATCGACAGAGATCCCATTTTTACTGCAAATTTTTTGGACAAAATTATTTTCTTGTTTGGGTACTCAACTAGCTCATAGCTCATCTTATCATCTTCAATATGATGGTCAAACTGAGACAGTGAACAAATGTTTGGAAGGATATCTTTGTTGTTTTGTATATGATAAACAAACACAATGGGTCAAGTGGTTACTTCTAGCTGAATGGTGGTATAACACTTCCTTCCATACTGCAGTAAAAATGACCCCATTTATGGCACTTTATGGATATCATCCACTGTCCATCACATCATCTTTAAGAGAAAATTCTAAGGTGCAAGCAGTGGAAGATCACATCGAGCATCAACATCAAGTTCTCCAACTCTTAAAGGATAATCTCAATTTGGCACAAAATAGAATGAAACAACAGGCAGATCAACATCGCAACGAGAGAAGTTTGGATATAGGAGACTGGGTATTTTTACGACTACAACAATACAAACAAATGTCCTTCAAGCAAGCTAAGAAGGATAATAAATTATCACCAAAATACTATGGTCCTTATAAGGTGTTGCAAAAGATAGGACTATGGCATACAAATTGGAGCTTCCTGCTTCTTCGCGAGTGCATCCATTTTTCCATGTTTTATGCTTAAAGAAGGTTGTAGGTGACCAAATTTAAGCTCAAACAATATTGCTAGAACTTGATGAGGAAGGAAAAATCATATTGGAACCTGAAACAGTCACGGAAACAAGAACTCGATAGTTATGAAATCGATCAATTTCAGAGTATCTCATCAAGTGGAAGAACTTACCCACTAAAGATTCTACATGGGAGGATGAGAATTTTATACATTAGCATCCAGTGTTACTCAAGCGTTGAGGACAACACTTTTTTGAAAGAGAGGGGCATGTTAGGTCCCCATATTACTAGTGTAGTCCCTGATTGTTATTACATAGCCCCCATATTGTTATTGTTGTACCCTTGTAACCCCCATATTGTTATTATTGTTCCCTTACATTATTATTGTTAGGACGGCTAGGATTATATTGTGACCCCATGGACCCTTATATATAGAAGGAGGTTTTGTCATTTGTATCATCCAAAAATTGTTCATTTATGTAATGTATTGGAGGTTGCCCCCTCGAAGTGGCTGATTTCTAAGGTGTTGATCTCTCTTTTCTTCTATTTTTGGAGCTGGTTTCATAACATATTCGTTGGTGTTTGACTTTTAAATATTGATGATTTTTATTGTTGAGGTATTAAAATTTGTTGGATAATATTTTTTTTTTTCTAAGTAAAATTATCTATTAACAAGCTGGTAAAATTACATCTGGACCGTAGTCAGAAACTACTGCTCATGAGGCAGAAAATCAGAAAAAACAGTGTTGTAGACTGTCGATGCCCACGCAGGGGACCATAACCATGGTTTTTTGTAGCATACTTTGACCCCAGAGATACAAAGGAGGGCCATAAACATAGCAAAACTTCCAAAGCAGAAAAAACCCGTAGGTTTGAGAAACAGAGACATTGGAATAACCAGACAACAAACCCATTTAATCTTCCGGGGGCTCCTCTTCGATTCTGCACCATCCGGAGGCGTGCGTGCCCGAAGCAGGTTCGTCAGGAGTAGCTTGGGTGACATGCTCGCCGGAAAGCATTTCTTCATCTACGACAGGATCAGCAGGGCGAGGCGGAGGCGGAGCCTGAAAATTGCGCTCTTCGAGATTGAAGGCAGAAAACTGAGTGTCCGGAGCACAGACAGTCGCAGCATGAGCCGAAGGAAGCGAGTCATCCCCAGGAACGTTATCTTCAAGGAAAACCACTGAAAGGATGGCGGTAATGCGAGGGCGGATGAGATTGCTGTTGAAGGTGAACCTGGCCGTGCCGGTGGTTGGGGCATAGGAAGCAGGAGGCCTGTGCGTGTGAGGACCCCAGAACAAACGATGGCTATGAGAGCTCCCTCGACCAGAACGAGTGCGAGGATAATGACTTGAGCCTTCCCCAAAGGAAGAAGAGTCAGGAGAGGGACTGGCAGGAGAAGGGCGGCTCCTCGAGCAACCCCGACTGCTTCTCATTCGATGGCGAAGTCTGGGCATGTTGAAAGGAAGCGGAAGCCTGAGAGCCTTCCAAACCACAGAGAGAACCCTCGCGAGGTAGTCCTGAAAACACAACAAATGCGGCACTTGATCAACACTCCACCAGGCGCTGAGCAAACCATGAACCTCTCTTCTACTGAAATGTTGCAAGCGCTGGTCGACACTTTCCTTCCGGCAGACGCTGCAATTTTTGACAACAGAATGATACATGATGGGAGCCGAGAGCAGGTATAAAACATGATGCGAGTGAATGCCACCCACAGCGCGCCGAATCACCGCAGGCTCCCAAGCCGTCCTTCCCAAGCGAATCCTATCTGCAAACGTGATTGCCATCATACTGTGAATCCCACTCAAGCATGCGGAGGAATGCCTCACCACAACCGGAGACGAGCGAGAACCATAGTTTGCAGGGCGAGCAGCGTTGGAATGGGGGAAGCATAAATGGTTGTTTGCGTTGGGCATAATGCCATTTAACACGTTGTACTCATGAGGCAGATGGCGGCAGAGAGGAGCAGCCCGCCAGCCCATCACATTAATTCGCATTTGTAACACCCGCATCCGGGGATTTGTTGGATAATATTAGTTTGTACTTAATTTTTAAATTAAAGAACGCTATTTTTTTAGATGAACAAGTTAATGTTAATTTTATTATGTCTAAATGTTTAAGGGTGTTTTTCTAATTTTCCAAGAAACACAAAAGTAATGAGCTTCGAGGTTGAATTTTCTTCTATAACATATAGGTATGAAAACAAAGCTCACATTCATATAAATATCAATAAGAATGTTGGTAATATTAATATGTTTTATAGATTTTTTTAAAGCGATACACAATCATATGCTATGCTTAACTAAACAAGATTCTCTATATCAAGTCACGAAATACAGCTAACACATAAGCACTTCAATTTTTGGTAATGCAAAATAATCACATTTATATATTTCTCACACTTCTCACTTTATAATGTCTTAGACATCTTTAAAGAATTCCAAAAGTTAATTAATGTTGAATAATTTTAATAAAAAATATTTATAATGGTATAAATCACGCATATATGAAAATGGTTTTATAAAAAAATATATATGTATATGAAATTATCATCACTAAAAACAAAATTTATTTAACAAACAACATAATAATGGGCCTCTCAAATTAATATAGACTTGTCTTTCAAAGATATGTCATGCATTAACATTTTCTTCGTCAAGCCATACAATTCTCTATTGCTTGTGAGCATTGAAATTGTTTGTTACGGAACTTTGTAGCTCTAAATGAATTAATTTAAAATGTAACACCATAAAAGTTATTTTTAAAATTGAGTTTTTCATAATAAGACAACTTTAATTATAATTTTAAGTTTTAACAACATTTAATGTTGTCAAGGGTGTAGTGGTAGTTGAAAATATATGCACACTCCAATTGCCATATAAGGAAACTTTAGCAGTGGCGAATGCATTGGCTAAATCTCGCAGGCAGGGTCATCCTAATCAAATCTTTATTGTTAGCCCTTCCTTTATATAAATTTGCAATTTTGCAAGCACCTGCAAGCATACAAAAGCAAACAAAGCATAACATAAGGAAATTCCTTAGTCATGGGAGAAAAAATAACATGGAGGCTAATATCTGAAGAACCAACGTGGTGAAATAAAGTCTTAGAAGGGAAATACATGAGTACCTATTTACATCAACTCCTTCAAGTTCAGATCCCCTTTAGACCCTGTTCCCAAATTTGGAAATTATGTAAAAAAACCCTTCCTCTCATCCAAGCCCACACCTCCAGGATTCTAGGGGGAGGGCAAGATATAAATATATGGAATGAAAGCATTATGGGAAATCAAAAACTATCCTCCTTTCTAGAAATCTAAACACCTTAGAAATTTGCCTGAAGGAAAAGGTATCATAAAATTGGATCAACTTTCAGTTTGACATCAAATTGATAACTCTCAGAAAGGCTGGAAATATTAACTATCCAAATTGAGCTTCAACATCAATGGCATCTTATTTTTCATATTAACTATCCAAATTGAGCTTCAACATCAATGGCATCTTATTTTTCAATATCTAAAGGGCACATCGCCTACACAGTTCAAACATTAGGATAAATTTGGAATATACCAAGGGGGAACTACATTGTCAAAAGTGACTACAATGCCCTCCAAGGAGATCAAGAGCCACAACCCCTATGGCCTTATTAGAAAATGGTCTGGAAGACTGAAATTCTACCTAAAATCAAACTTTTCATCAGGAGCCTCCTTAAGAGGAAGATTTTGACTGCTGATAATATGAAAAAACATAACATACAAGGTTCATCCATATGCTCTTCGTGCCTGAACGCGGAGGAACCCATCCAACATTTGTTTCTCTCATGTACTTTCTTCCAAAACTGTCGGAAAATTGTGTAGTATCCACTCCTTGTTCAAGTAGACTTTGAGAAGAATATTACTGAGCTTTTTGCTCATTGGACTTCTAGCTATCGTTACTCCTTTTAAAAGAAGAACTTGATTAAGCGTTTTTTTAATAGCCTACCTGCATATCTATGCTTGCAGATTTGGTTAGCTTAGAATAAATGCAGTTTCCAAAATAAAAGCCCAGATTAGATGAGGATTATAACTAAAGTTTGGGGCCTCTAAACATAAGCCATCCTCTCATAAGGCAGTAACAAAATAGATTAGCAGAGTCTGCATGTAAAATAAGCATTGTGGTTTAAATTATTTTTGGATAAAACTCCACAAAACATACTCAAACCTCAGAGAAGTCGACCTACTCTCACCAATTAGAAGATCACGTTGAAAGACATGGAATTTACAGATTGGTTAAAAGAAAAAAAACGACCTTGCCTTTTCTTTGATGGGTCCTACAAACACAATCCTGGAAGATCTGGAGTGGGGGAGTCATATTCAACTCTGAAGGAAAAGAAGTAGTTTCCTTTGAATAGGGATTGGGCAACGCTACGAATAACAAAGGCAGAAGCCTATGGGTTCCTCCTGGGAACTAATATTCTTTGTGATCTCGGCCTCAGGAGCCCCATAGTGATTGGCGACTTCGCCATCCTCATTCAACAAATGATCAAATGCAACATGCCCAAAAATGTTGATCTCATTCAAATTGTTTTTCGAATCTAGCATCAACTGAAATATCTTGAGAAGACCACCTTCTACCATGTCCTCAAAGGAAATAATGTAAAATCAGATGATCAGTTAAATTGTGCCTATCAACGTCCTCAAGGTGAATCCATAATAAATGCAGAGGTAAGCACTTTGGATATATCCTAAAATGATCCGTGATGACATGCAATCATGAAATACGATATGCTCTCCTCAGAAACTAAGTTGACTACCCTCAAAACCGACGGCATGACACTCTCCCTCAGACGAAAGATTGCTCCATCAATAAGGATCATCAAGAATAAACCAAGTGCTTGCAGCAAGCTGCACCAAAAGTTCGTCATTTTTGTAGAAATATCTTATGAAATGCAAGTATAGGTTTTAATTGTATTGGTTTATTAGAATCTATGCAATTAGTGCTATAGGGTCCGCTGTTTTTAGTCTCATCTATGTAATAGTAAGGAAATGTAGGCAAGGAGTTCTAATTCTAGAAATTATATCCAACTTGTATGAAGCAATGTATCACGACCTTTAGCCTCTCTCTTTGGAATGAATACAATTAACCGACGCTGGTAAAAGAAAAAAGGATCTTTGAAGCCCTATATTCACCAGATCAAACACCCAACTCTTAGAATCATAAGGATCTTTGTGGCCCTAGATTCACTCGATCAAACACCCAACTCCTAGGACCATAGTCATCATCCTCTTTTTCGAAGTTTGAAATAAATTTGTAGAAGAAACATAACAAATTGGAAAAAAATGACTACTAATTGCTAACCATTGGAAGTGAAAATAAATCCATGTCGATTTCAATGGCCACAATTGAAGGTGAGTCCTTGATAAGCTCAAGTTGTACACACTGATGCTTAGGTAATACACTAAGTGTATGAACTCCCATTCCCCGTAAGAATAGACTTGGAAAATTCGTAGTAATTGTTTCCTTGGATTGAACCCACCTAGTTCACTTATCAATATTAATGGCCATAATTAAAGGCAGGTCCTTGATAAGCTCAAGTTGCACACATTGATTGCTCTGGTAATACCCCATGTGTATGAATTCCCCGTGTGCATTCCCATTTGTTGTAAGAGAAGACTTGGAAGACTTGAAAGATTGACAACCACACTTCGTGTTTCCTCATATTGAATCCACTCCACTTCTAGAGGATGTTCAACATGCAAGAACATCTAAAATCTAAAATGAAAAACATTTAGATTAATAAATTTAAAACCCAAACTTAGCCTAAATTGCTTATTGATTAATATATGTAGAATTAAACCATAAATAAAAACATTCGCAAGCAACTTAGCCTAAATTGCTTATTGATTAATATATGTAGAATTAAACCATAAATAACAACATTCACAAGCTTAGCGCTGTCATAGTACATTTCAACCCATTTTCTTATCCTAACTACTGCTAGGCTACAACACCATTGTTCATGCCAATAAAATTGCACGAGAGGTATAGGTTTGCTTCAGATTTCAAAGCTCAAAAGTGTTTGTTTTGAGAAAATTTCCCAAATTATTTCCCCAAAAAACCAAAAATTCCTCCCCAATTAATGGCTATTGTAGAGAAAATACCCACATGCATAGAAACTATTTTTTCCTCTAGTATGATCTCTTTATCATAAGCAACACGGGAAAAAGGAAAACTGTGTGTAAAAATAAATTGGAAGCTTTAGTCGGAATTTACCATGGATTAGACTTGAAATCCATGTAGATAATTTTCACCCAGGATACGAAGATGGTAATGGTGGATTTAATGTACATGATTTATGGGTTCATAGGTGTACATGATTTATGGGTTCATTTGTTTACCTATGGTGCTTATCACCAAGGAAATCAATTTTTGGTCTTATGGTGTATTTTCTCCAATTTCCCATTGACCTCCTCATATAATCCATCTATGGAGCTCCAATGACCAATATTGAAACTTAATCAATGGCTAGGATCATCTATGGATCGATCCGTGTGAGTTTCTTGACTGTTCTCACCTTATCTTAATTAATACTGATTAATTAACCATATTCCCTAAATTTATACTTGGGAAATATTTTAAAAATGGTTAATAATCTAATTGAGATACTTCTAGGTGGAATTTCGAGAAACGATTTTTGGGTTTTGGAGATATCATGTATTCTAGCCTCTCCACCAAATTTCGTGGCTAGAACAGATCCGATGCTATAAAAACTAACACTCCCTCTTAGCGAGGAATGCGTTTTTGTGCTGCACACCCTGTCACAACACCCTATCTCTGCATCATCTCTTGTCATGTTGTTGATGTCTAGCTGTTTTTTCCCACCAACTACTGCACAATGCTGATATACGCTGCAACTGTGCTGCTGCTGACCCTGCTATACTGCTGCCAACACTACATCTGCTACTAATGCAAAATATGCAACTGGAAAAAATCCAAAATACTGAATCATATGTGATCAGTATGATGCATTTGTCTCCCAAGTCTCTGACTGCTACTAGCCTCTACACTGTCTCTGAAGGATTTGCGCTGCTACTGACTCTACACTGTGCCACCTTCACTGTTGCCAACTTTGCACTACACTCCCCAACATCTGAATGCTACTAGTCTCTGCAACTGTCACTTTGGTATCTAACTGCATCTATTGTCATCGATCCATCCTGCTACTGAATACTTTTGGCCCCCGTAGCCAGGCACTGATCCATGAAGTGGACTCCTTAAGGACCCTGCCCATATATGTAGCTCTTTGGGGCTACAACTCTAAATCACCCCACCTCACTCTTGGAGGTATATGGGCAATCACAACGAAGTCTTCCTCCAATATGGAGGACAACATGTTGATCTATGCTGAAGCTCCCTACTGGTGCTACTTCTCTATCTTGTCGTTATTCCTAAGAGGACACTGCGTGCTGTAGTGACTGAGCCCACCACACTTGAAGCACTTGACCTTCGACATCTCCTTATTCTTTTTCTTTTTCTCCCCTTGCCACATACTATGATCCTTAGATGTGAGGGTGACATTCTCCTCCTCCTTCACCACCTTCGTTATGTTGTTACTACTGTCACTGATGGATCTATTTAACATAGCTCATCTCAACTCCTGCTGTTGCAAATCCGCCCACATATTGTCCCACCTTGGCAAGGTATCTTTGCCTAAGATACTTTGGAAGAATACCTACCACTCCTATGAGACATTGTTGAGTTCCAATCACATTAGCTATATAGGTTGAGGCGCTGCTCCAACATCTGCTAGCTGGTCTCAGATCTCCTAAATCTTGGTGAGGAAGGGATCTATGCCTTCCCCCTTCTGCATCCTAACATTGCATCTCGACTTATCCTCTAGGAACATCATTAACTTCTCATAATTACCTTGGTATAACGTGGAGAGAGCATCCCACATCTCTTTGATCGTTCCCTTGGCTGCTATATGTGAGACAATATGGTCCCAGACTCCATCCAGGATCAACCATTTCACCCGCGCCATCTCCTTCCTATATTCCTTGAGCTGGTATGCATCCTAAGGAACTGCCACTACGTTATCAATGTTGGGTTTCACACCATATTCATCTAGAAGGAAGGACATCCTAGCCTTCCAAATGACGTAGTTGGATAATTCGTCCAACCTATCCTGATCTCGAAGCCCTGCAATGGGAATCTAAAAAAAGGGTAAAAAAATCCCTCTCTCTCTACTTGGATGCTACTTTTCTACTCGCACTCCCTTCTAGAATGTGTGTCTCTGCTAGATGCTACTGCCAATCTTCTTGGAAATTCAAACTTCTAAGACTCAAAGTTCCCTAAGGAAAATTTTCCCTCTGCTGTGTGTGATTTTCGCTTCCACCCGACGCTGGATTTTTTCTTGCAAACTGCTGCAAAACCCTCTGCATCCAACCAAAAATATTCCCGGAAAAAATATGAACTGCTCTCTCTGCCTGCTAGAATCACTCAAACTGGAAAATCGATTTTTTTTGCCTCACTACACCAAAAAATCAAAATTTTCCCCAAGAAAATTAGCCTGCGTGGAAATGAACTGCGTTGCCGCTAGGAATTTTAGTCTACTGTTCTTACTGAACAATGAAATTCCTTCTTTCGCTTATGAGCTCCTTTGATGATAAATCACGCTCTGATACCATGTGATAATTCAAAAACTTAAATCCTCTTGCAACAATTGGTATTATTTCTTATTATTGATAAATTAATTATTCAATTTATTGCTACGACAACATTGAACTAAACACACTACAACCTTCATAATTAAAATTGTGAAAACAAAATAACGCTATAAACTGAGAAAATACTAGCGCACACACATAAAATATGACACCATTATTTTTGGACAAATGTCCTCGGAAAATACCAACTTGGGAAAACTGGTGCAACAACTGAGGGTTTGACTATTATGCAACAATGAGATATTATGAATACAATAATCTGGATGTCGAATCTAGCAATCCTACAGAGAAAAATACTGGCAAAAATATAGTGAGGATTTTTTCTCACCCCATAGGCAAATCCGGCTCTAAAGACTTGCCTTTGAAACCCTTTACGAATTGCCCTGCGTCACCCTCTCCATGGGCTCTGCGTAGATTCTAATTTGTACGACCTGGATCTAAAATTTATTTTCCTCTTCTACTTGCCACTGACACTGGAAACGATTCTCTTGGCCTTTGCAAAATTATTCTGCCACCAGAACACTGAAACCACTTCCCGAATCTGCAAATCAAATTTCCTCTAGAATTTACTGCACAATCCTTATGTCAACCTCTCTATGGTTCTTTTGCCTCTCTGTAAATGCACTCGTTGGATCTGGAAATATTCCTCCATCCTCACTGTCTCTGCACCTCTCTCACCGCTTTGAATTTTAGCTCTTTGGTCGCTGACTGCTGCTTCTCTGGAAATTGATCTGCCAAGGAAATCAAATTTATGGTCTTTTGGTGTATATTATCCAAGTGCCCATCAACCTCCTCTTATAATCCATTGTTAGAGCACCAACGAACAATATTAAAACTTAATCAATGGCTAGGATAATCTCTGGATCGATCTGTGTGAGTTTCTAGACTATTCTCATCTTATATCAATTAATACTGATTAATTAACCATATTCCCTAAGTTTACACTTAGGAAATATTTAAAAAATGGTTAATAATCTAATTGAGACACTTCTGGGTGGAATTTCCAGAAACGCTTTCTTTGTTTTTGATATCTCATGTAGTCTAGCCTCTCAACACATCCGATGCTACAAAAACTAACAATTAATAAAATAATGTACAATGCTATATTCTTTATATAAGTTCCATTATATAGTTAGTGGGAAGTTACTTAAAGAAATAAGATCACCATTATTAGATACGACCCGCTATGTGTTGGTACTCATTAATGATGTGACCATAAGTAGTTAGGGTTTTGTCTTAGGAATATATTTAAAACGCAAGGACATATAATGTCTCATTAAGTTTTTTTATTGAAATTGGAGCTTTACTCAAAAGAGGTTGGTCCCTTTAAAAGGCTTGTGAACATTTTTCTTTCTTCTAGAAACCATCTATATAGGGTTTATATTTTATAGGTTTAATCTCACTAACTTTCATACTTACTTCTAAACGTTTATATTTCTTTGAATATTGTTCATGTTTTTCTACTTCTATTGGTTAAGTACATCACAACATCTCCCTATTTGTGGTTCCCGCCTCTAAAATCTTTAATCTCAGCCCTACCCGTTCAAAGGATAGTGCACTTGCCGTAATTTATCGATTCTTTTTTAAATGCCATTCTTTCCCTCTTTCTTCTTATTGATAGGTGTAAGGTCCTAATTGACGAACCAATTAGTCCCCTTCAACCAATTCCTTTCTCTTGAGATATAGGCTCTATCTTTGTTTTTCTAAAGGGTGAACATTAGTGGTTTGTCTTGTTTTCCCGTCTTTGACCTTTGCCTACTCTTTCTACACACTATATAGGGCATGCCCATTGTAAAGTCTCTATTAAGAACCCTCATGTTGTGTTCATTATGTCTCCACCCTTCATATATTCTCTCAGTGATTTGATTATGATATTATTGGTGATGTTTTGTCTCTTTTGTTCCTCCAACATTATTGTTTATTATCACTAGACATCACAACCTTGATTGTTCCAACATCTCTTGGTTGGCTTCCTATTGGCCCCACTAATGTTCTAGTGTTTTTTTATTTATTGCTTGGGGTCATTGTCAACATTTCTTTTTTTAAACTTTGATTAATAATTTCTTCATCTCCTTGAGTTTCATCATTTCTTGGCTAATCTCTTCCTCCTTTAGAGATGGATCCTCCTTTTGGAGGTGTCTCCCTTCAAGTTGTTTGATGCATTTCACAATGTTCATGTATTCCAACTCCAACTTGTCAAAATGCAATTTCTGTTCTTAGATGGTCTTCTCTAGCTTGGCTTCCAAGCGTTAGATGATAACTTGGCTCCTATGGTCACTTGTTTGAAGCTTTACTAATGTTGAATTTAGTTCTTTATTTCTTTCTAAAGCGGCTAGAATTTAGTTCTGTTGTTGTTAATTTAGAAATACTGAAGATGTTGTCTCAACTTATTACCTATTGGGTTCTCAAGTTATTTTTCAAGCACTTGATTAGTGTATGTTCCAACTTAGTAGTCTCATTCATTATCATCATTATGTTGAGGTCCTATTTTTTCTCCTTCCCTATTGTTTACCATGTCCCCATCCTTTTCCATTCCCTTATTTTGCTAAAACCCTCCTTATATCTATTATGAGGATTATATGTGATGTGAGTATGTATAATTTTTTTGTTGTTGTAGTAATCAAAACAAAATCAAACAACATTCCAACTCAAGCAAAGAAAATAGCCAAAACAAAATAAAAAAAAAAACAAAGAAAAGAACCCAAAACAAAATGAAACAACATTCCAACTAACTCATCTTATTGCAAGGAGCATTGAAAGCTAATGCACAATACCACATAGGTCTAGGCATGCCAAGTGCTCACATGCAAAATCAATATTTAAAACTTGGATAAATGGTGCAATTCGCATAAAAAACACTCTTTCCATGGTTTTTGTTTTCAATTTTGTTATAAGATACTTTGTCGACAGAAGTTAAAGAAACCCTAACGAATGACGTTTAGATAATTCTATTGGAAAAAAAGCATATAAAATTTTAAAATACATAGTGTACTTACCCGCGAACGTAAAATTACTGGGAAAAATAATCGCTTTTAACTAAAATACGGTTTGCCTCCACGCAGGATCGAACTACGGACCTTCAGTTTACAAGACTGACGCTCTACCACTGAGCTATAGAGGCGACTGTAATTTCAATACCCAAAAACTTAAGTATGTGCAATTATTCACTTACTTTATCTTTTCCTTTTCGTGTGCTCCATAGGGATGCTCTTCAGCGACACGCAAATCTAACTTAAAAAATTTATATTATAAGGGCGTGTTCACCTACAGAATTAGTTAAAATAATATATATATATATATATATATATATATATATTATAAGGGCGTGTTCACCTACAGAATTAGTTAAAATAATATATATATATATATATATATATATGTGTGGGATAAAATTTAAGCTAAAATTTATTCAAGTTTTATTTAAAATGATGAAGGTGGATTTTCATTTTTGCTACATATTTCTAGATTTTGAGGTAGTAAATTTATTTTCTAACATCAAAGGAAAATGAAAGAAAATAAATTCTTAACCACAAACATTTTTAAATCTTATTCCAAAACCAAAAAACCATTTGAACCTAAATAATATTGACAAAAAGTTAATATTTTTATAATCATCAAACTACTCAATAAAATATATATTTTTATTAACATTTAACCTTAATCTTATACATAAAACCAACTACTATTTTAAGTAGCTATTTTTAATTTTATTCATATTACTTTTTATTTTGTAACTAAGTGAAATCAACAACTAGATGTGATTTTCCAGAAAATTTTTATTTGAATAATGGATATGGATTACAAAAGTTTACACTCTTAAACTAGATTAGTCTTGTACTCACGTGACATAAGGCCGATTATGCTCGCTACCACTATACTTTTAGGAGGGTATGGCTTAGCCTCCTCTCGAGAGATTTTCACATCACTTCGATCACCAATCAAACTATCCCTAAAACACAGTACTTTTAATTTTTATAAATTTATTTATATATATTTTTACTATTATTTGATTATTTATTTATAAAATTTTAAAATGTTTTCCAAAATATTTCTTATCATACCGTTTATATATTAGCCATTAAAGTTTTTAGTAATAATCCATCTTTATATATAATTTGGTGTTTATTTTTCTGACAACATAAAACAAACAACACTAAAAACATCTTTTTTTTTTTAATAATCTTAAATTCTAAATCTAATTGAAAATATATCAGGATCTTAATTCTTTTAAAAATATCTTTTTTTTTTTAGCTATTTCAAATTCTAAATCTAATTGAAAATATATCAAGATCTTAATTTCTTTAAGAGTTGTTCTGTAAAATTTAGTGAAAAATAATAATTGAAATACACAAAAATGAAACTGGACCCAAGGAAAAAAATTATTTTAATAAAGGATATGAAATACCCCTTTTACCACCCAAGGTTAAAACAGTATATGCATGTGACCCTTGATATTATGGCGAGTGGGGTTGTTGTTAAGACTTCTTGTTCATATTTAACTAAAATATTCATTTAAGGCATAAATTATCTACAAGGCCTTCGGAATTGGAAACCATAACCCCGATGCCCCATGATTGTTGAAAATTCACAAGGTACGAAACTCGTTGCAAAACAATAAAAAAAAACAATGGAGAAATGTCGAGGGCACCTCCAATTTATAGCTCAAAGTTTCGACGGTGCATTTTAACTTTCCCACTTTCATTTTGACATGAACTATGTTAAGAGGTAAAAGATCATAGAGTGTGACTCGTTATTGAAGTTTAAAGTCATATATTTGATCTAACTATTTGATATCTTTATGATTACAATTGATAAGTTGAATATTGTTTTATAGTTAAATTCATATATTTTAAGAATAAAAAATAGATGTAAATTAGTTGTAAGAGATAGTTTAGTTTGTTGAGTTTTTGTTACTGAGTACTTTGTTAATAGACAGATTATCAGGACAAATTTTCTCGAGGTTTTTGGGGTTAGGCCATGCTAGTTTGGCCGACAGGTAGATCACTTCAAATTGATCTATTTGGATTTTCTCATAGATGTAGTGGCCACCCAATGTTCGCAAACCACATTAAAAAAAGAGACAGATGTCAATCAATCTGAAAGAGCCCTCAACTTACCCATCTTGATGGAAAAAGTTATAGCAAACAATCTTAATGCTTTTCATTATTAATTTACTTAAAAGTATAGATTACTAGTATATATGGTTTGCGATGAGATGGAATGGCATATGATTGTTTTTCGAGATCTAGATCCAAAATGGGTCTAGTACAATTTACTACAAATATTTGGCTGAGTTTAACATAAGGAAATCACTAAGTTAATGGTCTTAAATTATTCTTTAAGACCTTAGTAAAAGCTATTTTCAATGCTTTAACAAAAGTATTAGTCTAAGCATTTGGAAAGCAAAGTCTTAGTTTTAAAAGGAAAAGTCTTTAGCATGTGGAGCGAAGTATAAGTGCAAAGTTACTAGAGACGTCATCCATGAATGTAGGGAAACCTTTCATGGGTTTCCCATAAGGTTTATTCAGATATTTACAAAAAAATCGAAAAGAGGCTTCCCCACATTTATGGATGTTGTCCTTAATCATACACACAAGTGTGCCCCGTCCAATGAGATTTAATGAAAACTAACTCCCATTTGTTCACAACCTTTTGTTAGAATACCTTCCATCAATACAACACTAGTGGCAATTAAATATAAGGTATATACCTAAGTTATGGTTGGTTCATCTCGACAAGAGTCATGCTCAATAATACCATATGGAAATATTCACTTTGATAAGTATATTATTGGTAGCCCATAAACATGTAAGTAACTATGAGAAAGTTGTTTTTACAGAAGTGTTTAATTCTTTGAACCATATGTTTTTGAAATTATGAATGATCATTACACAATATAAAATGACTACGCATTAGTGTGGGAAGCAAGTTTTCATTTCACCCATTCTCTATGATATGATATCTTGGCTTTACAATTTAAGGTACAAAAATTAAATGCTAATGTTTATACATCTTGTTTTTTTTAAGACCATTTTAATGATATTGTCTTATCCATTTAGTATTTTTTAACAATATACATTTCAATTCCTTTGTAGTTGAGTATAGGAATGTTATCTAGTATTTCAAAACAAAATGTCCCTATTAATTTTGAAATCACTATTTATTTATGTAATTATATGTAAGGATTTTTCTTTCCTTAAAAAAATTAATTCTATGTTGTCTAATTATAGCTTATATAAAGATTTAACTCTATATTTAGTATGCAATTATATAAAATAAATTTTCAGAGATATGATGGGATTATATACACATGCTCGTCTTTATATGGAGAAAATGATTATTGAACATTTTTAAATGGACTTAGGTATTGGATTATGAAAATTAAACATTTTGGTGCAGGATCTATCATATTCCAAGACATTTATATGATATTTTTTTTGGTTTTATCATGCATAGGCTCATAATTCATATAAAAAATGGACTAATCTAAATCCAAATGCTACACATTTTCATTAGATGAAGATGAAGAAAAGGATGATGAAAATTAGTAAACAATATCCTCGAAAAAGGTTAATATTGCTTTTCTAGAACTATCATTTGGGGATGGTAGTGGTACCCATCATCCCTCTTGGGGAAATGGAGTGTACTTATGAAAATAACACCTCTAATTCCGATAAGGAATTGGTCCTTCTTTAATTCCCAATCTCTTTCCTTTTGATATAGGTAGCCATTGTGGATCCTTTAACCATCGAGAGTTATTATAATTATTATTTATTTAAGTTTACTAAATAATGAATTAATATATGTTGTAATTTTTTTTTTATCTTTCAATTGATGTACTATTGAAATTGTTATAACAATACTTCCATCATGATGTTGAAGTTTGTAGCTATCGCTGGTCTTCATAATTAAAATTTTATCCCTTGAAATGTATGTAATGATAAATGTCATTCATGTTATTCATGTTGGTTCCTAAAAGAAGAATTTTGAATTTGTAAAAACAAAATTTTTGGGCTCCAATTGTAAAGCCAAACCTCCAAAATTTCAGGTTGGCTTACCCCCTTGGTCACACCCATTCGACCTCACAATATATATATATATATATATATATATATATATATATATATATATATATATATATATATATATATATATATATATATATATATATATATATATATATATATATATATATATATATATATCGTCCTCTTCCCAATGCAAGCAATTCTGAATTTTTGTGGCAAGAAAAATATGACATTCCAAGGCAACAGAAGAATTTTTTTCTAAGGAAAACAAAGAGGTCAATTTGAGGCAATTAAATAAGACAAAATTGAGATAGATGAAGGTCAGGTCTATGTAAGAGTTTCTGGCTCTATTTGGAGCAGAATTGTGTTTCTCTTGAAAGAAGAAGAGGGCAAAAATTTAGCCCTAGCAAAGCAAATTGAACTGAGTTAATTGGACATCTTGATGACTTGATCTAGGGGCAGTGGACCAAGTTTGACCTAACTTTAGAATTGGTTAGTTTGATCTTGTATTTGACTTGATGTATCTTTGTTGAACTTAATGTTTCTCTAAGAAGAAGGTTTGTTGGGTTTTCCCCATGTAGATTTTTCCACAGTGAATTATTGTGTTCTTGTGGAATTATCTGTTTATGATGCTACTCACATTTTTCTTTTTGTTTACTATTGAGATCTGTGTAGAATTGATTTATGATGAATAATAAATACAAGAAAAAATTAATATAAGTTAAGATAATAAAAAATAATTGTCTAATAAGAGGATCTTTAATTAATATTATGCGATAAATACAAATTTTATTTTTAAATATTTATGCTTATTAAAATTGTTGTAGCATAATGCCATGATGACATTGGATAAGAAGTTGCAATTATAATATCAACATTAGCTCACAACCATGACCATAATTGAAAAAGGAAGTTCGTGTGCATCAGATGGTCGTGTTTTATTGTTATGTTATGTCAATGGTAAAAGGTAAAATTCTCCAATACCAACTATTACTCAATCATCTATACTCAATTTTATAATAATTAAATTTAGCAAATAAAATAGATTATTAATTATTAATTGTTTTATACATCGTAAAACTTTAATTATGTATAGTAATGGTTTAAGCCATAAGTAAATGTAAAATTTTTAGAGAGATATAACTCGAATGAAGTACAACGACAAACTATTCTTTATATATCGATGACTAAGTTTAACATAAATAGTTATAAATAGTTTTTTTTTTTTTTTTCCCAGAAGAAAAAACATACTGATTTTCATAAATGTAGGGAAAACAATTTACATGAAGTCTTACATATATCCCAATTTTCTGCATCATATAAAAAATGGATGAAAATAAAGACCCCATATTGTCAGCATGTAAGAGGGCAAAAATATAAGAAGACGATGAAGAGACTGACATCATATGGTTCCCCACAAAAGAGGAACATCATCCGAAAGGATCAAAACAAAAACCATGAGGAACAAAAAACAAAGCGTCCACAATAAAAAACCCGAGCATAGATCACCAGAAAGGATCCAATGGAAAACTATGGAATGAGAATATGCCCATGATCAATCACATGAGCATTATAAATAGTTATTAAGTATTGGTTAACATAAAAATGATCCTAAATTAAATTAAGTAAATTTAAGTGGCGTTGAAGGAATTAGAATCAATAAAAATGCATAATAAATGGAGAAATTTAAGCTCGTTCACCTTCAAGATTCAATTTATTGTGATATCATTTGTATTTAATTTATTTTATCGACTTATTATCTAACTCCCTGGAATAAGGAACTTATCACAAGTCTACTCTCAAGGGTAAATATAATGACAATACATAGTCCCTTCTTAGTCGTAACAATTTATTTCAAAATAAGTTATAATGACAATGCATAGTCCCTTCTTAGTCGTAACAATTTATATCAAAATAAGTTATTGAAATTACTTAGTGTTGGATTTGCATGATTTACAAATTCTACATTGGTAAACTAAACAAACTCATTTATTAATGGAAAATCTAAAAATACCTAATTAAGTAAGTGAAATTTTGAAAATGGATAACACTTTTCTTGTTTTTTATTTTTTATTGAAAAAAATCCATAGTTTTTATTAAGGATAACAAAAGTACATTCTATAAACACACTATAGTGTGTATGCAATTTAGACGGCCCATATTTTTCTTTAGAGTTATAAATAAAGATACCAAGTCTAACAATACTTTAAAGAGTTCCTCATGTCATGTTCATATCGATCATCCTTACATAAATACATAACAATTTAAATTGTATATCTATCATCTATCTATTAGTCTATTAATAAAAAAAGAAAAAAAAATATACATATCATAAATATCCATAATGTCCCGCATATATATGTACTATGGATCCCCGACAACCCTAAGAGGGAGGTATGGAGCAATATGAAAGAATAAACAATAGAAAGGCCATTGTGCACCTCCAAGACCCGCCAAACATGTTTTTCCAAGGTGAGAGACATCTTTGAAATACCATCAACTTCTTGATTCAATTCCCTATATATGTGTTGACATGAACACAATGAGAGAATATATTTTAAATTCAATAGAATCAAGCAAAATATACTGCAATATAAAATTCTTACATCTATGAGAGCCAGTCATCCAATAAATCACTAATTTTGAGTCACCAAAAATCTAAAGATGAAACTCTCCATGGTCAATGGAAAAAGAATGAATGAACCGACATGCATGTATTTATGCAAAGTTGTTAGAGCCAACCCCTAATCCAAGGGAAATATGAAAGGAGTGTACAATGGATATATGAAGAATGGAATCAACACCGCTACGCCCACCCATATCTGAGGAGGCACCATAAAAAAAATCCCAAGGGATATATTTTTCCAGGCAGACTTCCACAATCACACAAGGATGCCGAGGTTCAAGGTCTGGAGGGAATTTTCATATGATCACCATCGCCTCAGATGCAATAAGGTAAGGAATGGAGTTATGGTCCTAAAATATCACCTTATTGCGAATGATCTAGATTCCTTGGTAAATAATTAGAGGGAGGGCCAAAAACTTGCGAGAGACTGGGTGAGAGAACCAAAGTTGCTAGGAAAATTCCACAGATAGGCCTTGCCAACATGAGACCATAGAGTTGATAATGCAGCAATGATACCATGTAGATTGACAAAAAATGCAATGCATTAACAAGCGATAAATTGATTTTCCTTCATGTTGAAAGAGGGCACACCAATTCAGACCAATTGCAAACCTTTTTTGCAAGAGATCCTAAGTCAGTACCTTACCACTCAAAATTCACCAAAATATAATTTTTTCCTTGAGTGGATGTTTATTTCCACATATGAGACCACCACCATGTAATCTCTAGAGGGTGTAGAGAAACAAGTGTATAATACCCTTCCTTTGGAGAGTAATAACTGATGAGCTCCATCATTATGTACATTTGGAGGGGTTAATTGTCACCTTTTTGCCTTATTAAGTCTCTTTTTCTCACACTTATTTATATTATGAGCTTATGTTGTTGGTGTAGATGGTGATTAAGGCTTGTCATACTTTGAATGCCTAACATGAGTTAAATGATATAAAATCACAATGATATTGATTTTTTTATGGATGTTTTCCATTAAATTTTGGAATAGACATCTATGAGAGATTATAGGGGGATTTTCCACCTCCTTAACCCCCAAAGGTAGCAAAGGGATCCTCGATATTCCCTCAAACAAATAGAAATCAAAGGCAACCAAGCAAACTCAAGATCAAGTGCACCAAAATTACACTTCACTTGCAGTCAAAGTGGACACATCACCTACTTTCTAGGGAGTTGTTGGTAGCTAACCTCTAGATTAGATAAGGATGAGCAAGAGCTCATTAGGATTCGAATTTTGAAGGAAGCTAATATACTCTTAGCTCTTGTAATATGTTTTTGAGACTTTCATGTTGATGTAATGAGACTATTTTCTGCAATAAAATGAGTATTCAGATTGTAATTCACTGATCTAGTTTTAGAGGGATAGGCTTGTGGATTGGGGCCGAATCCATTGGCCTTAGACTTTCTTATGTATACATTATTTACTTTTATGTCATTGTAGCTAGTTTTCTTATGAGTAATTAGCTAGTTTTCTTACTTTTCAATTCACTATTTTTAGTTTGCTTCCATTGGTATTTGATGTAGATTAAGCTTGCTTACATGTTTTTAGAATAGTTTATAATCTCAGAAAGTTGTGTGTTAATCCTCCCTCTCTCATCTCTTTCATTAGAGCTTAATGAGGGTAGACCTTCCCCACAGGCCAAATTTGATTTTTCATTTATGATTTATTGGAATGAATAGTTAGGTTGTTGTAGTGCCATGAACATGTTTATAATGTTGATTTAGATTTCTGTTTGTAGGATAAAGTAGGTTTGCTTTCCAAATTCAACTCATCTTTTCCATTTCCTTCATAATGAATTTGTCAATATTTGTTGCATGAACAGGTAGTTTGCTTGCAGGTTCAAGTAACACAACAAAGGAGGACTTCACCAACACCTTGAACTTCATTTATAACCTTTCATCAACCTTATGTTCATCAAATCACCATCAGCCTTGTTTTCATATTTTTCATCTTCATACCGTAAGAAAACCCTAGAGGTGCAAGACTTGCTTCTCAAGAGGATTTGAGCTTGGCCAATGGGCTGGCCACCTTCCACTCATCCAAACACACCTTCACTCCACCTTCCCTATGCTTTTCTCACCCATTTTTGGCCTCAGATTTCCCTCAGACTATTTCCTGTAGCAATTCAAGACTTCCTTGTAGCACTACAAGAAACTTGTAGGAGCACTTGCAATAGCGCCAGTGGGCCCCTCCTTAAGCCCAGAAACCGCCATCCACCTCATCCAGACCTACCAAAACCACCTAGACACCTTCAACCTTACACCCATGAGTTCAAGCCTTTCCTAAGCCACCTTAGCACTTTATCCTTGTAGCTGCAAAAAAATGCATTTACAAGCATATTTAGGTCATGATTAGCTACATGATTAAAAGCATGATAGTTCGAACATAAAGTAGACAGAGTGTGTTTAGCCATTTGGCCCAGCAATGTGTGATTAGGTTAGTTTCCTTTATGCAATTTCAATTCAACAATTTACTTCATGCAAGATGCCTAGATTTCTTCCATTTCTTATCATAGCTTAATTTGTCGATTTCTTTCATTGAAGAGTAGTTAGATGTGCTTTCTTACTGTAGAATAGTTCTTTTCTTGTTGATAGAGTAGTGTATTTGAATCATTTGTAGCCCTAGGTCTAAATTCAGAAGTGTGACATAATTTATTCATAAACCCTAGAAATAACACCCTTTCGTAGAGCTCAGAAGAGGATGACACTAGGGGAATTTTGAGGATGACGCTAGGGGAACCATCAAGGGCAGCTAGGAAGAAAAACAGAGCTAGCCAAAGTACAACCAAAATCCCATCCTTTTCCACCTCCATCAAGCACGAGATTGGAAATATGTTGGACTTCAAGAATGACATGCTGCACACATTTTCCTTGCAAATGGACACAATGCAGGTCAAGAGGAAGCAAGAGGAAGAAAAAATATCCTTTTCTATATTTTCCCTAGATATACTAGAAAACACCCTAGAAATGAATGTCCATTAAATGTCATAGAGGGTTTCTTAGTCTGTGAGGAGAATCATGCCACATAAAAGTGTCCCTCCTTACCTGGACTCAAAGCTGTATATCAAGATGGGGAAGCAGGAGCATAGCAACTCTATTTTGATCAAATAGAGAATGCCTCAAGGACCTTGGTCATATCAACAGGGTATGAAAGGTACACCTTATTCATACTATCACAACAATCAGAATGCACATATGCAATATTGGTACACCCCCACTCCTCCATCCTGGACTACGCCTCCTACTTGGCCTTACAAACCTCCATATCATCTTCAGCCTATGAACCAACCATTTTAGATGTATGTTCCTCAACAACCTCAATGGAACAAACCATCCCAAAGGTGGAGGCCTCAACATAATCAACCACCTGCTCAAATTCTTCCACCCCAACCTCAACCTCATATTACTCATGTTGCTCCACCCAAGCTGCCTTAGATGCCTACACAACCTAATCTGAACTCGAACAACAGACAAGCACATCAAGTCTATAGTGGAGAGAAATCCTATCCAGCTTATGTTGTGAAGATATATGAGATTAATCTCAGGTTGGGAAGACTACTCCGAGACAACCATCCTCCTTCTCCACCTATAGAGGTTGAGGAGGAAAAGGAAGAAAGTAACACTCAGATCCAACAACCTCCTTTTCCTGAGTGCTTGATCCATTCCAGTTAGTACACCCCAGAGGAGACAAAACTTCTGAGAGAAATGAAAAATTTGTGTGTAAAAATACCCTTTCTCTAGGCCATTAAGGATGTCCCTATTTAAAATAGGTTTATCAAGGAAAAGTGCTTCAAGAAACCTAGGAGAAAGAAGAAAGATACCCCCACCATCAATGTAGTAGGACAACTGTCCGACTTAATGTTGGGAAGGGTGATCTTCCCCAAGTACCTGGACCCTCGCAGTCCAGTTCTAGATGTGCACATAGATGGTTTCATAGTCCCCAATACTCTGATTGATCTCGAGGCTACCATAAATGTTATGACCAAGGAAACTATGCTTAAACTCAACCTTCAAGGGACTTTGAGGAAAACCACAATAGTTCTGTAACTTGCAGATCGGTTAACAATAACTCCAGAAGGGATTGTTGAGGATGTTATGGTTTCAATTGACTCTTGGGAGTATACTACTGATTTCCTTGTTCTACAACAAAAAACCAAGTTTAATGGATATCCTCTCATCTTAGGGAGACCTTGGTTAGCCACTGCTGATGCTTATATCAGTTATCGGGCCGGAAACATGACTATTAATAATGGGCCCTTGTCTAAACAACTGGTATTATATCCTCCAGCCTAGCCTTCCATTGATCATGATCTACCTATATGGTTGGAGGATGAAGAAGAAGATGAAGTATACAACACTACCCCAATTTGTACCATAGATCATGTTCTTAGAGGGGGGAAGCTTGCTGAAGATGATATCATCGACCATGTCATTCAAAACCAGTCCCCCACTGACAGCCTGCTTGAAAACCTAGTCAAAGAATCTAAAAGCCACCCTTGGATGGAACTGCACTTAGTTGAATTAACCTCTGAAACCACCAAGGCTATGGAGTTTGGCCCATCCAAATCTCTGAAAATTAATTCAAACCTCTTAGATAGAGAAGAGGATAATATATGCCAACTTTTGAAAGAAAACCTAGATGTATTTGCTTGGGATTACAAGGATAGGAAGGGGGTGCATCGCTCGGTATTCAAACATCATATTTACATTAAGGAAGGATGCAAGCCTATGTGACAACCACAAAGGAGGATGAACCCAACTCTAAAAGACATAATCATGAAGAACTGCAGAAATTGTTGGATGCAAGTTTCATTTATCCTATATCAGACAATGAGTGGGTATCTCCTCTTGCCATAGTCCCGAAGAAGAATGGAAAATGGTGAATATGTGTTGATTATTGGGAACTCAACAAATCCACCAAGAAAGACCATTTCCATTTTCTCTTTATAAACAAAGTTCTAGATGGCCTTGCAGGAAAGAAGTTATTTTCCTTCTTAGATGGGTTTAGTAGTTATAACCAGATCCAAATTAGCCCAAAAGACCAGGATAAGACTACTTTCACATGTCCTTGGGGTACCTTCACTTTTAGAGTCCCACCCTTCGGGTTGTGTAATGCCCCAACTACCTTCCAAAGAGTTGTCTTGAGAAATTTCTCAAAGCTATTCCATGACTCGGTTGAAATCTACATGGATGATTTCTCACTTTATGGGGATGACTTCCATGAAGCTTTCTCCAATTTGGGAAAGTGCTGAAAAGATGCATTGAAATGCATCTCTCCCTGAGTCCAGAAAAGTGTGAATTCTTGAAAAGAGCAGGAGTTGCATTGGGACACTCAATCTCCCAAGTAGGAATAGAGGTGGACTCGAAAAAAATCACCATAATCAAAAGGGTACCTTCTCCTAAAAATCAGAGAGATTTCAGGAGTTTCTTGGGTTCAGATGGCTACTATAGAAGGTTCATCAAATATTTCAGCAAGTTGGCTTCAAGAATATTTGGTTTGTTGGCCAAAGATTCTTCGTTTACTTGGTCCAATCTCTGTCAAGAATATTTTGAGCTCATTAAGAGAAAGTTAACTAGTGCCCTCATTCTCCGAGGTCCAAATTGGACTCTGCCTTTCCACATCCACACAGATGCATCAGTCAAACCTGTGGGTGCAACATTGGGGCAGTTAGAAGACAAATTACCTTAAGAAATCTATTTCATCAGTAAGAACTTGTCTAAGGCCAAACTCAATTATATTGCCACGGAGAAGGAAATGTTAGCCATTTTCCATGCTTTAAAAAAATTTAGGCATTATATCATTGGTTATTAGACCTTTGTACACACTGACCATGCAACCATCAAATATTTAATGAACAAACTAGATGTTAATGCTAGAATAATTAGATGGTTTTTACTATTACAGCAGTTTGACCTAACCATTGTTGATAAACCTGGAAAGGAGAATGTTGTTGCTGATTTTTTATCCAGGTTAGCTATATTTGCAGATGAAGAAGGAGTGGTGTATGACCAGCTCCTAGACGAACGTCTCTTTACTATCTCAGCACTCTCACCATGGTTTGTTGACATAACTAAATACATGGTTGCCGAAAATTTCCCTCTTAACCTCTCACCCAAGGAGAAGAGCAAGATCATCAGAAAAAGTGCCCCTTTCACATGGATTGGGGGAAATATCTTCAAGTTAGGCCCTGACCAAATTCTCAGAAGATGTATGAGGGAGGAAGAAGTTTTTGACATCCTCTTTGCATGTCATGATAACTCTTGTGGAGGCCACTTTGCTGCAAAAAGGACCACATTCAAAGCTTTGCAAGCGGGTTACTATTGGCCTACCCTTCACCAGGATGCAAGAAGATACACTAGTAGGTGTGACTAGTACTAAAGGATGGGGAAACCTACACAGAGGGATGAGATGCATTTGCACCCTCAGGTGGCTCTTGAGCCATTCGACAAGCGGGGCATGTAATTCATTGGACCTATTGATCCACCATATGGATAGAAAAATTATATCATAGTTTGCACTAACTGCTTGAAAAAGTGTGCCGAAACAAAAGCTGTGAAGGTAGCAACCTAGGAAAGGTAGCAGAATTTATGAGAGAGAATTTGTTCTACAAATTTGGATACCCCAGAGAGGTATTCACTGATCATGGGGCACAATTCACATCTCATCTCATTGAGGCACAAGATAAAGCATAAGACTTCCATTGCCTACCACCCTCAAGAAATTGGCCAAGTGGAAGTGACCAACAGAGCTTTGGAGAATATCCTCACCAAGGTTGTGATTAGCAACATAAAATATTGGGCGGAAATATTGGTAGAAGCTACTTGGACCTACAACACTACTTGGAAAACAACAACAATATTCACTCCTTATGACCTGGTCTATGGCAAGAAAACTCTGCTTTCAATTGAATTTGAGTTCAACACCTTAAGGATGGCAGCTAAGTTAGACCTATATATATCAAAGGCCCAACAAGAGAGGTTGCTACAATTAAGTGGATTGGATGAGTTCAGGATTCAAGCACTCCTTCACACATAAGTGATTCAACTGCAAAGGAAGGTTTGACGTGAAAAGTACATTAACGAAAATACCTTTCAAGAAGAAGATTGGGTGCTACTGTATGACTCAAGGTTTAAGGATTTTAAAGGTAAACTAATGACAAGATGGTTGGGACCCTACAAAGTGGAAAAATGTTATGATAATGGCACAGTTTAGATCAGAACCATAGATGAGGAAAGGATTCCCCTACTTGTCAATGGTTACAGGGTTAAAGTTTACAAAAATTCCTGTCTAGGGAAAAATTTATAAATTAAATAAACAGGGAGGTGCATGTCATGAGAGACTCCATAGTTTCCAGTGCCTCCCCCTCCTAGAAAAAAGAAAAAAAAGGAAAAAAAGAAAAAGAAAATAAAAATAAAGATGCATGGGTGAAAACCTCCCTGAGGCACCCAATGCCAACTCCAGGGTTGAAAACCTCCATGAGGCAATCATGAAGCAAAAAAATAAGAGAGAAAAATAAAAATAAAAACGGAAAATAAAAGATACTTGGGTGAAAACCTCTTTGAGGAACCCAAGGCAGGCCTATGGGTTGAAAACCTTTGTGGAGGTAGCCCACTTGCCTTGAAAAAAAAAAAGAGAGAAAAAGGAGAAAAAAGAAAGAAACAAAAAAAGAAAAAGAAAGAAAAATACCTATGCACTTATTTGTTTTTCTGTTTTTTAGGTTATTGATCAAAGATGGTTTTTAGGATCTAAAGGAGCAATTTTTCTTCACTTCTCTTTCTCCTCTGTTTACATACACCATGAACCACTCCAACATGCACCACTTCATTCATTTCACCCCTCAGATAGGAAACATTTTTATTTTGTTCTCTTGATTGTAATTGCTGTAGGCAAGTCCAACAACTACATGATTCCTGTAGAACTATAGGGAACTCCTGTAAATGCTACAGGAAAATGATTCATGAAGGAAGGATATCTCTCAAGGATTTCTGAACTTCAAGGAGAGCATGATAATTTATGTTTTGCTCGTACCTACCACTACTAACCCCTTATTTCACTCCATGCACAAGGATTCACACTCTAAATCCTATGTTGCGCCATTAGCAGCTAGATCATCTGAAACTTGGCATGAGAACTCTTCACTTACCTATCCACCACTCCATTCATTCCATGACTCTATTCATAGCCTCCATAAAATATTTCCCTCCATTTCTGAGAAAACTGAAGCAATAAGAAGCAAGAAGAATAATACTACAGGAATTGGATAGTTTCTTGTAGAAAATATGTGTGTTGCACAACAACGCCAAAGGTCGAAGAAAAGTTGATGGACATGAATTCAAAATACCACTAGCAGATTCTAGGAGAGCAAGGATACCAACCTTGGAACCTAAATACCTTCATGCAACACCTGCAAGAAGAAAATACAAAATAAGATTAAGTAGCTCACTCAGAAAAAACAAGCATCTCACTCGAAAAATAAACAAGAAAATAAAAATACAACAAAGGAAAGATCATGGATGAAACCACTAGCTCCAAATCCTTGCACCAACTCATTCTGCACCACACCAGCACTAGCTAGGCTCAAATATGGCCCTTCACGTCTCGCTGCACATTCATAATGACCAAAATGGTTTAATGTTGAGTTTTAGAAATTTAAAAGGCAAAAAGGTGGGGAGTTAACTTGACCACCTTCGTAAAGTTAAATAAGGAAAAGTAAAAGTACATGCCACCTGGGCAAGTAAAATCAAGTCAAGAGGGAGTGAATGAGTACGAATAGGTGATTACGAGGCTAAGAACTGGAGTGAGACCAACGGTCTCAAAGAGTAAAACTCGTGTTAAGTATGAATAAACACAACACTCCACATTTAGTTAAAAATTCCATAAAAGGAGAGTTCTGTCTCATTTTCATCATTTCGCTGAGAATTTCATAGAGCAACAAAAGAAAGAGAGTAGTGGGAGCCATCAGGGAGAGAAGCATTGAAGTCAGAGCTGCATGCACCATCGTGCTACATGAAACAAAGGTTTTGCTATAGGCAACTAGAGAGGCATATCAACAAGGATACAAAGGGCAACACAGAGTCACCTGTGGGTGAAATTGCTTCCTAAGGAAACCATCTACCAAGAAAAAACACCAGAGGACAGAGGTAAGTGGTTGCAATCCTCCAGCATTAAGATTTCTCCATGAAATTTGACACAACAAGTTATAATTTGGCAATTAAAGGGTAATTTTTTTTTTTCATTTGTTTAAGACAACCATCTCCAAGACATCTTCGCACAACTCTCAAGCATCTCACCACCTTCCTATCACAACCATTAAAATGGGAGGGGGATTCAACACAAGGGTTAGGCAACATCTTCAAGTTATGGAAATGTTCAGAAATCACCATTGGATAGGGTTATTCGAGTTTTTTAAAGGTTTTGATGAAGAGATAGCTCAATAATTTGCAGTGGATTTGCAATCACACTCAGAGGAGAGATACACCACTATGGTTAGGGGCCTAGCCATCACACTATCACTTGAACTAATCAACAGAGTCACCACCTTTCCCTTAGGAGTTAAATGGGTAAAGGAAATGATGCCAAGCATTGCAACCAAGAAAATTTTCTTTCTGCCAGGAGAAGAATACATTGAAGACAAGAATGGAGTGAGAAGAGAAAGCCTTCCATACCCCTTAGATGAAGTAGCCTTCCATATCATGAAATTTATTTCTTGTGAAGGTAGACTTACTGTAGTTTATGGGTATAATTTTAGGTTATTGAATGAGCTTAGGTTTCAAGGAGAACTCCATCTAGAGAAGATAATGAGCATCCCTCATTTCCTGTTAAATTCAATAATTGACATGAGTAATAAGGTGAGGCAATGAAAATAATATCATTTGGCTCATCATGGCCTTATAAAACTGATAGTGAATGATGCTTCAAGAAAATTAAACCTCCCTGTATCTTGGTCCTCTTTCATAGACATGGATAGGGAAGCCTTCATAGCCACCCAACCAGGACAAACCTATGCCTCCAGTATTAGAGAGAGGGAGGTAGAAGAAGAAGAAGAGGAGGCTGAAGAGGAGGTAGAAGAAGAAGAAGAGGAGGCTAAAGAGGAGGAAGAAAAAGAAGAAATGGAGATTGAAATAGAAAATACAGAGACAATAGAGACAAAGAAAGAAAAAGCTGAGGGGGAGAATGAAGAAAAGACATAGGAAAATAAAGGATTGGACCCTATCCTAGGTAGTGAAACCTCCCCTCACGACACTAACATTTCACCATACATTACAGATCAGGAAGTGGCTACTATCCTAGCCACTTTGAGACATAGTTTTAAAAAACGGAATCGGGTTTTGACCAGGCCGAGGGTCGGCTCGGACACAGACTCCGAATTGGTAATGACTTAGTCGACTCAGTTTCAATGACTCGTTTTTTGTAAAAAATACATTAAATATTAATTTTTTTGTACAAAAACATAAATTTAAATATTTTTATTCATGTTTCCAAACACAAAGCATTACAATATAGACAAAAGACAACATATGATCAAAGTAGGCTCATGAATATATCCATTATATCAAAATTGCACTCAGTGCACTGTCCAAGGACCAATACATGATGATGATATAGAGATCAAAACAAAAAACATAACTAAGGAGGCTCTAAATGGCCTCTACAACAAAACATGAATAGTCACTAGTAACTACTGCTAGTCATCTAACTGTGACAAGCCAATGTCCTCTTCCTCAAACTCTAAATCAGAGGGGGAAAACGCTCGCTCCGCACCCTCCTCTGAATCAACATCCTCAACTGGAACTATACCCTTGCCCTTACCACCTTGAGAATCAGATAGACGAGTTATGCATCTCTGTCGTGGCTGACTAGAGGAAGTGCCTGCACCTGCAACTGGATGGCTTGGGATTGGGTCTCCTACTAGTGGATCTACATTGAGCATAGTATCCTCCATCTCTAAATCGATGTCAATCGGAATCCCCCCATCTATGTCAAACTCTGGTGGACAAGACTCCACTACCCAATCTGATGTTGGATCAATATCCTCCAACACAATGGGATCTGAATTAGGTCTTTTGTTCAGTAATTGGTTGCGTCTTAGTTGGAGGTTGTATTGGACAAACACTAGATCATTTAACCGTTTTTGCTCCAAACAGTTTCTCTTCTTTGTGTGAATCCTCTCAAAGACAGACCAATTGCACTCACACCCAGAAGCACTGCAAGTTTGACTCAAAATGCGGATTGCAAACCTCTGCAATTCAGGACAGTGGCTACCAAATGCCTCCCACCATTGTGCTGCAAAAAATGAGTTTCAGTTAGCTCAAAAATTTATATCCAACTTTGAAATTGAAATTATAATTTTATAAACAATTATACAAAATAATAAATTATAAAATATAAATTTGAAAATTGAAATTCTTTGTTTACCTGGCTCATCTGATTCCCTTGCAATCCTTGCAAGGTTCTTGCCAAAGGTACCAGTGGCTTGGCTAAACACAGTGATCTGATTGTGTATCTTCAACTGCTCACTATCTGTGGGGATCATGTTATCAATGCAGTCAATCAATCCATTTCTAACCTCCCTAGTCAAAGCTCTTGTTTCCTGAGCTTTATAATGATACCTTGGGTTCAGAAAATACCTAGCTGCATGTATCGGGCGATAGAGTTGATTGTTCCATCTCTGATCAATGATTTGCCAAATGGGCCCGTACTTAGCCACTCTGTCCTTGTATGCTGCCCTTATTTTCTCCTTTGCTTGATCCATAGCCTCATAAATGAAGCCCATAGCCAACCTTTCCCCATCCACCAAGCGCAACACCTTAACCAGTGGCTCAGCAAGTTTCACAATCTCTGCTGCCTTTTTCCAAAATATTTCTTCATTGACTTTCCTTTTCACATCTTTGCCATCCTGTTTGCAAGCCCACTGACATTCATTCCATTCATCACTAGAAAACATATTTTACAAGTTTCTATGTTGGGCAAGCATAGATTGCAATGTCAAAAAATGTGTTGCAAATCTAGTGATGGCAAGCCTAATAATTTCCTTGCCCCCTGTGTATTTCCTCATCAGACTCAGAATCCATGAGTGATTGTAAATATATTTTGTGATTCATTTGCCATGCTCTAGAGTGTTCTTGATCTAGTCTATTTTTCCAATATCCTCAAGCATGAGGTCTATGCAATGTGCAACACATGGGGTCCAAAAGATGGTTGGGTGTTTTTACTCTAACAATTTACCAGCAAGAACATAGTTAGAGGCATTGTCTGTGATGATTTGAACAAAATTTTCCACCCCCACCTCTTGCACAACCTCATCCAAAATCTGTAACAACGACTGTGCATCTTTCACCCTATCAGATGCATCAACTGATCTTAGAAACATGGTTCCCCGTGGGCAAAAGAAAAGAAAGTTTATGATGGTACGGTTCCTCTGATTAGTCCATCCATATGACATGATGGTACATCCTGTATGTGCCCATGAGTTTTTGAACTCTTTCAAATAATCTTCAATGTTCGAAATCTCTCTTTGCAAAAAATATCCTCTTAACTCATGCATAGTAGGAGGTTTGAAGCCCTTTCCAGCAGCATATATGGCATCAAAATTAGGTTCATAATATGGTGAATGAGTAGCATTGAAGGGAATATCAACATCATACCACCATCTAGCAATGTACTCACAAGCAGCATCTCTCAATTCTTTTTTCCAATGAGCATCTAAAGTGGGCTGCACAGTTGGAGGACTAGGACCAAATGTAGTTGCACTATCAGAGGGAGATGAGGGCACAAAAAGACTTTTGATAGTACCCTTATTTCTCATTGCACCCTTACCCTTTTCAGAAATAGACTCCATAGAGGGAGGAACATAGTGAAAGGGGTTTTTTGATGCATTAGTGTAAGGGATAGATGAAGAACCCTCATAATCAAAAGATTCAAAACTTGAGTTGGCAGCCATCATATGTTGTAGATTCCTCTTCCTCCCAATTTCAGCCTGTATTTCTTTTTGCCTATTTTTCTCTTGCTCATACTTCTCAAATTGTTATTTCAACTGCTTCCTAATTTCCCCAATGTTTTCTGCTTGACATGAAGTAATTTGGCCTTTAACACCAGACAAATGTAGTTTCAGCCTATGAATGCCCCCTCCACTCTCCTTAATTTTTTTCTTACAAAATTTGCAATACATTTGATCACCAACCATTTCAGCATATGCCCAAGCAACATCTTTTTCTCTAGGGGCCATTTTGGACTGAGTTTTTGACTTGGAAAGAAAATGTTTAAATCTGAAAATGAAAACAAAAAAAACTATTCATTTTATGTTCATTTCTTTCACCAAAAACTATGTTTACCATTTTCAGATTTGCTAAATAAATAAAACAAACAAATGCAGATTTTAGAAGAGAAAAAATAAATACCTCTAGCCTCTAGCCTCCTCTAGCTCAATGCTGCTCCAAAGCTTCCCCAATAAGCTCCTCACTACTGCTCCAAAGCTTGTCCAAAAGACTCCTCAAAGCTTCTCCAAAACCAACTCCACAACTCTTCAGAAAACCCTCACAAATGCTCAAGAAAATTGAATGAGAAAAATGTGAGGTATTGAGAGGGGTTGGGTTAGTTAAATAGGATGGAAAGGGGTTAGAAAGGCTAAAAAAAACCTAAGAGCAAAAAAAAAATTCCATTCAAGTCCGTTTTCCACTCTTTTTTGGGCCCATCGGCCGGTTGGAGCAACTCGGCCGAGTTGCATCGAACCAAGCCGAGCTGGCCAAAAAATCGGCCGGCTTGGTAACAAATTGGCCGCCTGACCGGTTCAAAGGCTGAGTCGGACAGGCCACTCCTTCAACTTGGTCAACTCGGTCGATTCCGAGTCGGTTCGGCCTGGTTTTAAAACTATGCTTTGAGAGAGGCAAAAACCTTTGTATTTTAGGACTAGGAAGAGTCAAAGGGTGAGGCAAGGGAAACCACAGAATCCCACCAAGAGCCCTATTTCCATTGAGGAATCACCAAATAAAGTTGATGAAATAAGGTTAGAAGAAGGAAGGGTGCAAGAGGTCACCTCACCTGTGAGGACCCATATGACCTACATTAGAAGACACTCAATAAAGTTGGCATCCCATACACCTCATGCAACTGCCACATACCCTCAAAACACTGAAAAAAGAGAAAAACAAGAAAAAGAGGGCATTCAACAAGAAAAATAGAGTTTGCTATAAGAAAATCTGTCTTTTCCACAAGAAACTCTAGGAGACCCAAAATTGGAGAAAAAAACCTTGGTTGAGGAAGAAAAGACAACCATAGATGGGCAAGAGGTCAAAGAAGTTGAGGAAAATGCACAAGGTCAAGGACCCGATGAAAAAGAGGGAGAAACATATGACAAGAAGGAGCCCACCTCACTAAAACCGATCCTCAAAGATGTAGTAGTAGTGCCAAACCCTAGCCCTCAACCCAATCTCAGCTCCTACTACACATGTATTGAAGGGGGTAGATTGATTCCCCAGAAGTTCACAGTGCCTTTATTCTATCTCTTGGAAGAGGAGAGGGCACACACTCATCATTGGATGAAGATTTCAACAACCAATGATCCGAATATGAAATTATTTGTACTGCTGTTCAAAGTATTCATTTCCATTAAATTAAGTGTGCAAAGTGTTTGTAATGTCTTGCAAGTAAAACAAAGTGTTTTTGGTAACTGTTCATGAGTTTAAGTGTGAGGGAATATTAATTAAAACTACTGTTTAACATCTTGAATCTGAAATACGCAGCAAAATAACTTCACCATAAACACACACAACATGATGAGGCAGTTCACCCCTCCTGGGCTACATCTGTCGGGTCCAAGGCTCCCAATGGGCATGTCCTTGATATATTATGATGCTCAAATTGGTTTTATAGTGAGAAAGAAGCCTAAACATGATGAAAAAGTTGTGGAAATTAATTCAAAAGATATAAATAAGCTAATTATGGCTTTTATTTCACCTCAAACAGTAAAGTGTAGCCCAATGCAGCTCCATTTCCCTCATGGCCCTGATGGCTATCCAAGATTCCCTGAAGAAAAAATGGCTTAAAAACACCTTTATTGGCTCTGCAACCTATTCCAATGGCTCCATAATGCTCAAAATACTCAAAATTGACTAAAATTTTGTCTAATTTGGTCGAATATGGTGAAAGTTATGATCTAAACTGTATTTTTCCTAGTGGCACTAGAAATCCTCCACTAAAATTAACTAACTCCAGTTAGCTCCACCAAAAAGGTGGAATCTCTGCAAATGTCAGAACTGCGTGCTAAAAATGGTGGAGACATTTAATTTTACTGTTAGTTGAGTGTGTGTTCATATGCAGAAAGGTCGAACGGTTAGTGTATCTGACGGTTAAGACCAAAGCCGCGCCCATGGTCATAGCGCTAAGGTCACTTGGTTGGGGGCTAGCACCTGAGTGCTTAACCCATATTTCCACTGGATGATTGGGCTGAGGCCACGGTTCTGCAGGACGGTCACGACGTTTAGTCTTAAGCCCTGGGGGCTTACCCTTCTTTTTTTTTCCGCCCGACTGAACTACCCGCTATAACGTGATCCGTTTGCGTTAGGGTCGAGTCGTCCTCCGCCCGACTGACCCAAACGCGTTCACAAATTGCTGACGCGTTCACATGACCTTTTTCATTCAGCTTTGCACGAGGCTGCTACATGATGACCCATGAATGTTCGGGTTGGGTCGTGCTCGACTGAACTGAATGTGTTCAACTTGAGTTGGTCTGCACACAAACAAAATTTTTCAAATAGTCTTGAACCTTTGGCCTAGGGCCATGTGGTAGCCTCCGGGTAGGCCACGTGGCACCCTCTGATAGGCCACCATAAAACCATAAAAAAATGAAAATTTTTGCCATAATTTTTTTTTTGAAGATGATAAAATTTCTGAATTCAAAGGTCCTGTTTTGAAGGTTATTGGGCGTTTTAAAACTTCAATATCTTCCTCATACGACATCAGATTTGGGTCCTATTCATGGTGCCAGAATCGCAATGAGGAGGCCTATTTGGTCGTTCAGTTTGCAATCAATTCTGAGTAGTTCTAATTTTGAGCATTTTTTTCCTCGTGGAAATGATCACCTGATCACACCTCCCCATTGGGAAGATTTTGGACCCCAAAAGTCTTCAATTACCTATTAAGAAGATGAGGGTACAAATCCATCACCTTTTCCACCTCAATCCACTTTTCCTTACTTGGTTTGCTGCCTTTAAGACCAACCTGAACATAATCAACCTCTCCCCTCCTCGAAGTGTGTGTCCTTCTATCAAGGATAGCATCCTCTTTCAACTCATCCAAAAATTATGGCGAGAAATCCTCTATGGATGGCAACTGAATGTCACTTTCATAATCAACAATTAAAGGAGGTTCATACAAACGTAAATTTTCCACATTCACAACAGAATACATTTGCATATATGAAGGAAAATCTAGTTGAAAAGCATTATTTCCAACTTGTTTAAGGATCTTGAATGGACCATAACGAATAGGCTTCAGCTTTTTACCTTCCCCTTGTATTCTTTCCTTACTAATATGCAACCATACCTCATCTCCTTCTTAAAACTTATGATCAACTCTGTGTTTGTCATGCCTCTCCTTGTACTTGCCTTGACTTTTTTCAAGCTGTTCTTGAACCTGCTAATGTATGAGCTGAATTATTTAAATGAACATGTGAGCTTTGTTAATTTCACTATGCCAATAAATGGCCACATCCTTCTCAAGAATGAAATCTAAAGGTGACTCAGGCGAATACCCAAAGCAAGCTTCAAAAGGTGAAGTATTTGCAGAAGAGTGCTTGGCCCGGTTGTAAGCATGTTGAATGTAATGCAAGTGCTCATCCCAAAGCTTTGGATTCTTGCTGCAATAACCTCTCAAAAGATGTACAATGTTTATGTTCACGACCTCTGTTTGGCCATCTATTTGCGGATGGAAAGCAGTACTCTTCTTCAACTTGGTGTCCATCATCTTCCATAGATTGGACCAAAAATTCCCAACAAATCTGGAATCCCTGTCACTAACAATAGAAGTAGGCAAGCCATAATGAACCCATACATGTTGAAAATATAAATCAACAATTTGTTCAGTAGTTATAGATTTCTTACATGGCATAAGAATACACGTCTTGCTGAATCGATCAACTACTTCATAAAGATAATCATGCTGCTTTCTAGATAATGGTAGACCTCCAACAAAATCCATAGAAACACTTTCCCATGGTATAGAAGGTACTGGAAATGGCGTATATAAACCAAGCTTCCTATTTCTAGGCTTGCTTGTAGAACATAATGAACAACCTCTAATGAAACATGAAACACTATCTACCATGTGAGGCCAATAACAATACCTCTGTAAATGTGCCACCGTTTTGCTTACCTCGAAATGTCCAGCAATAAGAGAAGAATGAGCTTCTCTCATAATGCTTAGTCTCTCCCCTTATGGTATACATAACTTGTCCATATGAAACATAAAATTATTATGATAATGATAATCATTCTCCTCAACATGATTCCCTTCACTCAAGTTAGCATACACATCCTTAAAGTCAACATCTGATGCATACTGTTCTATGTAGCTCTCATGTACAATAGAATCATTATTAAGTAAAGTAGTAGCACTAATAATAGGCCTTGAAAGCATATCAACAACTTTATTGTAAATACCTTTCTTGTACCTTATTACCAAGTGAAATTGTTGTAGGAAACCCATCCATCTAAAATGTTGTGACTGCTACAATTTACTTTGCGACTGCAAGTACTATAAAGGCTAATGGTCGCTATGAACAACTGTTTCTTTTCCCATCAAATAGTGTTTCCACTTTTTTACACTTTGTACCAATGCATACAACTCCTTATCATATGTAGGATAATTCACAACAGCACCATTAAATGTCTCAGAATGAAATGTGATAGACTTACCATGCTATAAGAGAACTGCACCCATGGCGTAATCACTAGCATCGATCTGAATCTCGAATGGCTGTCTCAAGTCCAATAATGCAAGGACTGGAGCTGAACTTATCTTCTCTTTCAAAGACTCAAAAGCTTTATGTTGCTTTCCTCCCCATTGGAAAGCACGCTTCACACTTGTCACTGCATGCATAGGAGCTGCTATGGCAGAGAAGTTGGAAATAAACTTCCTCCAATACTGAGCTGCACCCAAAAAACTTCTTACCTTTGTAATGGATTTGGGAGTAGGCCAATTCTCAATGGCTTCTACCTTAGAAGGATCAATTCTCAAAGCACCTCCTCCTACTATGTGTCCCAAATAAACCAAAGAAGTCTTTCCAAATTCACACTTTGACATTTTAAGAAACAACTGATTTTTCTTCAAAATATCAAGTACTTTCTTAACATGCATGACATGCTCTTCTCTAGTCTTACTGAAAATTAATATTTCATCTAAGTATACAATAATGAAATCATCAAGAAAAGGACATAAGATATCATCCATTACCCGCATGAAAGTTGTAGGTGCATTGCATAAACCAAATGGCATAACAAGCCACTCAAAGAGTTCCTGTTTGGATTTAAATGCTGTCTTCCAAATGTCACTTTTTGCAATTCTAACTTGATGATAACCACTACGTAAGTATAACTTAGTGAAATATTTAGCATCTTTCAACTGATCTAAAAAATCATCTATTCTTGGGAGTGGGTGATGATTCTTTACCGTTATCCTGTCCAATGCCCTGAAGTCCACACACATGCGCCAAGTCCCATCTTTCTTTGGAATCAACACTATCAGTGACCCACATGGCGAAGTGCTTGGTCTTATGAATCCTTTGTCCAACAAGTCTTTAATTTTCCTCTTGATTTCAGCATTCTCCATGATAGACATGCGGTACATGCCTATGTTAGGAAGAGGAAAATCTTGATGTAAATGGATTTCATGCTGAATCTCCCTTTTAGGAGGTAAATCTGTTGGTTCCTGAAACATCTCATGATGTGCATCAAATACATCATATAAATCTGATTTAAGCTTGGAATCACAATTTTCAAATGACTCATGATTCACATCAACCTTGGGCTTAACCATAAGAAGTACAAAAATCTTACTAGAATTCACTAGCCTTTTTACCTGTCCCGCGTTTACCATCGCTATATTTGCCTTCTTGCGATGTGCTCTGACAATGAACTCCTTGCCATCTTTAAAGAGATGATACTTATTTTCATGGCGATGGAAGATCGCTTTCCTGTCAAATAAGTAAGGACTTCCCAAAACAATTCCTGATATATCAAGCGGTACTACATCAAGTTCAAATGTGTCAATAAAGTGTGCAGTAATCGCGAATCACAATATGCACTTTCTTGAGACTTGTAAGTTTGCATCCTTGCATATCCACCCAAGTGGATAAGGCTTTGGATGTGGAATGGTCTCAAGTTTAAGCTATTTGACCAAGTCTTCTGATATGAGATTTTCTTGTGACCCACTGTCAAACAGTGTGTCAAATTTTTGTATGTTTTGAGACTACCCTCACATGGAAAAATTCAATTCTTTCTTCCTCATTTGGAGTTTGTACATGACAGTTTTAAGTACTAGTGCTTGGATTAGTTTCAGTTTCTTTTCCCTTCATACTTTTCAAACCCATGGCTGCAATTTTGGTTTCGTCACCTGAATCATCACCTAATTCTTGTGGTGTAGTTGTAGTAGCTGCAGTTTTCTTCTTTCCTTTGTTTTTGTTAAACTGAGTTCTTTTTTTAGGATGTAATTTCCAATAGTTTTTCTCTTCATGGCCTTCTCTTGAAAAATGTTTACATATCACTTTCTCACCCTCTTGTTTGACAAATGCATTCTTTTTTCCTTTTCCCTTAAAGGCTTTATCTTTGTTTTTCCCCTTAAAAGGCTTGTTTCTACCCTCATCAAAAGTGCTTTTCCCTCTAGCCTCTAAATGCGTAGCTTGTACACAAACTTTGTCTAGACTAGTAGGATTGAACATAAGGAAATTATGTTTAAGGTAGCTGTGCAAACCACCTATATATTTCAGCAAAGTATCTTGACTTTGTAAGTCTACCCCTAATAAGAGTGCTCTTCTCCTAAAATCTTGGGTGTAGTCTTGTACATTTTGTCCCTTAAGCTGTCTGAAGTTTTTCCAGTTCATGATAGCCTTTTGTAAATGAGCTAATGGATAAAATTGATTTTTAATTGCATTAATAAATTCAGCCCATGATAAAGTGATCTTACCATGTTTTTTAATTTCATCTTTGGTCTTGGCTTCCCACCGTACCAATGTTTCTCCATCCATTCTCAACGAGGCTAACTGTATCTTGGTGTCATCATCATGAAGGTTTTGTATCCTCAAGTAAACTTCCAACTGTCTTATCCAATTGTCAATTTTCTCTGCATTGACTTCACCATTAAACATAGGAAACTCAAATTTGACATCAAGCTTTAAAAATGGACTTTTACCAGTGGTTTTAGACTTGTGAGATTGATTCACCAAAGTTGAGGATGACGATGTAGAGGAAGAGGATGAAGATGGGGATGGTGGATCACAATTTCCTCCATGTCCTTTATTTGACTTGTCATCAATTTTCTTTCCTCCCGAAGAACCCTCTCCTTCTTTCTGGTTTTTAGACCCTTCTCCAACAAGCCTATCATTCCTTTCTTGGTAAAGTATCCTCACCATCTCAGTCATATCCAAGAAAGCTTTTCGGAATGCCCATTCATCTTCCTTGGGATCCATATCTTCAGGAGCTTCTCCCTCTCTTGAAGACATGCTTGAATATGCTTCTATGGCTCTTGGAGGTGGCTCTCTGACCCTTCTTGGTTGTGTATTACTTTGTGCACTAACCAAGTGTCCTTCACCTCTCCTGAGTTTAAGCCTAGTAAGCATCAAAACTTGCAAACAATCAATTATATCTTTGCACAAAACAAATGCTGAGTAAAAATCTAGCTCCTAAGGCTCAAATCCTTAGCTCTGATACCATCTGATCTGAAAATGAAATTATTTTTATTGCTGTTCAAAGTATTCATTTCCATTAAATTAAGTGTGCAAAGTGTTTGTAATGTCTTGCAAGTAAAACAAAGTGTTTTTGGTAACTGTTTATGAGTTTAAGTGTGAGGGAATATTAATTAAAACTACTATTTAACATCTTGAATCTGAAATACACAACAAAATAACTTCACCATAAACACACAACAACGTTATGAGGCAGTTCACCCCTCCTAGGCTACATCTGCCGGGTCCAAGGCTCCCAATGGGCATGTACTTGATACATTATGATGCTCAAATTGGTTTTACAGTGAGAAAAAAGCCTAAACAGGCTCAAACAGCTATGGAAATAAATTTAAAAGATATAAATAAGTAAGTATGGCTTTTATTTCACCTCAAACAGTGAAGTGTAGCCCAATGCAACTCCATTTCCCTCATGGCCCTGATGACTCTCCAAGCTTCCCTGAAGAAAAAATGGATGAAAAACACCTTTTTTGGCTCTGCAACCTCTTCCAATGGCTCCAAAATGCTCAGAATACTCAAAATTGACTAAAATTTTGTCTAATTTGGTCGAATATGGTGAAAGTTATGATCCAAACTGTATTTTTCCTAGTGGCACTAGAAATCCTCCACTAAAATTGGCTAACTCCAGTTAGCTCCACCAAAAAGGCGGAATCTTCACAAATTTCAGAAATGCGCGCTAAAAATTGGCAGAGAAATTTAATTTGACCGTCAGTTGAGTTTGTTTTCATATGCGGAAAGGTCGGACGGTTACTGTATCTGGCAGTTAAGACCAAAGCCACGCCCATGGTCATAGCGCTGAGGTCACTTAGTTGGGGGCTAGCACTTGAGTGCTTAACCCATATTTCCATCAGATGATTGGGCTTAGGCCACAGTTCTGTAGGACGATCACAACATTTATTATTCAGCCCTGGGGGCTTACCCTTTGTTTTTCTGCCTGACTGAACTACCCGTCATAACGTGACCCGTTTGAGTTCGGGTCAGGTTGTCCTCCACCCGACTAACCTGAACGTGTTCACAAATTTTCGACGCGTTCACGTGACCCTTTTGTGTTCAGCTTTGCATGAGGCCGCTACAGGATGACCCATGAATGTTCGGGACGGGTTGTGCCTGACTGACCCGAATGCGTTCAGCTCGGGTCGGTGTGCCCACAAACAAAAATTTTCAAACAGTCTTGAACCTTTGGCCTGGGGCCACGTGGCAGCCTCTGGGCAGACCACGTGGCACCCTCTAATAGGCGACCAGAAAACAATAAAAAATGAAATTTTTTTCCATAAATTTTTTTTTTGAAGATGACAAAATTTTTGAGTTCAAAGGTCCTGTTTTGAAGGTTATTGGGCATTTTTAAAACTTCAATATCTTCCTCATACGACATCGGATTTGGGTCTTGTTTGTGGCACCAGAATCATAGCAACAAGGCCTATCTAGTCGTTCAGTTTGCAACCAATTTTGAGCAATTCCAATTTTGAGAATTTTTTTCCTCTTGGACATGATCACCTGATCAACCAAAGGAGTGCATGACATAGGGGTCATGGAGGGAAAAGTGGCTGAGTTGGGAAAGGATTTGTCTGATGTTAGGCTCAGAGAATCCATGTTGAAAGAGTAGCTTTAGAAGGCCCAAGCAGAGAATGTAGCATAGCAGGAGAAACTCTAGCAAAAGGACAAACAAGTGGCCACTGTGGCAGATTTGTGCATGGAGGCCATCCAACATAGATACCAATTAGATTACTATGCAGTTTACCTCAAGGAGAAGTGGTTCCTATTTCAAATCAAAACACTGACCTCTCATGGTTCCTTACCATTTTATAACTGTAGACAATTAATTTAATTTTGCAACCAATCAAGTATGGCATATAAGGAAAAAATGGAATAATTATACATGCACAACCTTTTTTTGACAAAATTAAACATTTGGGACCCCAATCCTAGGATGGGATACATGCAGTTAATGGCATTAGCATCATGCATGGTTAATGAAGAGACCAGAGCACAAAAAGTAAGAAGGGTTATGATGAGAGAAAATAAAGAACCTTTACACGTTAGGGCATAACTATTCAGCCCTAGGGGAGTCATCAACAACCATATTAAGATAGAAAAGGATCCTGCACTTGCAGAAAAGTACCTCCACACACAAGATCAAGCCATGTATCACTTTGATGATGTTTCTAGGTTGTTGGGAGATGAGTGCATAATGGATAGTCAAAGTAGATGTACAACCTCCCTCATAGCCTTAGAAACATGGAGTACCACACACCAGAAATATTGAGATCTGCCCTAGAAAGAGTACCACTATATAAGAGGGCCATGCATGCCAAAACGATTTAGTGGCTTGGTTTGAAACTCAGTCCACCCTTGCTGCTAGGGCCGAGTGATGGAAAAGACCAAGATGAGTAGAAAAGAGAATGTGAAGAAGCAGAAAATAATGATGCATTTTACCCTCCTGAAGGGACTCCCACACTTCTTCCCTAGGAAGTCAGAGGGTCCATTAAAGCCTTGAAGGAAATGCAGAAGGACTAAGTTGCTCAAAGGATGAGCAACCATTTGGTAGGGGGGTGATGATAAGCACCATAATTAGGTACATTTGGAGGGGTTAATTATCACCTTTTTTCCTTATTAAGTTTCTTTTTCTCACATTTAATTATATTATGGTATTATGTTGCTAGTTTTGATGGTGATTAAGGATTTTCATACTTCGAATGCCTAACATGAGTTAAATGCAGGAAAATCATGAAGATATTGAATTTTTGATGAATATTTTTCCATTAAAGCTCAAAGTATACAACAAGGAGAGATTCTAGGGGTATTTTCCACCTCCTTAACTCACAAAGGAAGCTAAGGGATCCTTGAGATTCCCTCCAACATATCGAAATGAAATGAAACCAAGAAAACTCAAGATCAAGTGCACCAAAGCTACACTTCACTTGCAGTCAAAGTGGACACATCACCTACTTTCTAGGGAGCTATTGGTAGCTACCCTCTAGGTTAAATATGGCTGAGAAAGAGCTCATTAGGATTCGAACTTTGAAGGAAGCTAATAGATTCTTAGCTCTTGTAATAGGTTTTTGAGACTTTCATGTTGATGCAATGAGACTATTTTCTGCAATAAAATGAGTATTCAAATTGTGCTTCACTGATCTAGTTTCAGAGGGCTAGGCTTGTGGGTTAGGGGCCAATCCACTGGCCTTAGTCTCTCTTATGTATTCATTCTTTACTTTTATGTCATTTTAGCTAGTTTTCTTATGAGTACTTAGCTAGTTTTATTACTTTTCAATTCACTATTTTTAGTTTTCTTCCATTTGTCTTTGTTGTATATTAATATTCCTTACATGTTGGTAGAATAGTTTATAAACTCAGAAATTTGCGTGTCAAGCCTCTATCTCTTATCTCTTTCATTGGAGCTTGAGGAGGGTAGACCTTCCCCATAGGCCCAATTTTCTTTTTTGTTTATGATTTCTTGGAATGAATAGTTAGCTTGTTTTAGTGCCATGAACATGTTTAGAATGTTGAGTTAGATTTATGTTTGTAGGCTAAAGTAGGTTTGCTTTCCAAATTTAACTCATATTTTCCATTTCCTTCATCATGAATTTGTCAATAAAATTTGCATGAACATGTAGTTTGCTTCCAGGTTCAATTATCAGAGCAAAGGAGGACTTCACTTGCACCTTCAACTTCATTTCTCACCTTTCATTAGCCTCCTATTCATAAAATCACAATCAACCCTGTTTTCAGATTTTTCATCTTCATACCATGAGAAACCCTAAAGGTGCAAGACAAGATTCTCAAGAGGTTATGAGCTTGGCCAAGGAGTTGGCCCCCTTCCACTCATCCAAAAACACCTTCACTCCACCTTCCCTATGCTTTTATCACCCATTTTTGGCCTTAGATTGCCCTAAGACTGCTTCTTGTAACAATTCAGGACTTTGCTGTAGCAGCACTTGAAAAAGCACCAGTGGGCCCCTCCTTAAGCCCAGAAACCACCATCCACCTTATCTAGACCTGCCAAAACCACCCAAACACCTTTAACCTTACACCCATGAGTTCAAGATTTTCCTAACCCACCTTATCACTTTCTCCTCTTAGCTGCAAAACAATGCATTTACAAGCATAATTAGGTCATGATTAGTTGCATGATTAAACAAATGATATTTCAAACATAAAGTAGACAAAGTGTGTTTAGACATTTGGCCCAACAATGTGTGATTAGGTTAGTTTCCTTTATGTAATTCCGATTCAGAAATTTACTTCAAGCAAGATGCCTAGTTTTCTTCCATTTCTTATCATAGCTTAATGTGTAGATTTATTTCATTGTAGAGTAGTTAGATGTGCTTTCTTGCTGTAGAATAGTTATTTGCTTGCTGATAGTGTATTGGCTTTGAATAATTTGTAGCCCTGGGTCTAAATTCAGAAGTGTGACAGACTTCATTCAGAAACCCTAGAAATAGCACCCTTTCGTAGAGCTCAAAAGAGGATGACATGAGTAGAATGCATCTGCTGTGCATATAGCAATGTCACCTCCAAGTTTGTATGAACCCTGGTGTTACACCAATTTTTGGTCATCTAACCATTTACATTTAGATGGATCGAAGTACACCACGTAAGAAAATTTTTACCATAGTAAAATTACTTTCACTGTAAGAAATGATTTAATAAACCATATTTTATTAAGTTATTTCTATTTCAAACAAGAAACCCCATGAGGAATAATTAAAAAAATCCTTATTTATTTGATTTTCCTCTAGGAATAATTAATTAAACCACTGTTTAAATAATATTCTTGGTCATATTTAACCCAATTATGAGAAATAATTAGATAAATCATTAGTTATCTTATTTTTCTCTAGGAACAATTAATTAAATCATTATTTAGTTATTATTCCTTGTTAAATTTGACTAAATCACCTAGAAATAATTAAACAAATTATTATTTGTTAAAGTATTCCTTAACCCCATTCTTGAAATGATAAATAAATCATTTACTTGTTTATTATTTCTAAATAAAGTTATTTAACCAATTTAAATGTCTTTTCCCTCCAACAAAATATAATAAAATATTCCAAGCAGTTAGATCTAGATCTTGGTTAATAATATTTTATTATGCACCATTACCAAGGATAACTCAATATTTTGTTATAAATAGGAGGGTTTTTCATTCATTCTTCACTTTGATCACTTTCATTGTCGTGCTTTGATCATTCTCATTGCTGCTACTATTTTCTTTACTTCTTGAGCTCCCATAGAGTTCAACATATTTCAGGTTTCTACACCATTGAGAGAGAGAAAATTCTGGATCTGGGGTGTCGAGGACAACAAAGAACCCATCCCATTGAGGGGGACTAGTAACATTATTCTTTGTTCCCTTCCCAGGTGTTATAATACATATAAAATTATTTATATCTTGTCTTGTCTGTTGGATGCATAGAGCTACTCTTAATTCTTTTTATTGTTTAACTGCTTTTACTGCATAGATCTGGGTTTTTGCAGCATTTGTTTCGACTATATATTGCAGATCTAAGGAATTTAAGCAACCATCTTTATTGTTAGGGTTGTTTGTCACACACAGCTAAAGTGAGCTCTTTTAGTACACTTGCGTTAATAATTTACGCTAACAAATGGCAACTCCACTACGTTTTTAATTAAAACATTGTCGTTAACAAATGGCGACTCCACTGTTGTAATTCAGATTCCTGTGTGACCAACTGATTCAGTAACTAGGGTTTTTATTCAGCTATTTTTAGTCTCTTGATGTTGTTTTTACATTTTATGCCCTAAAACAGTAAAAATTCTAACTTCTGTGTGTTTTTCGCAGGTAATAGGTATCAGCTGTGCCAGAGATGACAAATTTTTCCGCAACATGCCGCCCAAAGATCCCAGATCTAGAACTCAAAATTTTTGGCCTAGAACCTGTGATTTCTGCTTGAACTCGCAACTATCAACCCAGAAACTGCGATTTCCATAGTTTACAGGTCAGTACCTGCGAGCTACAACTTTTTTCTGAGTTTTTTCTGTGAAAGTTAGGGTTTGCCGCAAGCACTGGTTAGGGTTGTATGACCTCTGTCTCAGCCTGTATTAGGCTTGGATGTGCTCAATATATCTCCATGAAGTAGAACCAAACCCATTAGGGTTTTAGTACACTTCCACCTTTCTAGGTGGGGTTTAGTTGAGTAGGTAGTCTAAGATTTTGCAGCGCTTTCAACCATTGTTTAGGGTCTAATATCCCCTTCTTTCTTATCCCTTTTCATCAGTTATTATTCCATCCAAAACCCCCTCTTGAGTTTTATTTGGTCTCTCCCTTAGGTTTCCCTTGTTTCCCCTAGGGTTTTAACCTCTTGCCTCCCAGTTTGCAACAATTTTCCCTTTGGTTTTGTGCTTTTTTCTGCACCTTTTTCCAGTAAATCTGAGTCATCATATCCATGTCCCTTAGACCTTAGATATTTTGTCCATCTTGTGTGTTTTGAGTCAATTTTTCTTGCCTCTTAGACCAGTTTTTTGGGAATCCTTCTTTTGGGTTGAATTTATGCATCTAAAACTATTTATTTTACTATCTTTTAAGTTTTAATTACAGTATTTCAACATTTTTTATTTTTCTTTATACAACCGTCTGGGCTTAATTAAAAATAACACACAACTTGCACACACGCACACCTAAAGCGAAGATAACTTGTTTTGCACCACCAAGCCAAGACATAAACATCGTAATTAATTTATCTGCCTCACTGAGCCTTTGTTTATCACTCTTCATCCTTTTCATGTCATTTGTGTATTGCCATCATTGCACCCCCAAGGCATTTATCGCGGAGACTCCAAGGCCTTCACCCTTAGTTTCCATTAGGAAGACTTAATCCACCATGTAGAATCCTAGTTAATCCTCTGCCGAGTCCCATACTGACTCTGATTTTGGTTCATCAGGTTCTTCCCTTGATTCCAAACCCGGTTCCCCTCCACCTCATTCCGTCACCATGTTAGGTGCCAATGCAAGTGATGGTCCTCAAGCTGGTGGTGGCCCCAACCCTAATGCTGGAGTCGCCTCTAGTGGAGCCGCTACCGGAACCGTTCCGACTACTCCTTTGCTACCTTTTATGGAAGGTTTAAGCCTTCCTGATTTCAACCAGTTAATTAATGACCCTATACTCCATGATCTAGGTTGGCCTGCTATGCCAACTAAGCTTCCTTTAGGCATTCATAAGTTTGAAGGAAAAACTAGAGAGGACCCTACTAATCATGTCCGCTCCTTTCACATGTGGTGTTCATCCAACTCTATCACTGATGACTCTATCCTCCTTCGGTTATTCCAACGTATGCTCACTAGAGAAGTTGCGAAGTGGTATGTTGACCAGGCCGCTGCCTCTCATTCCACTTTTGTGACTCTTGCTAAAGAATTTATGTCCTACTTCCATTTACCTCTTCGCTACGATACCAATGCCGAGTTGTTGACCGCATTCCATCAAACTTATGATACCCACCTTTCTAACCATGTCCAAGAATGGCGTAGAAGGAGGAGCTTATGTCGAGCTCCTAGATTATACGAACATGTCTATATGGATTGGTTTCTCAAAATTATTTTTCCTTCTATTGTTAAAGGCGCCACGTTTCACTTTCCTCAGACCGAGGAAGAATCTCTCCAAGTCGCGTTGAAATATGACTTGATCTATGCCCAATCTGGCTATGTTTATATCATTTTACCATATCTTCCTAAACCTGGTGGTGCCAATGCACCGGGGGAATCTCATGTTGTTGACGGTATAGTTGGATCTCTTTCACATCCATATACTCATCCTTCCATGGGTCATGGTTTTCCTTAGGGAGGGACCAACTCCTCCAACACTTACCCCCCTCCCGTCATCATGTATCTAGGACAAAGGATGCCTTACGCATTGTTATACAGTAATTTGTCACCGTCCCTACCATTCCCCGTCCCGCACAATGGAGGACCCATTTTGTGACCTGTGAACATTGTCATGCCTTGAAAACATCATCAATGCATTCCTCTAAGCATGAGCTTCATTGTCCCTTGAGACATCTCCTTGCAAAAATCATGAAAAACATCCCTTTTTGCATTGGCGTGGGCAGGCAGTTCAGTACTCGCGCCAATGGGGAAAATCCTGCAAAGAGGTCGCGCCAACTGGCGCTCTGTCATAGAGCAGTAGTCGCGCCACCCAATTTAGGGACTGTTTTTTAAATAAAGATGGCGTAAGTTGAGTTCCAACAAACTCACAAACCATTGCCTATCTTGAGTTGGGAGGTTTGGCTGCGGGAGTTCTATGGAAGGGAAGTGGTTTTGCCACCTCCCATGGAACCTTCCTTGTTGATAGGGCCAATCCCATAATAATAGGGATCCCAACTCCCTCCTTCCCCATCTATAAAAGCCTGCTCAATCCCATGGCAAGCTAGTCTGGAAGTGCCTAAGCTTTGAATCTCCATATTCCCAAGAGCCTTTGTGCTGTAAAGAATCCTCTTTTTCCCTTAAGGCCGACTCAAGTAAGAAGACCACTGTCGAGAGACTCTGGAGAGGTTTTCCCTTTCCTTGGTGAGCTTTGCGAGACGTGGAACGACTGGAGACCCATCCGAAGGAGACCGCGACGTCAGAACTTGGTTGTAATCTCTCTTCGTTTGTTATTTAATAGATGATTATGATTATGGTTCCACTCTGTTTTCCATCATGTTAATGTGAGTAACATCCTTTCTGACTGATGTTTAGTTACGTATGCCGGATTCTATGCTTGTATCTGTTCGTTTCTTCCATGTGCAGGTGTTCATCCGCGGAGATCGTGGAGGGATTGTGATCTGCCGAGGCTGAGGAACGGGGACGCTTCTTCTTCAGATCATAGCGTTGGAATCCAGGTAGGCTTCTATCCCTAGTCTTTCCATTCGTAACTAGGAACTTGCGTCATAACATTGTTTGATTGTTGCTAGACCCCTGCTGGGCTAGTAGGGATCGCCTCTGTCCGCAGAGGGGATTTACCTCCTCAACACGCATTTTCCCAAATACATCAACCGATTCTAGGGCCAACTGTTGCTCAACCTGTTTACCCCAATTTTTCTCAAACTCCTTTCTATCCTTATCCATAGCCCAGTGCTCTGCCCCTCTGACATCAACACCGTAGCCTCCCATTCCTTCTCAACCTCTGCCACAGTAGCCACCTCCCCCTCAAGGTCAGGTGTATGCGCAATAAAGTGCGACTAATCCTTCTAATTCAAAGAAAAAGAGGAAAGGAAACTAGAACCAACCAGCGCAGGGTAATCAAGGGTGCCAAGGTAATCAACCGAACACACCCTAAGGGAACCAACCTAACAGTACAAACCAACAATAGGGTGATCAACCCAAGCTGAACATGCCTCTTTATACGAACAAACCTTGTTCTTGTTGTGGTGTCCATGGCCATTATACTCATGGTTGTCCCCTTTTACCCCATATGCGCCAGTTGTGGGAAGCATCAGCATCATCTAAGGACAACAAGCCACTGCTTCAACTCCTCCAAATATTGCACCAACAAAACCGATTGTGTTCACTAATCCTTTCCCTTAGCAAGTATATGTGGCTTCCCAACCCCCTAAAGGTCAGACCGCCCCTCAAACTTCATAGTCTAGTACACCTGAGTACCAGATTATCATGATTAATTCTGAAGAGGTCAATACCGATGATGTCAACCTTCAGACCCGGTCGTGCCAATATGACAAGCCACCTGCTACGTCTATAACCAAGTCCCAAACCAAAATTTCCATAAAGCCCATTTCGACACCCAATGCCTCCTTACAAATCCCTTAGCCTCGAGTAGATGTCATTCACAAGATCCCCAAAGTGCCATTATGCCAAAATGCTGCTTTTTCCAAAGCCGCCCACACCTACAACATAGCATATGACTTGTCACAATCTCTTGTTTCCATGTCAATGCTGGAAGTCCTCCAATCGTGCCCATATCAACTAAAATCTCTACTATCTGCTTTGGGCATTGTGGATCCTTCAAATGATCATTTGATCGTCTTTGATGTTGAAAAATTATAACATCCCCCTTTACATTTATCCGTTGCCTTCCAAATACCATTCAAGATTCGTAATGCTAATGTCTCGCGATGTATCATTGACGAAGGTGCATCCACCTTTGTGATGTTTGCCTCATTTGGAATAAACTCAGATCACCCAAATTAGCTCCATCCACCATCACTTTGCATGCTTGGGATGGTCACCTTCCAAAACCACTCTGACACCTCCAGCCTTGCACCCATGAGTTCAAGCCTTTCCGAAGCCACCTTAGCACTTTCTCCTCCTAGTTGTAAAACAATACATTTACAAGCATAATTAATTCATGATTAGTTGCATGATTAAAAGCATGATAGTTAAAACATAAAGTAGACATGGTGTGTTTATCCATTTGGCCCAGCAATGTGTGATTAGGTTAGTTTCCATTATGGAATTTCAATTCAAAAATTTACTTCATGCAAGATGCCTAGTTTGCTTCCATTTCTTATCATAGCTTAATGTGTAGATTTCTTTCATTGCAGAGTAGTTATATGTGCTTTCTTGCTATAGAATAGTTCTTTTCTTGCTGATAGAGTAGTGGATTTGAATCATTTATAGCCCTAGGTATACATTTAGAAGTGTGATAGACTTCATTCATAAACCCTAGGAATAAGACCCTTTCCTACAGCTCAAAAGAGGATGACATGAGTAGAATGCATCTGCTGTGTATATAACACTGTCACCTCCAATTTTGTACGAACTCTGGGTTGATAAAGTAAAATAGGGCAACCTCTGGGAGTTGCAACATTCTTGGTGCAATACCAGGGCTCACCAATAACCACAATTGGCCCTCGTCCAAATGATTCCATCCTCTTTATCAGAAATTCTGACGTTCCCAAAATGTAGTGCATATATGAAGGAGTGCCATTTTATAAAAAAAATTCTTAGCATGCCCAATTCAGCTGTGGTTTTCCACCCCTGAAACCATATTTTTGTAGAAGTGGAGTACACAATATGAGCATGTTTACAGATACTTGATCCCTAAGGGATGTTAATAATTGTGCGAGAAGAATATGGTCCTGCTAACAACCCAACCAAGGATCAATACCTAAATGGACACAAGTTCCTCATCCAACCTTCGCACCAAACCACTTTGAATAGTTTCAAAGGTATTCAGAATAACCCACCAGGGGATGGAAATGTTTTGACGAGGTTTGTCCACAAACCCGATCTAATCTTCCACAGAGAGAGGTGAGATATATTTGGAAATGACAAACTTGGTCCACAATATTTGAGATGATTAAAGTCACCATTCCCCCTTTTTCGCTAGAGCATGGGAAAATAAAAATATATTCTTTAATCCCCAACAACACAAACTTTTTTTTTTGTTTGTAATTTTCTGCCAATAAACCCATGGAAGATTGGTATTCGAACCAAACCTAAACCATAAAAAAATGAAGCAGATATTTGAACATGTTCTAGAACCCCTTTTTAGATCCATGCCAGGGATGCCAAATATACCAGAATTTCCTGAAGAACAAATTTTATAAGCACTAGAAAACCTGCACAAGACATCCAATGGTGACTCCATGAATTGATTCTCTTTTCAACCTTATTCAATAACTAGTGCTAGTACTCTCTTCGATATGAATTGGGTTTTAGCATAAAGACCAAGTATTTGATCCCCTCATCTAGTTGCGAGAAATCCATTGGAAGAATGGCTATGATAGATTGGAAAATGTCATCATCCAAATTTTCAACAAGAAGAGAAGATTTTTTGATAATTTATTATGCCAGAGGCCTTCCCAAAGAGATTAAGGATATTTTTAAGGAGCCCCACCTTGCCTATATCACCATTATAGAAGATTAGGATGTCATCAACAAATAAATATGTGAGATGGTCATAGTACGAGGAGCCATACATCCATAGAAATATTCATTTGATTTTGCCTCTTCGAGAAGACAACTAAGACCTTCTGCCACTAGAATAAATAGAAGAGGCGATAACGGGAACCCTTTTTGAAGGCCCCTTTGAGCATGAAAGAAAGGAGAGGTGGCCCCATTAATAAGAACACTGAAAGAGGTAGTTTGAATACAACTCATAATCCAATTAATGAACTCAAGACAAAACCCACATGAGTAAGTAACATGGGTAAATAAATCCAACATAACCTTTCCTAAGCCTTTGATAAATCAAGCTTGAATATTCCCCCCTTTAAATGCATCGTCTTAAGGTTTTTTAGGCTTTCCTGAGCCACCCTAATGGCTTCATGGATTTGCTGACCCTTCAAAAACCCAAATTGTTCCTTTGAGATGGAGGTCGAGAGAATAGGTTTGATTCTAAACGAAATAATTTGGAGATCATTTTTTATACTGCATTACAGAGCGTCTCATAAGGATATGATCCTCTAAGATTTGTGTTTTCACTTAAGATGATGAAAAGAAATTTTCGTAGGCCCATCACGCTCAACCATCTAGTAAATGTACACCCTAATCTTGATGCAACTCATGCTTCTTAAATAACTAAGATACTCTCTAAAGAGATGGGAATTCATGTAAGTCGTACAATTTTTGTTATTGGGAGCCCCCTCACTCTCTTTATTAGCTTTCATAGCTGGAGACGATCCTCCTACAAAAAATTTAGGCTAGGATTAATTATTGTTATTATTTGGTTCAAACCATCTATGGAGTTCATGACGAGAATTATTGCAGTAGGATAATGGCTAGGAGAATTTGAAAAGCATTATGACATCAAGATTTCCAAAGTTGAGCCAAGGCTTGGTATCAAGTGGGTTTTTGTATTGGATAACCACATCCCTAAAGTCTAGGTTGAATCCTTTTAAAAACAACACACAATGACCTAATTGCAAGAGCATATATTTACCAACTGAGCTATATCCCTCATACTCAGACCCGAGAAATTTCCTTTCCATTAAGATGTATTGTTATCGGTTAGAATGTTCATCCATATTTCCTTCAGACAGACAAGTTGAAATTTGAATTTTTTGAGATATCAGCCTGAAATCAGAAAAGGAGGTGGGAGTTTCCATCTTAGGGATAAGGAAAATAAAGGTAGAATTTAATTATGAAATAATATATTGAAGACTTCGCAATTCCTCCACCACAACCAACAAATGTTTCCCCAAAATTTCATAAAGCCCTAGAAAAATTTTAACACCCCAACCATTCGACCCAAGGCTTTGTATTTTTAAAAAATTTGCAGGACAACTTTGAGCTCTTCCCCAGAAAATTATGCCATTAAATTGATATTTTATTCCTCATCTAAGAAAAAAAGGAAGGGAGTTCAGTTATTATGGCCTCAACAATAGTAGCCTCCTCCCGAGCAGGAAACACAATTTTGAAATGGTTGACACCCATTGGGGCCAAACCCAAAAAAGAGGAGACATCACTCCCAATAGAGTCTTTTAGAGATGAGGTGGTTTTCTCCATTTTGCGACCTTTAGCAAAAGCATGAAAACATTTAATATCGTTATCTCCACATTCTAGCCAAACAACCCTACTCTTTAGACGCCATTCAACCTCTTTGTGATCCAAGATGAATTTCTTCTTCTTTTCCAACAGGAAAATGTGTTCCTTGGATGCATAAGAGGAAAAACCCTCATTCACAAATGAGACAATAGTCTTGATTTGATATTAAATTATCTTGAGATCCATTTCTTCATAATTCTTGTTTGCAAAAGCACATTTTTTGGTTTTCTTCTTGATGTGTTTGAGGTTATTCAAGAAATTCATCCCTACATAAATTTCATATAGAGGAGAATAAAGAACCAACTGCTCGAAAATGTCAAGGAAAGAGTCATCCTTCAACCATGAGGAGTTTAATTTGAAGCGGGAAACAAGTTTTAGGAACTCACCTTTTAATTAAAAAAAAAATAGGAGAGTGATCTGAAATACCACTAGAACCAATTCACTACTTGATTTTTTAAATAATACCCATAAAACCCTTTGTGATAAGGAATCAATCTATACCTTTGGAAATATGCATCGATCCAACTCACTTGTTGTGCCAAGTAGGCATAAGCTTTAAGAGGGCTATATCAATCAAGGAATGGGAGATCAAGGATTAACATAAAAAATTGGTTAGGGTATCGAATATAGCCCTCCCCCCCCATGATTAGACACCCTAAGAGACATTAAATTCTACACTAATATTAAGATGTGGCAAATTTACCAGAAAAATATTGAAAAAGGACTCCTAGAAGGAAGGATTGTTAAGAGAGGGACCATAAACATTAAGTAGTGAAACAACATGGGCTAGTTATTTAGAGAACAATTCTACCCTGAGCCCTGCCAAAGTTCTCCAAGGGTTTAAAATTTTAAAAGAGCGGCTAATCCAACCAACCAATATTAGTTCCATTGATCTCCAAATGACATTCCTAAACTAAAAATTCCAACCGCACAACAGATTTCCCGAAATATAAACAATAATGACGCCCAAACCAAGAGTCTCTTGAAGAAAAAATATATCTAGAGATTCTGAATCAATAAGATGTTTCAACGCAAGTATTTTAGGGAAACTCACTAGACATTGAAAATTGAAAGATAGAATCTTCATAAAGGAACAATGGAGGGGGTTATAATTACTCTAAGAAGCTTGAAGATAGAAGCTTGGAATCCTGCTGCCATATCCACCTTAGCTTGCTCCTTAGCCAAGGTAATGTGGGATTTCCCCCCCTTCCCTGAGACTCTAGACATGATGATTGAATTTGACCCAACCCATTTTTGAAAATTACCATTAGATCAAGGTTGTATGTTATATGAAGAGGAGTCCTCTCCCGATAAATATGGAAAGGATTGAGATGGGGATATAGTAGGGGATGATAGGTCACAAAAAGGGAAAGAAAAATTACAGAGGGCTTGATTTAAAATAGAATAGGAATGAGGTGGGCTTAGGATATTAAAGACAAAAATATCATTTTCATTATAAATAATAGAGTCATCAAGGAATACATTTGAAAAAACATAGGGAGGAGTATAAGAGATACCTAACACATGGGGATCCTGAGATGCCGCTGAAACCTCATCCACAACCATGGGGTCCAGAATGGGCATTGCATCTATCGAGACCATATATACCATGCGAAAAAGAGGAATAATAGAGGTGACACTAGTAGAAGGGGGTCCATTGGGAAGACCCAAATCCTCCTAGAATAGATTATTCTCATCCACTGATAAATATTGAGTCATAGGGAAATTATTAACCAGATGAACATACCTATGACATTGATGACATTGAAAAGGGACCCCTTCATAGTCTAATTCCTGTATATATTTTACTCACCTTCCCCTAATTCCATTTCCTTTAGGAGACACTCCCTTAGGTCCACCAACACCAAGACACAAGCCATTGACAAAAATCCAGAGGTGATATATGAGGAATCATGTGTGGAATACGTACTCATGGAATTACCTAAGTCTTGGAAAACCTCATCCACTTAATAGTCTAGGGGGATAACCAAAAACCTAACCCATAGAGGCACAACACCTGAACGTTCCTTCTTGGCATCAAATAATTAATACCAGAAGTGAAAGATTAATGATGAGGAGTAAATATGCCAGAATTGTCCCACCATCAAATGTGCATCCTCCACATTAGAAAACTACAAATGAATCCACCCCTTATGAAGAATTTCCACCTTGGGAGGAGACTAAACGAAAGGAGAAACATCCTGAAAAACCCAATATCAAAGGTTTTACTTATTAAACCTTAAAAAATGAACACACCCCACTAATGACGGGGAGTCCAAAACCCAAGAAAACTCAATTTGAACATCTCCACCCAAGACCAAAGCCGCGTGAGGGTGAATTTTTTAGCGAAGGAAACATATATTTTTTATGCTAGGCTTCATAAAATTAGAGATTTTACTAAGACATGTACCCAAGTAGGGTTTCATGGGATACCCACGAGAAAGTGCAGACAAAATAGCATTAACATGGGGCTCTGCGGATAATGGATGAGAGTAACTTGGGGAAAAATAAAAACGACTATTTTTCGACAACGAGATACTAGCTTGACTTGAGAAAACCGACCAAGTGCCCCCAATATAGCCCATGTCAAAAACTTCACTGCTCGAAACCATGGGAGAAGAACCAAAAAACTAGTGGTTGTTTTCAAGGAGGTCAACTATGGAGAGAGGCCTGGAGGGACCCAAACCCCATAACATATTGATAGAAATGAGATTCCAACCTTGAGAGTCTAAATGGGTGAAAAAACCTTGACCAAAGACCAACATAGATGGGGAATTGAGGGGAGAAATGCAGTTAAGAGGGGAATCACTGTCCATTGAGAAAATTATGTAATTAGGAGAGAAACAGGGATTGGGGAACAAAGGGGACCCAAAGTGCATAGGAGAGAAAGCCAAGTGTTCAAAGGAGGATATAAAACTATCGGTCACAGGTGAGAGTTTAGGATCGTAATCAACAAGCTCCATCTCGTCCATAAAATTAAAATTAAAAACATTGCCTATGAAAGAGCGAACCCACCGACATGCGCGTAAATAAATCATTCCATAATATATTATTCGAGATCGCAACGAGAGAGGTACTAAGTGATACCCGTGAAGATAGAACATGGCGAAAATATCTTAAAAATTGAAACGTCCCCCATGGAGAAAAACCAAGAGAGCAAAAACCCTAAAGGCCACCTAAAACTTCACTTGTTTTTAATGATGAAAACTACATAATTTTATTTTTATGGCAATCAAAACTTGTATTTTCTTTAAGAATTTCACTTTGAAGTAAAAGCAAGTGTTATAAAGAGTTGCGTTCCTCGTTTATTTGAAATTAATATCTATTTATTTATAGGTGCAAACACACACACCTATGGTATTAATTACATATATTTTAACAGTTTATTTTCTTTAAGAATTTCACTTTGAAGTAAAAGAGAAAGTTATAAATAATTGTGTTCCTCCTTGTTAATTTGAAATATATCTATCTATTAAACTACACATGCAAACACATACAACTATGATATTAATTACATATATTACAACCGTTTAGGTAAAGATAATGATTAATCTACATGACCAACTAATTTTTTCAGAGATAATTATTCATTTTAGGTGAAAAATGTATATATGCAATGGAGACACATTTTACTATTGCATTGACTAATTTCATTGATTTTTGAAGTTAAGTAATATTTTATTTATTGAAATAGAGTATTAAAAAAAGTTGTCATATCATATACATTTCTATGGCCCTAAATTTTTATTTCATGTGATCATAACAAAAAAAAACTAAAAATGCCCGAGGGTAGTAAGAGGAACAACGCCTTGATTTTTATCTAATTTTTTTGGTATATGATTTGATGATACTAAATTTTCATTGAAGACAATTTTTTGTTATAATAAAAACTGTAAGTAATAAAGTCTAAAATAAAATTATTAAAAAATAGTAATTTGAATGAAAATATAAAAATGTTATTTTGTTAAGAGCTAGATTTGAAGATGATTCCAATAGTAACAAGTTCAATATAAAACTTTCACAAATTGAAAGAGTCCACCCATATTGTTTATTAATATGTTTTAAAATGTTGAGACTTTGTTGTTCTTGTCAACCAAAAAACTCTCCTTTGGATTTAATATTTCAAATGTGAGTATATTTTAACTCTTAGACAAGACATTTTTTCATCAACATCTTTCCTTTGGGTTAAAGTAAACCTTCAACTGATAATTCAATATAACCCTTAAATAATTTTAGTCTAGAGTTAAAATTAAGTCTCGACCAAGATTTAAAGATTTAAATATATTCTCAACACAACGGAATAAAAATAAAACAATGTTGTGTCTGAGATTTATATTTATAATATATTTTGAAACATTTTTTCATAGTACAATATTAGAAAAAAAAATAGAATAAAGAGAAAGAGAAAAATAAAACATTGGGCTAAAAATATTAGACAATATTTGGTTAATTTATTTTTAATTTGGAAATAATATATTTCAACTTATCACTTAAATAATTTTGCTTATCATGTAGAATTTTGGTATTAGATTTAGATTTTATAAGTTTTTAAAAGAATCATAAATGAAAATATGATTACAATATATATGCTTAAATAGCTTCTCAACCATATAATTTGAATAAATGATTAATAAAATCACCATAAATTTACATTGAAAATTTGTACACTTTAACACCAACATATCCCACCCCAAATTACATATTTCTTTCCTCCATTTTCAATAAAACATATCCAAAGTGCTTTCTTAGTCATAAACATTATAGTTTAGAATTTGATGCTAATGACCTCAACATTATATTAGTGAAGTCCAAATTGACACCATGCTGATGGAAGATTAAATTAATGTACATTGTATAAGAAAATCATGTAAATATCTATCATTATAATAGAGCACAACTACTCCACATTTGTCTTACAAATTTTGTTTTAGTACGTTTCAATTAATGTATATTGTATAAGAAAATCATGAAATATCTATCATTATAATAGAACACAACTACTCCACATTTGCCTTACAAATTTTGTTTTTAGTACGTTTTGAACAAACTAATTGAAAACCAACTACAATTTCTAATCATTGTTAAGCACAATTGATTAAATGAAAAAAATCAATCATGGAAGGTCAAAGTGTTGAATTAGATTTGTTATGCACATTTCTTTGACATGAATCCCCTCTATGCACTAGATATGAAATATAACAATAGTACAATTATGAAGTTTTCAGTCAACTTAAAAAGCTTCCTACTTTATTAGTTATATTCCTGTGAATGCATGTGATGTCTAGGGTTATGTGCTATTTTGAGTTAATACTGATTAGAGTAGGTTTCTTTGATTTACAAATTATGGTTAGTTAATTTAGAAACTTTCATATTTTATTTAATTATATTCTTTTAGTGAATCCATGTGTTATTTTGGGCTCAAATGGATCAAAGTAGGTTTCTTTGAATTATAAATTATGATTTTTTAAATTAGTGTTATATTTTTTTAGTCATTATAGGAGGAAAATATAAACAAATTATAACTATGATAATTTTTATTTATAATCAATATGCATCCAAACATAATATATTTTCCTCTTGTATATAATTTTCTATTATTTTTTTATGATAAACATAAAATATTCAAACTATATTTGATGATAATGGCGGTGTTATTTCTTTTTTGTGTTCTATAAAATTGTGTTCTGTAAAATTTGTTTGAATATGGGTATATATTATAAATTAGCACAATTTCTCATTTTTTATAATTAATCTTTTATTTTTATTTTTTCTTTTAAAAGTGGCAAGTTAAGTAAGTTTTTATTTTATTTTAAAGAATAAAAAAAATTGAGTTTATATGAGGATTGAGAATACAATAATGAAGTAAAAACTTTAGCTTCAAATAAAATGATTTTAATTTTAAAGATAAAGGGGTCCAAAAAGAAATAATATTAGGGAACTTAACAATAATTCTAATATCTCTAAATGAAAATAATTTCTCCAAAAAATTTCAAACCCTCTAGGCTTAGTCGAAGAACCTTATTAAAGTTCCAAGGCTTTAATAAGATTGAGCTTTTCCATGTTTTGTGAAGGTGAAACAATCTCATGGAAAAATAAGCCAATACAGGGTTTATGATTTAAATGAGAGGATGGCCATATTGTCTCTCCCATGAAATGAATGAAGTCTATGATTATTGAAAAGAATAAAAACATAGTGTATTTTCATTTAAATTTGATGGAATAACAAGTAACTACGCTAGCATCATCCTCCTCATTTCGTCCTCAATCCTATTCCATGGTAAATTAAGAGTTGTAAGATGGTATAGTCACAAAGATGGATATGGGTTTATTTGACATGGAATTAGGACATTACCCAAGTTATTCCCCCCCTAATATAGAGTACGATCCAAATTATGACCCCTTATTAAGCAACAAATAGAGTTTGGATACTCTATTGGTGGTTCATTTTACCAAGCATCTAAGAAGAAGGGTGGTATTGAAGAATTTTCATTTTAGTCCACTTACTTCTTTCATTTTCATGCATAAACCTAAATTATGATGCCTCTTGAGTTTCCTTAGTAATAACTAAATATTATAAATTTGTACCTAAATCGTTCATGCAGAAAAATTATACTAAGGAAGGTGGTTCTACATTTGCATGAGTTTTCCCACTTATATGTGTAAGCCTAGATGCCATCACTTTAGTCCATGCTCTACATCTCACATCAATTTTTGGATGAAAATGCAGAGTTATTTACCATATGCACCTTCCCTCACATCCCACATCATTTTCTTGCACGTATGTGGAGGTGCCCCTCTATATTTCCCCTCATATTTCCTACAATCTGCATCTTGCATCAATTCCCCCTCAGGCCCTTACTTTCTTTTTGTGCTTACTCAAAAATGTTGACTTAAAGTGACAAGTGGAGTCCTCATTTAAGATAGATTCCAATGGTGGTTAGATAATGATGATGCTTTTATGGATAATTTAACCAATTACCATGATACCTATTGAGGTATCATATTCAAAAGGACAAATAAATATTTTAATATTGCATGGTGTGGTTGATATTTGGAAAGTATAAACTTTTGGTGAAAAGTATATGATATGTACGATGGTGTTTACACGTATATTACATGTATTAGTTCATAGTGGGTTCAAGGATCACTGACCATAGGTGCACCCCATGTGTTCCTCAATTCACATTCACTCATGGTTTCCTCTCATCATCTCAACATTGTAACCACCCATTCACCACCCATTGTCACCATCATGAGTGTTTCCTCACGCACGAGAAGTCCGCTATGTAGTCAACCCAAAACTTGCCGCATGATATGCAACCCATGCTTGGGGGTAGTATGGTACCTCGTGCCCCATCAATCTGGTAACTACTTTAGTAGTTGGGTGGTTCAAGTCAAACATCAGGGGTCAAAATCAACAAATTTATGGAAGATAGGAAACTTTCCAATCTCCCTTGACTTCCTCAAGCAAGATATCCTTTCAAACCTGAGGACCCATATAGATTGTCCTTTTATTTCAACTTTAGTAGTGTAAAATTGAATTCAATAGGATATTTACATCGATTAGTCTTAGAAATATGTCCATGTTGGTTTTTTGACATTATCATCCTTTAATTACATTACAAAATTTGGCGATTAGAAAAAGGAATGTTGTACGATAGAGTAGGGATAGTAGAATTGATATACTACAACAACTAATCTCAACATGCAATATATTGGAATAAATAATAAGCAACATAGTTTTTAAAGTGGTTGATGCAATAAAAGGATTGGAGGGACCTTCCCTCGTGAAATATGACATGTTGTTTACTAAGGAGGAATGTGAAGCAAACTTGATGAATGTAGCAAAAATATTCATTGGTTTGGAATTTTATATAATATAATTCGTGTTCATAAGCTTGAGATTTAAAAGCAACTTACATAGTTGATTGTATACAACATAGAACATATTTCCACTACTCATAAGCGACATCGTGAGTTAAATGGTATTTAGAGTGAAATATTTCACTGTGCATAAAGGAATAAATAGTTATAGGCTCCTGTTGTGACCAACAACAACCCCCCCTTTTTTATTTAATATTAGTAATAATACTAAATAAATGGGGACCCTTAGTTAAAAAATCCAAAAAATCAATTAGGATTTGTTTTCCTTTTCAAATAAAGCTTTCTATCATAAACTTATAGAAATCCCTTAGAAAGAACATTAAGAAACACTTAAGTTTATGATAGATTATAATAAAATTGCTCTTTAAACAAAATAGCGCATCCATAGCAAAATGGTATATATCTTTTATAAAATTGAAAATGCGATTTTGCGCTTCTGCGATAATGCGATCCCAAAAGCTTATACAACAAACGTATTGGTCGCAGATCGCATAGCGCAGAAAACAGAAGTGACTAATGAATACCTTTTGCGCTATTTTCAATTTTGCGCTTTTGCGAGATTTGCGATGTGCGCTTTTGCGCTATTGCGCAATTTCCGCTTTTGCGCTATTTTACATAACTACGACGGCTTCATTTTGCAATATTGCGATATTGCGATATTGCGTAGAAAATCGCAGATCGCAATGTCGCAGATTCATGTAGGCGCGTTGTCCAAAGGCAATCTTCCCATATATCAAATCTGTTATGCGATTTAATGATTAAATTAAATGATTGGATTGATTATTAATGGTAAATGAGATTGTGTTTAGATTGAAAGTCGTTTCACGATTAAAATATTATATTTCATCCGCTTTCACATTTAAAACAGTCTCATCACTTTTCTTATGCCATTACTCTCATTTACTCGTAAAACGCAGGCACGAAGGAGCAAACGTCTATACAAAGCTTTCACGAAACACTATGAGTAAGAAGGAGAAGAGCTCGAGTTCTGAAAACAGAGAAATGGCTTCACTGTATGCAGACACCGCTTGTAATAAGGATGCCGGTATATCCACTTGGGAAGGAATGTATAATCTGTTAGAGGAAGAAAACCCTGTGGTGATGAAAGTTGTAGCTACAACAGGTTCCAGTAATACGTCTGAGGCAACCCTTAGAGAACTGGCTTGCTCATTTCTGCATAGAATAGTGGCAAGGCCAAGGATTCTCCCATATACAGACATGGTGAGATGGGTGTTGGACAGCACCGATATTTCAGACAGGAAATTTAGGACCCCATCTGAAGAGCTAATCGGGCCATTCACCACAGAAAATCTAAGATTAATGTATAAGTTTCCAGAACCTCAGGCGACTTACAACAAGCAATTTATGGAAGAATTTGCCAAAGAACATGCAAATTTGGCAGAATGCACAAAGGAGTGGACCAAAAGAAGTGAACCATTGAAAAAAAACAAACAAGGTATGTACAACACGGGTTCACTTACCTCTCCTTATTGTTTCACTGCTGCCATGTTATGCAGGCTTTTTGGAAAGCCTGACATAAATATGATCTTACCCGAATGGCTTCCTTTGTTGAATGCGACCGTTAATTCTACAATTGTAGACTGGGCCAAAATCCTATCTGATAATTTGACCACTACTATTTTTCACTACCGGTCCAAACGAAATGTTTCTCAGCGGGTTTATCCACCTTTTTATTTATCTGCTTATGTCATGGACGCCATCTGTTATATCTCTAAATTCCCTGTGATGGGCTGGCAATGGACTATCCACGATCCTTTGCCCATTCATGTGTACCATAAAGAACTATGGGAGTCTAAGTTTATCCCCCATTTTTACCAAATTTGTCATGGAATAATGCTGCCATTGTACAAAACATTGTATAACAAGGATGCCCCAAGGTTATCCTCAGAAACAGAGGTTGATATTCTCCCCGTCGCGAGATGGTTTGGAGAAGAATTGTTCACCTATATTAGGGTTTTTGGAAGTTATGCTTCTCCCCATGTGTTACCCCTATATGTTTCAGATAGACTTGTAGCTCGGGAAATTGCTTATCAGACCTGTGGCCAGGGAGGTATAACAAAAGATTTAAAAGAGAAGAAAAAAGGCATTTGGCCACAATTTCCTGTAAAATGTGGAACATTTTCACTGTTTGATATTGGTCATGCATTCCAAGAGATAGGCAACATTACATGTCTACAACGGTTCAAATTTTCGAGAAGGTTATTCGACCTAGATGATATTGTTAAGAATTTTACCAATGCAATCAGAGTAAGGGAATTTTCCGGGGAACAGGATCTTTTTGATGATATGTTCCAAGCAAGAAATTCATTTAAAGAAGTTTTGAATTCAACTCAAACGCAATTATCTCCAGAGGAATTCCAGGAATTCAAACTTTATAGAGAAAGAAGACTAACTCCTATTCCTTTGGATAATCTACGCTTAGAGCCCGCAAGGGAGCAAACTCCTAGTGTTAGTCTTAACGGCAGTTCAAGCACAGATAAATCTAAATCAAAATCTGACAAAGATTCTGAACATTCCAATAAGTCTAATGAAAAGGAAGATAAAATGGAAGAATCCATTAAGGATTCTGCACAATCAAAAGAACTTGTTCAACAAAAAATTGTGACTTCTCAACAGACAAATCCTCCTCCAACCAATGTACAGCAACAGCCAGTCATTATTGAATTAGACAAAGAATGGGAAACCTTCAACCAATTGATTAATGTAGAAGGACAGAATGTACAGACCCTTGTCCAGACAACCAAAGTTTTGAACACAGGAACAAGCAGCACAGTCGCAGTAACAGAGCACACACCAATCACACCATCCTCCGAAATTGTGCTTAATGTCGAGGACATTCCTCCTCTAGATGTATTCTACAGCCCAAAATACAAAGCAGGAGTGAAAAGACAGAAGAAGGCAGAAAAGCTGGTGCACCCATTGTTAATGAAAACCATAAAGAAATACTGTTTAAAAACTGGGATGCACAAATCAGAATGGCAGAAAAGGCAGCAGAAGAGGCGGCTACAGCGGCAAACACTCTTACAGATTGTGTAAATGATAATTTACACAAAGCTAATTTAATTCCTGAAACTGTTCCAGAATATCTCTCACAGGCACATCAACTGCAAGCAGAATGGAGGAAAAAGGCAGAAGAAAGAGCAAAATCTATCCAAGGGCTAACAAGATTGAATTGGGACTCATACTGAATGTACTTGGTGAAGCCACACAGTCAGCACAGTGTGCTTAATTGTATCATCAATGCTACAGAGAAGATTGCTCCTACGCTTGCTGACTCTGCCTTTTCATGACAGTTGAATTCCGAAGTCGGTCAATCGCATCTTCTCAAAACTATGCTATATGCCTGCAAGTTTAAAGATCAATTTCATAGATAGATAGATTTAGTTTTAATTTCACTGTATTTTAGCCTAGGAAAAGGACGGTCATTGAATCGAATCCTTAATTTTTGTAATAAACTATTTTTAGATTTAGTTAAGTAGTATTTAAACCCTTCTCATGCATTTAGAGGGGGGTCTTGGATCTTAATATTTTTGACTTGGAGATTGCATTTCTGTACTCCATTGTCTTATATATTTTTAAAAAGGATCACATCTGGTGATTTTCATGAGGAATTATCTTTGAAGTGTTGCATTTCTGTACCTTGGAATTTGATTTTGCATCAGAGTTACTGGATTAGAGTATCACATTGCATTTGGAAGCCTTCAAGATGAATGAGGTATTTCTATCCTTTCACTGTTGATTTCTTTTGTTTTATGATATTCGCTTTAAATTGCTATCATTTATATATATTTGTTTTCACAACGCTTCCTTTTATATATCATTTCTGAGTATAATTGAAACGTTATCTTTCATAAGTGTATATAGATGGTATACAATGATGAATGCAATACGTTAATACAACTTTGTTTAATTTCTTAAACAAAGTTATCTTTATTTATTTCTGCACATTTCAATTTAAATAATAATACATTTTCATGGTTATTGTTAAATTGGAACAATCTTAAGTTGTATTCACATATAATTACCCGGGATAGTGTTAGAATTTCTTTACTAGTATTTAGTTTAAATTAGATAGTTTTATTTCAGTTAATTTAGTCCCATTTCCACCCATCCAAACCAATCCATTTAGTTATAAGGAAACTGGTTCTTTAAATCCAGTCGGAGCCACCATACCAAACGGAAAAGGAGCTGTCTTAAGGTCCTGACCGGGTGGTTTTCCCCGATGTTTGAAGCAGAGATTTTCTAGGCTTCAACAGCTCCCTACATGAATACATTGAGGTATGGGTAAGCAAGGGAATGGAATAAAATGCTATAGTTACCTAATTTATTATAGTTATGGTAGTTAGCGGTCATGAAACACGCAAGAAATGAAGACATACTTATTTAAGGCAAAGTTACTTCAAGGAGTGGGTTCATCTCCCAACAATTTTTCCTCATGTTAATTTTGTGAGTAAGATAATTTTATGACTTTTTGTTAGGAACATAAATGTGTGTAAAATAAGTAATAATAATAATAATAATAATAATAATAATACAATGTAATTATGACAGGAAATGTCCCAAAGGACATGATTATTTATGTATGGGTACTCCCACTTAGGTATATATGTAGGGCCCCATTTTTACTCTCATCATCATATAATTTCTATTCAATGCTTATATATATATTATCTACTCATTCTCATGGTTACTTTCATATTCAAGATATGCTGAATATTTTGTGCGTGAACAAATTTTGTTTGTCTCTTTTGGTATTAAATTCAATCTTATATGGCCATTGTCCACAATTATTTAGAGGATTTTAACAACTTAAAAAAATAAATTATTTGATCCCAAATTTTGACCACCATTAAAGCTTTGAAAATTAAAAGGTTTATTGAAGAAAAATCTTCCACTAAAAAATCAAAGATGGCCCACCTTGCCAAAATAAATAAATATAATTGCAAAGTAAGCATAGTTCAAAATAAAATAGCCAATGAACATCCCACTATTGAATGTAAGTGCAATTCTGCCACCATATTCACAGAATCCACCAAAATTGTAACAATTTTAATTAAAAATCATGAACATCACTTCCAACAAAATTTTAGAATTGTGATTTGTCTGAAACAACTATGAAAATATGAAAAGAATAGTAGAAAAGGTTTGGACAGAGTTTAAATCAGTGTAGTACTATTTGTTGAACTACCAAATTATGTGGCAGAAATACATTCTGAGGGTTCATAAACAAACTATTTTTAGGAAACAAAAGTAATATCGATTTATAATTTGTGGACCATATTTGTAGAGTTGCCACTATAACAAGCACAAAAGATAATATCCACTCATACCAATTGTGACCCCAAAAAATAATTATCTGGTTAAAGTATCTATGAGTCAACCGTTACAACCCATGCAGACCATTGAAGCCACAACTTGACCATTAAAAACAAAAATAACAACCATGAGTATCACCAACATCTTATTCACAAACATAAAAAAATTAAAGTATGGAACATCAAAGAAACTACATTTTGACCAATCAGTTGTTATCATTACTAGCAACATTTAAACAAAATAATATTTTTGGAGTCAAAGAACAAGAATAAGTAATTTGTGGAATTTTGTGTGAGCATATGTGTTTTCATGCCTAAATCAAAAGACAACAAAAGGAAAGAAACAATAGACACTTTCAAGGAAATTACAATTGGTCCATCCATAATCCATGGCTATTAAGAGATATATCTATAGAAAATGTGGGCATGTAACCAAAAGTAGAGATTTGTTGCCAATTATGCTTAACTAATTCAAAAGTTTCATAAGTTTCATTTAGAGAAAGGTTGTGACAGTTAAAAGCTTACAAACTTGATTTAATTAAAAGGTTATAAGTGAAGGGCACTGAGGATTATATTGGAAAACCCAACCGCCAGTTCCTCTAAGTCGCCATTCAAAGGATCCAAAGGTCACATTTCAACTTGGTGAAAAAGGGGCTAAATTGTGCCTCTAAAGAAGCATAGTGATGATTTACTAATTAACAATAATTTATTTTTGGTTAGTGGCTCTAAGTATTAATCAAAAGCAACACTTCTTAAAAGGTGTGGCTAGTGAGTGAAAAAAGGGGCTTATATATCAATTAAGCTAAAAATGAAGGAAGATTTATTATAGTGGTTTCCAAGTTATTAATTGAAGTTAAAAAGTATTATTATAAAGTAATTTATAACGGGCAATGAGACGTATTATAAAAGAATAATTTGGATTTACTAAATGGTATTTTTGAAAATTTGTTAAAATAATATTAAATTATTTGTTATTATAAAATGAAAGTGATTAAGAGAATATAAGCTATAAAATTTTTATAAAAATGAAAATACTTTTTTGTTTTGATACTAAGATAAAATATATCTAAAAAGTCAAGATCAATAATGGATTATAATTTAGAAATGAAGGAATTAAAATAAAGGTTTTTCAAGGAAACAAAATTAATATCATTATCACTGTGAAAGGAAATTTTTGCTAATATTAATTTGGAAAATCAATTATCTATTCCAGACTAAATATAGGTGAAAACGAAGATATTGTTTGTAAGAAATATTACGAAATTAAAGTCTTACAAGAGACAATTGACAATTACGAATGTATATCTAAATTATGTGTTGTAACTATGTTTAAGAAAATATTGACATAATTCTCAATTTACCATGGTTTGCAAAATTAGGTACCTTCATATTAAACACAAAGAAAAATATTTTAACTTTTTTTATAAGAGAAGAAGGAAACACTTTAGGACATTTCAGTGATGGATATATCAATATTAATTAGTACTTATGATAATACCTTTATCCAAAGACCTGGAGGATATATCAATGGTAAATATTCAAAAATGTAAAAAATAATGTCAAAGATGCAAAATAATTTAACGAAGTTATCCCAAATAAAAACGAATAGATTTCTAGCTTAAAATATGATAGTCAGAAATTATTTGCACATGTTAAGAAGTCCAAGGCTACGAAAAAAATTAAGAAAAGAAAAGGAAGGTCTCCAAGAGAAACCCAGTGAAGGCCTATCAAAACAAGATGAATACAATTTTCACTTAAGGGTGTTAATCAAAAGTTGTTAGAAGTATTTAAAACTTTAAACAATAAGAAAGATGAGTATCAAAACATTGAAAATAAAATTGAAGAATTAGAAGCTAAATAATTTTCACATCCCCAACATCATAATAAAAATATACTTATGTAAATAAAGAAACTTAAAAATGATAAATTTTTTTAGAGAACAAATTATACAAACTTATCACAAAAGGAGCATTAAAGTCTTTAAAGGTAACCGTCCAAGTGTTGCACATAGCGTTGTCATTGATGAAAACAAATTTTATTGTTGTTAAAGGGGATTTCCAAGACAACAAAAAATCATCTATGGGTCAAAGAAAATAATTTTACAACTAGATATATTGCATGCATTTATTAGGTGAAATAAAAATAATTTTGAAGTTTATTAAGTTTTTAATGAGGTTATGGTGCCCTAATGATCCTACAAATAGAATGGTTGTGTAATACTCATCGAGACCTTTCCAATTAAAAAAAATCCTCCTGCATGAGAAGTTATGGCCATTTGAAAGATCATCATTAATTGAGGGTTCAAAACTATAGGAAAAAACCCTCATTCTCAATACCTTAAAAGTGTGCTACTTTCAGGAAGATCCATGATTCAAAAATTGAGTCAACAACAGATGGATGTCATACATGCACAATATTTAACTAGTTAAATATCAAGCAACTCTTCTTAAGTTCGACGAATTAGATGAATATGTGATAAATTAAACAATGGATGTTATCCAAACATGCTCACTAATTAACCTAGGGTAGTTCCCCGTGATAGTCAGTCATGCAATGCAACATGGTACATTATGATTGGCCCAAGGATATGATGTAGAAATGACTACATTTGGTAAAGGTTGATAAGAGAAAGAAGATGACATCAGTAGGTGAAATCATCATGGTGATGTGGTGCCACCAAGAACTGCCACATGGCCAATGAATTTGAAGAATTTTGATTGGTCAATAGGTCGAATATAGGTGACATGTGGCACCCCTCACAAGCTACTATGTGGCATGATGACATCATGTTAACATCATCATGCAAATGACCATGGACACCTGGGATCAAGTCACATGGCATGGTTATATGGATTATATAACCAAGCACTTAATGTTAGATATATTGTATTTGGTTAAGCCCTGGATCTTATGGTCGAATTTCCAGGCCACAGGTCCACATAATCAAATACATATACATGTGACTAAGCTCCACAAAATATCAATTGAATATGTTGGAAATGTTGTCATTGATGGCAAAGGAGACAACATAGAAGAGAAGATAGAGAAAAGAGGCAACAAGATGTAGAGAGAGTTGAGCAGCAGCAAAAGAAGCAAGGCAGTACAAGACAAAGGTTGCAGAGACAAAGATAGGAGGCAGAGCAGTGAAATAAAACGGTCAAGCAACAGAGAAAGGATGCAGAAAGCACAGTGACACAGAGACAGAGAATAACTAAGGTGGAGACAGAGAATACAGAGGCAGAGCCGTTAACAAACCAACAGTGAAATGATTGTAGGAGATGCGGAACTGTGCAGAAAGGGCGGAACCGAGAAGCTAAATAGCAGCGGGGTTCTGTGTATATAGGTTAATACACAATCAACACTTTTAAATGAAGAATATAGGTTAAAATAAACCTTTGACGTGAAGTTATAAAATACAGGAACTCAGAATCAAGAGCGGAACCCTGAGCAAACAGTGACATTAGGGGAATTTTGAGGTCTAAAATGGGCCTCCTAAGGAAATTATAAAATAATAGTGGAAAAAATCTAATAAGATTTGATGACATCATCAAATTTTAGAGGGAAAAATGAAAAAACTACTTTTTCAATTCATATTTTCAACCTATCTCCCAAAGTTTTTACTCAAATTTCGAGCGGGAGTACTCGTTGGATGCGAAATTTAATTCCCCATCTAAGGAGTACCCATGTTGCATACTTTCGATGGGTCCTACTACACGAAAAATGAGAAATACATAAAAAAACGTGATTACAATCACGTTTTTTATGTATTTCTCATTTTTTGTGTAGAAGAGTTCATCGAAAGTATGCAACATGGGTACTCCTTGGATGAGGAATTAAATTACGCATCCAACGAGTACTCCCGCTCGAAATTTGAGTAAAAATTTTGGGAGATAAGTTTAAAATACGAGTTGAAAAAGTAGTTTTCTTATTTTATTATTTTTTAATATTTTTAATTTTTTACTCCAAAAATGGTGAATCATCCATTATGGATGAGATCATCATCTTGAATCCTATTGGTTGTTATAAATTTTATTTTTGTTGTACATTTTTCTTATGAGACCCATTTTAGACCTCAAAATTCCCCTAATGAATCGGTGCTCAAAAACCAGTGGGTTCGCGCGTTGGTTGAAGTGGTAAGCAGTATTGCCAAAATGAACACGATATATGTTATTGATGGCCACGTGTCCTAAAGCTATTTTCAAATACAATTTTTTTTTGCATAATTTTGGAGAATTATGTGACGAGCATATAAGTTGTGCGATATTGCGCGTCGCCCATCGGATGGGGTTCCAAAGCTTAGCTGGTGCGCAAGAGCAGATTGACTGTCCAATCAAAGGAGAAGTTGCGGGGAAAAGAACCAATACTATGGGCCCAAGTATAGTTATATGAAGTGTTGGGTTAATGTTATAAGCCTTGGTTGAAAGGTTATAAATGCTTGCACATTTAATAAAAGGCATCAAATCCATTGTTATAAAGTTAAGTGATAAGGTCGGGAATATGCAAGTGTTTATCAAGTTCAAACCTTAGAGAGCGGGTTAATAAGGTTATGTGTAGGGTTAATACACTTGACATAATAAACAAAGGAAGGGGTTTAATATAATATGAGCGCAGTATTAATACAGGGCTTTTAAAACATTGTATATGGGGATACAAGTTGCGGTGGGCCCAGTTGGAGTATCGTGTTAATGGTTAGTGATTAACCATTGGATAAAATATTGAATGGTTGAATTGTTTATATATATGAAATGTGGACCCCGATTATGTTGCGGATTGACGAAGAGGTAAACCAAACTTTAGACAGTGCATTATATCATTACAAACAAGACGAGTTAAAATAACTCTAGAGCCCGAAAGGTTATGTTACTACATATATTAGCATTGGGTTTAAGTCTGAGTCAAAGACTTAATATAATGTTGACGGAGGATATTATATGTGTAGAGTGGGACTCCCACCCTACATAAAATTTCGAGAATCTTAACCCAAGCTGGAGGATACATAAGCGCTATTCCGAGAATATTAACCCAAGCGGCCAAGTTTATATATATGTATAGCACTTTATATACAAAGGACCGAGATTACAATACAAAGCAGATGTACTATAGTCTTGTGCATGAGATTAACAAGACAAAAGGTTCTATTTTTCAAGTTAAAACAAACGAAGTACCACATGGTGGGACCCTCAAGTATCGCATCGGAGAAACTAATGGTAGCGGAACATGTTAACAAAAGTTCTGATGGAAGCGGACCCAATTCATTTATAAACCGTGAGACCTATATTTGTTTGAATTCTGCCTCAAAGCACATCGGAGCAAGTTATCGCATCGGAAGTAAAGTGCAATTGAACAATATGTTGAATATTGCGATTGCGATGGTGCGATCCAATTGCAACTGTCAGATCATTGAAGAGTGCAACCGTTGGATCTAAAGAAAAATAGAATGGGGTCTACAGTGACCCATCGCATTGGCACAGTGAAGTGAACAGTGATTGATCGCATCGGAGGAGAACAGAACATCGGAGCATTCTATTGAAAGCAGCGTTTGCGATTATCGCATCAGGACTTTCGCAAAGGCTCATCGCATCGAAGCATAAGTAAAGTTCGGCGAGTGGGCCCTTGTGTATTAAAATGATCTATTATCATTATATCATCGAAAGTTATTTAAGTTATATAACACGTCAGTTCATATGTTAAAAACACCTTACAATTATGCCGAGAATTGAAATGTATTATAAAAAAAGCGCAGTTACATACATGCAGGAGTTACGCAACAGCAATGAACAGAAAGGCATACAGAGAAGAAAAATACAGACACAGTCACAGAAAAGACAAATACACAGTGATCCAAGAGGCTGAATGAGTTGAGCTGGAGTTCTCATTGTAATTAAATGTAAATGTTTTAATTGGTTTATATTGTTTGTGATGCATTAGCAAGTCTCTGGAAGAAAACAAAAATCCTATTGTAATATTAAAATTAGTACATACAGTTATATTTTCTAAGTGAGCTGGAAAAGAAATGAGAAGGCAGAGGGATAAGAGGTATGGCTATCCATTTCAAATTCCCTAAGGAATACAAACAGTCATAAGGAAATCTCTATAAATGATATCACCTTGATGTGCATAGAGAGGTTAGAGAGTGAGGTTAGAGAATGCAGAGTATGAAAAATTGAGGCAGAGAAGATAAGAAAGAGAGGAGCAGAAAGAGATGCTACAGAACATAGCTGATATCTGAGGTAAATCAACAAACATTTTCTTTTGATTGAATGAGGAAGTTGGAGCTTCCCTATCAAGTTGAAGCTTGATAGATGTCAGTTGTAGCTGACTGAGGTTGAAGCCTACTGTAGGGTGGAGCCTGCAGAAAATTAGTAGTGAGAGGGAGTTGGAGCTTGGCTTTGCATCACAACAATAATAAGATGTGGTTTTCTCCCTTTATGGGTTTCCACTTATATCTGTTGTCTTTGTGTGTGTTTCCTATGTGTTGATATGATCTACCCAGTCTGCTTAATGTTTGCTGCTCTCATAATAAGTTTGGTGTCACATTAATTTAATACTTGTTGCAAAATATTAAGACTGTTCACATATTAAAGTTGGTTATAAAATTAAGCTGTAAATAAGCTTGATGAAAAGTTTAAAAAACTTATGTATATGTTAAATTGATTCACCTTCCCCCCCCCCCTTTCAGTTTAACTAAGGATTCAACAATTGGTATCAGAGCCAGTTCCTTTAGTACCAATTAACCACTGAAAGGAGATCCCAGGTCCCCAGGATGGCTAGTCAAGAAGGAAGCTCAACCAATAAAGCCGATTTTTTCACCGGTGCTAATTATGCCTTCTGGAAAATTAGAATGAGAGCATACATAATGTCTCTAGGAATAGAAGTTTGGGCTACTGTGGAATTTGGATATGCCCCAAAGGCAACTGACCCAGAGAGAGAAGATAAACAAGAATTTGTAGCAAATGCAAAGGCCATGAATGCAATCTTAAATGGACTATGTGAGGCTGAATTTATCAAAGTAATGCACAACAAGACTGCCAAAGCAATGTGGGATACGCTTGAATACATCCATGAGGGAAATAAAAAGGTAAAGACAACCAAACTTCAAGTATGTAGAGCTCAATTTGAAAATTTAAAAATGAATGATGATGAAGATGTTGCCAGCTTCTTCTTAAGAGTTTCAGAAATTGTTAACAATATGAAAGCTCTTGGAGAAACCATACCAGAATGTGTAATTGTACAAAAGATTCTAAGATCTCTTCCACCCAGTTTTAACCCCAAGGTGTCTGCCATCGAATAAACAGTTGATTGGGAAACCTTGACCATGAACCAGTTACTTAGAAATATAACAGCCTATGAGATGAGACTCCCACAGAAGAAGCCAAGTGCGAGGGAGGCAACTTTTAAGATAAAAAAGAAGAAATAAGAAAAGGAAGATATATGTTCTTGCTCTGATGAAGAAGAGGCCAAGTTTGTCAAGAAAATGGATAGAGGCTTAGGTAAATACAAAGGTAAACTTCCATTCAAATGATTTAATTGTGGAAGAGTTGGACACTATGCTGCTAAGTGTCCTCATAAGAAAGCAAGGAATCAGGCTCATGAATAAGAGAAAACTACATCAAAGAACTAGAAGAAAGGAAAGAAATTCAATAGAAAATCTTTCTATGCTCAACAAGACAACAGTGCATATGAAGACTCAGATGAACCCTCAAGTGAAGAAGGAACCTCTGAATTTTTATTGATGGCCATAGAAGAACTTGAAGGAATCCTTCTAGAAGATGAAGAAGAAGATGAAGTTGACCTTGGGGGGAGCTAAGAATTGCCTTGGAGGAGATTGACAAACTCAAACTGAAGTGCAGAAAACAAAAAGACATTCTCCTCAAGTATGTAAGAGAAGAGCAAAATTCAGAAGTCCTCATGCAGCTGAAGGTAGAGCTTGAAGAAGCCAAGAAGATAGAAGACATGTTACTTAAGAAAATCAAGGATAAAACTTAGAACAACAAAAGTTGGAAGAAAAAGTAGTATGTCTGAGGAAAAAATTAGAAAATGCTCAAAGGAAAGTGTCTATAAATTTTTCTCAAACACCAAGCTCTGGTAAGTTGAACAAAATTCTGGATGCTCAAAGATCTCCTCTGATAAAAACTGGGATAGGCTATGAAGGAGAATCAAGTAAAAGCAAAGAAAAAGAAAACAAAAATATTATTTTTGTAAAAGCAAAGAAGGCTAATGAAGCAGCGCAAATAATTCTTACAAAAGAAGAAACATGTAATGAGGGAGACAAAAACCAGAAGAAACCTTTAATAACAAAGAATGAAATAAATACTCAGACAATAGAAAAATGATCATATACCCCTGAGTATGTCAACTTTGGAAGCCATCAAAGGAGATTATTCCCTCCTATGAAAAATGCCACTTGTTATGCCTGCCACAAGCTGGGACACATTGCTGCTTATTGTCATACAAGGAGGAGTAATTCAAACTAGCAAAAGATGCAAACAGTGAAGAGACTGTCTCAAGCAAACAAATGGAGAAGACAACCTCACATTAGGTATGCAAATTGTTTCTATGGTTACTATTTTTATTATAAGAAGTTTGGCTATAAAATCATTGAGTGCAGAAAATATGGACAAAGATTGATGTTCAACACCTCAAGGAGGTTTATGAATCAAGGAGATTTTACTCATACTCACAATTCTGCGAAAATTATGATCAAATGCTGTGTATGCAGTAAAATTGGACATATGCCTTCCAAATTTCCTCTCCGAGGATGTGGTTCATCATCTCGCAAAAGATACCAAACAAAAGGATGTTTCCAGTGGAAAAAGAAGGTGAATAAATGTGACCTGACTCTAACTGCTCAAGACCTGAAAAGCCAATGGTATTTGGACAGTGGCTGCTCAAAACATATGACTGGAGACAGAAGAAAGTTTGTAACTTTTGATGAAAATAAATCTTGTAATGTTACTTTTGGCAACGATAAATCAGGAAAAATCAAAGGAAAAGGCTCAATCGGCCTAGATAATGGCAGAGGAAAGGCCCAAGATGTACTATTTGTAGATGGGCTGAAAGAAAATTTGTTGAGTGTCAGTCAAATGTGTGATAAAGGCTGTGAAGTTCTTTTTAGAGCACAAGACTGTGAAGTCAGATCAAGCACCACAGGAAAGACTCTGCTCAAAGGTGTTCGAATAGAGAGTAATGTTTACATAGTGAAAGAGGAGGATGAAGCATGCCATCTTAGCAAACTTGAGGAGTCATGGTTATGGCGTAGGAGGTTGGGACATCTCAGCTTCGACCATATCATCAAACTGAGCAAGAAGAAAGCTGTCAGAGATATGCCAGAAATAAAAAGGCCTTCAAATACCATATGCAAATCTTGTCAATTGGGCAAAAAGACCCGCACATCCTTTAAGGCCAAAGATGAGCTATCAACAAGAAGACCACTCCATCTTGTGCACATGGACCTGTGTGGACCTGCAAGAACTAAAACACCAAGTGGAGAATCCTACTTCATGCTGATAATAGATGATTTCTCCAGAATTACATGGGTTGCATTTCTCAAGAATAAATCAGAAGCACTGGATAAATTCAAAATATTCAAAGCATTAGCATAAAGTCAAACAGGATGCAAGCTAAAATGCATCAGATCAGATAGAGGAGGTGAATTCACAGATTATGACTTTGCAGACCTATGCAATGAACATGGGATAAATTAACAATTTTCTATTGCAGGGACACCTCAACAGAATGGAGTAGCAGAGAAACAAAACAGGTCTGTACAACAAATTGCTAGAGCCATGATGCAAGAGAGTAATATTCCTCAAACCTTCTAGGCAGAATCAGTACACACAGCCATGCATATCCTTAACAAAGCTCATTTAAGGCCAAGCAATGACAAGACTCCCTATGAACTATGGCATGGTAAACCAGCTTCAATCAAGCACTTTAGAGTCTTTGGAAGCAAGTGTTACATAAAGAATAATGATGAAAATCTGGGGAAGTTTGATGCAAGAGCAGATGAAGGGATATTTCTAGGATATGCATCCAAGAGTAAAGGGTATAGGTGCTACAACAAGACTCTTTGAAAAATTGTAGAAAGCATTGACGTAAGATTTGATGAAGAACTTCCAAACAAGACAGGAAGTACATACTGCAGCAGTCCTTCAGACAATCATGAAGAATAAAACCACGATGATGAAAAAACAAGCAAGACAACAGAAGATGCTGAACTGAGCTCGAAAGGCCCCTCAAGATACACTCAAAAGAACCATCGAGAAGATCAGATCATTGGAGACAAGAGTGTAGGAGTCCAGACAAGAGGGCAGCTAACTGAACTGATAGAAGAGGTATACATAGCCATGATATCACAAATAGAGCCCAAGAAGTTTGAAGAAGCCAACAAAGACAAGTATTGGGTGAATGCTATGAATGAAGAATTGGACCAAATTGAGAAGAACAATACCTGGGAATTAGTTCCTAGACCCATTGAGAAAAATGTGATAGGCTCAAAATGGGTATTCAAGAATAAAATGAATGAACAAGGACATGTAATCAGGAATAAAGCCAGACTTGTATGCAAGGGATATTCACAAATCGAAGGTCTGGATTACGATGAAACATTTGCCCTTGTAGCTAGAATGGAATCCATCAGAATGTTTCTGGCCTTTGCAGACTACCATGACTTCAAGGTATATCAAATGGATACATGTGAAATCTGCCTTTCTGAATGGAGATCTAGAAGAAGAAGTCTACATGGAACAACCAGAAGGATTCTCATTAACAGATAAGGAAGACTATGTGTGTAGACTAAAGAAGGCTCTATATGGACTGAAACAGGCTCCTCGTGCTTGGTACTCAAGGCTGGATAAGTACTTGCAAAAACAAGGCTTTAAGAGAGGAGGAGTAGACAACAATCTATACATAAAATCCCATGAAAATGAACTCCTGATTGTTGTAGTATATGTTGATGACATTATGTTTGGAAGCAACAAAGATGAGCTAGCAAAAGGATTTGCTGAAGAGATGAAATTAGAGTTTGAGATGTCTATGATTGGAGAGCTCACTTTCTACTTAAGACTTCAAATTCAACAAAATAACATAGGTACATTCATCTCACAAGGAAAATACTTAAAAGAGTTGTTGAAAAAGTTCAAAATGGAAGACTACAAACCTGTGTCAACCCCCATGATCACTGGATGAAACTTATGTGCTGATGATGGATCTGCTGATATAGATCAAAGACTTTATAGATCCATGATAGGAAGTCTGTTGTATCTAACAACATCAAGACCAGACATCATGTTGGCAGTAGGACTTGTGGCTAGATATCAAGCAGCACCAAAGCAAAATCACCTTCTAGCAGTCAAAAGAATACTTAGATATCTACAAGGAACTGTACAGTATGGGCTATGGTATCCAAAAGGTAAGAGTTTCACCTTGACAACATATATAGATGCAGATTGGGCCAGTTGTGTGGATGACATGAAAAGCAAAAGTGGAGGTGCGTTCTACTTGGGAAAAATTATGGTGGCATGGCTAAGCAAGAAACAAACATCTATCTCTCTATCTACAGCAGAAGCAGAATACATAGTAGTAGCAGCATGCTGCACACAAGTCATGTGGATGAAGCAAACCCTCCAAGACATGAAGGTAAGCATTGATGAACCTATCTCTATCAAATGTGATAATACAAGTGCTATAAGTATTTCAAAAAATCCTGTACTTCATTCAAAAACTAAACACATCCCAATAAAGTACCATTTCCTAAGAGAACAAGTAGCACAAAAGGTAGTGAAGTTGGAATATGTGCCAACAAAAGAAAAAATAGCAGATGTATTCATAAAACCTCTTTCTAGAGAGCCATTCGAATATCTGAGAAACAAAATAGGGGTAGTGTCTTCAGATACTACTCCTTGAAAGAAAAGGAAAGCTTCATTCTAGGGGGAGAACAGAAAAGAAGACATCATTCCAGGGGGAGATCAATCAACCAAGAGAGCTATAAAAAGGCAAAAGCAACTAAACAAAGCCTAAAACAAGTCCTCAAGGTCAGAGCAACATGGACGAGATTTAAAAGCACACTGGGAAATGAGCAACCCTTTGCCATTGATGTCAAAGGGGGAGGAAAAGTGAGCACTAGAAGAAAGGGTCCTAAAAGACAAGCAGAGGAAGTGTATTGCCATCAATGCCAAAGGGGGAGACTGTTGGAAATGTTTTCATTGATGGAAAATGAGACAACATAGAAGAGAAATGAGAGAAAAGAGGCAGAAATATGTAGAGAGAGTCGACTAGTAGCAAAAGAAGCAAGGTAGTACAAGACAGAGGTTGCAGAGACAGAGATAGGAGGTAGAGCAGTGAAATGAAATGGTCGAGCAGCAGAGAAAGGCTGCAGAAAGCACAGTGACATAGAGACAGAGAATAACTGAGGCGGAGATAGAGAATACAAAGGCAAAGCCATTAACAAACCAACAGTGAAATGATTGCAGGAGATGCGAAACCGTGCAGAAAGGGTGGAATCGAGAAGCTAAATAACAGTAGGGTTTTGTGTATATAGGTTAATACACAATCAATACTTTTAAACAAAGAATATAAGTTAAAATAAACCTTTCATGCGAAGTTATACAATACTGGAACCCGGAATCAAGAGCGGAACCCTGAGCAAACAATGAAACCAACACTAAAAAACTAGTGGGTTTGCGCGTTGGTTGAAGTGGTAAGCAGTATTGCCAAAATGAACACGATATATGTCATTGATGGCCACGTGTCCTAAAGCTGTTTTCAAATACAACTTTTTTCGCGTAATTTTGGAGAATTATGTGATGAGCATATAAGTTACGGGATATTGTGCGTCGCCCATCGGATGGGGGTCCAAAGCTCAACTGGTGCACGAGAGCAGATTGACTGTCCGATCAAAGGAGAATTTCCGGGGAAAAGAACCAATACTGTGGGCCCAAGTATAGTTATATGAAGTGTTGGGTTAATGTTATAAGCCTTGGTTGAAAGGTTATAAATGCTTGTGCGTTTAGTAAAAGGCATCAAATCCATTGTTATAACGTTAAGTGATAAGGTCAGGAATATGCAAGTGTTTATCAGGTTCAAACCTTAGAGAGCGGGTTAATAGGTTATGCGTCGAGTTAATACACTTGACATAATAAACAAAGGAATGGGTTCAATATAATATGAGCGCAGTATTAATACAGGGATTTTAAAACATTGTATATGGGGATACAAGTTGCAGTGGGCCCAGTTGGAGTATTGTGTTAATGGTTAGTGATTAACCATTGGAGAAAATATTGAATGGTTGAATTTTTTATATATATTAACTGTGGACCCTGATTATGTTGTGGATTGACGAAGAGGTAACCCAAACTTTAGATAGTGCATTATATCATTACAAACAAGACGAGTTAAAATAACTCTAGAGCCCGAAAGGTTATATTACTACATATATTAGCGCTGGGTTTAAGTCTGAGTCAAAGACTTAATATAATGTTGACGAAGGATATTATATGTGTAGTGTGGGACCCCCCCCCCCCCCCCCCCCCTACATAAAATTCCGAGAATCTTAACCCAAGCTGGAGGATACATAAGCGCTATTCTAAGAATATTAACCCAAGCGGAAAAGTTTATATATATGTATAGCGCTTTATATACAAAGGACCAAGATTACAATACAAAGCAGATGTACTATAGTCTTTTTCACGAGATTAACAAGACAAAAGGTTCTATTGTTCGAGTTAAAACAAACAAAGTACCACATGGTGGGACCCTCAAGTATTGCATCGGAGAAACTAATGGCAGCGGAACATGTTAACAAAAGTTTCGATGGAAGCGGACCTGATTCACTTATAGACCGTGAGACCTATATTTGTTTGAATTCCACCTCAAAGCACATCGAAGCAAGTTATCGCATCGAAAGTAAAGTGCAATTGAACAATCTGTTGAATATTGCGATCGCGATGGTGCGATCCAATCGCAACCGTCGGATCATTGAAGAGTGCAACCGTTGGATCTAAAGAAAAACAGAGTGGGGTCTACAGTGACCCATCGCATCAGCGTAGTGAAGTGAATAGTGATTGATCGCATCGGAGGAGAACAGAACGTCGGAGAATTCTATTGAAAGCAGCGTTTGCAATTATCGCATCGGGACTTTCGCAAAGGCTCATTGCATCGGAGCATAAGTAAAGTTCGGTGAGTGGGCTCGAAAGGGAATTTTGTGTATTAAAATGATCTATTATCATTATATCATCGAAATTTATTTAAGTTATATAATACGACAGTTCATATTTTAAAAACGCCTTACAATTATGCCGAGAATTGAAATGCATTATATAAAAAGCGCAGTTACATACATGAAGGAGTTACGTAACAGCAATGAACAGAAAGGCATACATAGAAGAAAAAGACAGACAAAGTCACAGAAAAGACAAATACGCAATGATCCAAGAGGCTGAATGAGTTGAGCTAGAGTTATCATTGTAATTAAATGTAAATGTTTTAATCGGTTTATATTGTTTGTGATGCATTGGCAAGTCTCCGGAAGAAAACAAAAATTCCACTGCAATATTAAAATTAGTACATACAGTTATATTTTCTAAGTGAGCTGGAAAAGAAATGAGAAGGCAGAGGGCTAAGAGGTATGGCTATCCATTTCAAATTCCTCGAGGAATAAAAATAGTCATAAGGAAATCTCTATAAATGATATCACCTTGATGTGCATAGAGAGGTTAGAGAGTGAGGTTAGAGAATGCAGAGTATGAAAAATTAAGGCAGAGAAGATAAGAAAGAGAGGAGCAGAAAGAGATGCTACAGAACAGAGTTGATATCTGAGGTAAATCAACAAACATTTTCTTTTGATTGAATGAGGAATTTGGAGCTTCCATATCAAGTTGAAGCTTGATAGATGTCAGTTGTAGCTGATTGAGGTTGGAGCCTGCAGAAAATCAGTGGTGAGAGGGAGTTGGAGCTTGAATTTGCATCATAACAATAATAAGATGTGGTTTTCTCCCTTTATGGGTTTCCACTTATATCTGTTGTCTTTGTGTGTGTTTCCTATGTGTTGATATGATCTACCCAATCTGCTTAATGTTTGCTGCTCTCATAATAAGTTTGGTGTCACATTAATTTAATACTTGTTGCAACATATTAAGATTGTTCACATATTAAAGTTGGTTATAAAATTAAGCTATAAATAAGCTTGATGAAAAGTTTAAAAAACTTATGTATATGTTAAATTGATTCACCTCCCCCCCCCTCTCAGTTTAACTAAGGATTCAACAGAATATACAATGAAATTGTGAAGCATATGATCAAATCAATCATTGTGGCTTATTGGTGTGATTGGTTGATGATTCGTTAATGATATAAGTTTGATATCAGATGGGTATTATTTCATGATAATGTTATTTGGCCAAGCCCAAAGGGGCATTGTTTTTTCTGTTGTAGCCCAAAACAAGAGGGGAATCATCTTGTCTATTGCAACTAGATCCCTAGGGGAAAATTCAATCGAGTATAATGTTGATTTTATTTGTAAAGGCATAATTTTTGTTAGAATTTTTTGTTGGTAGAAGGGGTATCCCTTTTTTTTTGTAGTTGTGTTGGTCGAGCCCAAAAGGGCATCATTATTTGATTGTAGTGTTGACACAAGGAGAAAATATCGTTTGGGTATAATGTTGTTGGCTGAGCCCAAGGGGCATCATTTTGGTTGTAATGTTGTTCGTTGATCCAATGGGCATCACCATGTTACTGGCCAAGAAAAGAGACATTGTTTTGCAACATTATCACGTTGTTGGGCGAGATCGAGGGGAATTTCTTTAATCACGACATTATTAATTGAGCCGAGGAGGCATCATTGTGAAGTTGGATGATTCTAATGGGCATCGCTTTGATCATAGTGTTATTGGTTGAGCCAAGAATGCATCGTTGTGTAGTTGGAAAAATCCAAGGGACATCACTTTGATCATGGTGTTATTGGACAGGCCAAGGAGGCCTCTTTGTATAGATAACCAAGCCAAAGGGACATGACCTTGATCACAATGTTACTCGCTGATTTTAGGGGCATTTTTACAATGTTATTGGATTTTGGTCGAGATCAAGGGGTATTGTTTTGATTTCAGTGTTACACGAGCCCAAGGGATGTTGTATTGACCCATGTCTAAACTGAGCCTAGAGGGCTTTGATTTAAAAGTTAAAGGTTATACACAGTTGACGTGGTATGATTATCAGTCAACTTTATTTTTGTTATGTTGTGAACTAACTTTAAAAAATTTGGGACTCGATCTGATCATCTGCCCACACCTAATTACAATGATTTATACATACATGCATACATACACACACACACACACACGGAGATATATATATATATATATATATATATATCTCCGTGTGTGTGTGTGTGTGTATGTATGCATGTATGTATAAATCATTGTAATTAGGTGTGGGCAGATGATCAGATCGAGTCCCAAATTTTTTAAAGTTAGTTCACAACATAACAAAAATAAATCATAATAATAGTGAGGCTAGCCACATCGTGCAACATGATTGGTTATATTTTTTCTATTATACACTTGAGGTCACAGGTCCAACCTATGAAAATTGATAGGTCATATTTAAAATTTGTTTATTATACACAGTTTGCATTTTGTCGCACTATTAACAAATAGGAAAGGATAATTTTGTTGAAGCCATTTCCAGAATTTGAGCATTTTGTAGAAGTGCACTTGGGAATGGGAAATTTTTAGAACCCTTAATTTAATATATTGTTTTGTATGGATTGTTGACGGTGTTAGAAATCCATCAACCAAGGGGGTCTCCCCTATGTGAAGTCCTAATTAGACCTCACACCGTCTGGAATAGGAGCCCCATCTAGAGTATCGACCCAATTGCAATATATAATTATATATTTTCCTTGGCTTTAGCTGTAAGTGTGCCTAGTGAATGTTCAATTGCAGGTGTATCAAGGTTTTTCTAATATAGGGGGAGGAAAGGTGAGCCTCTAAGGGAGAGGTAATAGTACCACACTAGTATAGGCGCACACAAGCAAAATAGAATCGCCTAACATCAAGCAGAATAGTACATATAGATGTGATGATTGTTACAACCATTACAACACATTGTCAATAAGATAAGCACTAAAATAACCGAAATAGTTCAACTAATTTATTATAGGTGAAAGAAAACATGAATCATTGAAATTCACAAAACAATCTCACAAATATTAAGAATCCATGCATGAAAACATGTTGGCCATCAAGCGTCAAGTATTGAGTAAAAGTCCCAAGATATATGAATACAACGAACATCACTAGCTCCAATAGTGGAGTGATGGAGCCACGACTTGCTCCCCAAAAGCACTAACTTTGTCTCTCTGATGCATTATGGGATAATCCAAGTTGAAAAAGGCCTTTTACATGAGCTATGAGGGTGTATATATAAAAAATGGGGTGACCATTCACCTCCCTTGTGACTCTTGGACAACCCTCATGGTTGTTCGACTTCTCTATGAATTTTATACTATTACATGACTCTTCATATTTTGTACATGTTCCAATATAAATTTACATAATCAGCTGAGAGCAGTCAGCATGGATTGCATCCCTGGCATGTAAGAAATGCCAAGCCACTCTTTTCTGCTACTTTCTTTGATAAGAGATATATCCAATACTTCTTCTTCATAAGAGATATGATTTGTTCTTCATATACACTATCCAAAGGGTTGTGAATTAGTATGGGGTATTCATGCAGTCTTGATATTTGGTCTTCTGTTGTAATATAGTTTTCATTTTCCTTCTCGCCTAATGATAATCTTATCTCTTCAACTCCATAGTCGTCTTCTGGCATGGTATCCTTCTCCTTTCCCTCCATCATCATCATGTCATGATAAGATAGAGTACCTAGAACTGAAATTCATTCATGACAAGATGATATTAGTACTAAAAACACTAATATAACATGCTTCATGAAATCAATTTTTAAGGTTGGAACTGGTGACTGGTTGAGTGAATGACTCAAGGATTGATAGTTACATAGGTAAGGGTTCAAGAATGAGGCTATATACTACGTAATGCATAGTTTAGGATGGCCTGGATTAAGTTATTGTGCACTTGAGGGGTTCAAAATCTCAAGGCTAGGGCTTGAAGCCTAATATTTCCCAATGTGCAGTTATGGAGGGAAAAAATCCAAGGGGTTACACAATTGCATAGTTTAAGAGCTCAAGGATGAGGCTTGATGCTTGAGACTACACAATTGAGGGGCCCAAGGAGCTAGGCTAGGGGCTTGATGATGAAAAGAAAAACTCCACTATAAGCAGGTTCACCTTTCATTTTACAAAATGAACCTGCAAACTCAAAACTGTATCAAATGCAGATTCATAAACCCGATACTTCGATCTTGTGACCTATGGGTTATGGTCCACTCTGCTTCCACTGCACCACTCCGATGACACATACAATCTACATGTGTATTGCAAATCATCTCTTCGAAAATTTCTCAGGAATATAAATACTCCACTTAATCAATGGTTTTAATATCCTTCGGTTCCCTTATATCTTTGATGTATTCAACGGTGTTGATGATCAGAACCTTTTAAAACAGTGCCTTGGCTCCTCTCGACAATGTAATATCATAATACAATGAATCAATCTTTCAACCCCTTTGAAACAAATACTAAACCTTGAGCTTATGGCTTTAAACCCATGGAGTGATTATTTAAATCTCCGTCATAAAACATTGTAATCAATGTTTATATCCCTCGGCCCCACATATTCAAATCTCAAATGTTCATCAATCATTTGCAAATAGAAAGAACGCTGACCATACTTCACCTTTAACTGTCATGCAGCTTTCAAAGTGAGCGCCCTTGGATCTTCCGCCTTCACCATTGAACGAAAATCGCATTATTTCCAGAATAGAACTTTAACACACAAAAAAAATGTGAAATAGGCAGTTTTATAAACATGGCATGTTGAAAACTTATTGGATCGCATTTTTATTTCTAAAACCGCTCCTCAGCCAAAAGACACGCGAGACCAACGGTATTATTAGACAAAACCGCTCAATTTAAAATGGAAGTAAAATGCGTTCAACGCAGAGTTCACTCTGTAGTTTAATTCACTCCCATTATACCTTGTCTTCTTCACCTTACCACTATGAATCTACCTCATCCCGATTCAAGTCAGCCAACAAAGCAACAACATTTCTATCCTAGCTGGTATTTCTTTAGAAACTAGAGATTCAATGCTAGATTTTAATACGCTCAATAACCAGAGTTTAATAATGCTTGTGTCCTTCAAAACCCCATCAATTTCTATCGAACCTTTACACAGAATTTTAAAACGCATTCAATATTGATTTAAGGCAAGCGTATAAAATACAACTGTCTTCTCTCTGTTATAAACCAACAATTTGTAAATCGATTTAATTGATCTCAATCAAAGGACATGACTCAATGCTTGTGAACCTTTAGACAGAGTTTCAATATGTTTTAAATGAACAGAATCGATTAACACTGCCCAATCTAAGGAAAACCAAGATTTTCATTCCCTTTTTGAATCGATTTCACAGGATTGAATAAATTTTAAATCTGCCATGCTCCAACTCATTCTGTGGCACTCTGGACAGGATCGCCATCGACCCTTACAGTGGTCGATGGGCAATAAACCAACACGAAAATTTATTTGTAAATCTAACTCATAAACAAAATCATATTTGAACACACAGAATTCCATATAACAACACATTATATTATGTACAAACGCATGATTACATCTAAGGCACTTCAGCCTTAGTAACAAATTCACATATGACTACATTGCATCCACTCACTCCCTCTCACACATTACAAACTCGTCGTTTATATAGAAATTACAAAATATCATGAATCGGTTGAGATGCACAAATATCTCCCGAGCTTTCTGAAACGAACCCTTAATCTTCTATTGTGCACGCCTGGTAGATCATCTCACTCAATCAGTTACAGAAATTCAATATTGGTTTTAACAATTTTTTCCCCAATTTGTGTGACCGTTCGCATACCCGTCTCTTCAGCTTTAGATTCGAATTTGAATTCAAATCGGCTCAGATGCCCTTTCATCAGACTCCTGAGGCACAACAATTTATGACCTCCTGGTCATATGTCTTCTCTAACTGTCAGAAATTCTACTCACGTCATCTGTGGATCTGCTCCTTGCGATCTTCCTGTAACAACATGCTTGAACAATTCTACCCACATCCTCTGTGGAATTTTCCTCTGTGAGCTACAACAAAACCTCTACAATAGCAAGTCATCCCTGCTACCAGATACCTCACAAAGCTTCTCTCTTGAGCTCAGTCTTTCGTCATCTCTTTGGTTCGCTCCTATGGAACCATTGAGCACTTCTGCTCTAGGTTGCTGCAATATTCTCACCTTCCTATGCTGTTACCTTCACAAAACATAAAAATCACAAGCTTAACAAAACTTCACAAAAGTGTACCTCTTCTTCCTCTGTACACAAACTCCTTCTCCACAGGAAATCATTTTCCCGCTCTGATACCACTTGATGAAAAGCGAAACCCACTATAAGAAAGTTCACCTTTCATTTTACAAAATGAACCTGCAAAATCAAAACTGTATCAAATGCAGATTCATAAACCCGTTACTTCGATCTTGTGACCTGTGGGTTATGGTCCACTCTGCTTCCACTGCGCCACTCTGATGACACATACAATCTACATGTGTATTGCAAATCATCTCTTCAAAAATTTCTCGGGAATATAAATACTCCACTTAATCAATGGTTTTAATATCCTTTGGTTCCCTTATATCTTTGATGTATTCAATGGTGTTGATGATTAGAACCTTTTAAAACAGTGCCTTGGCTCCTCTCGGCAATGTAATATCATAATATAATGAATCAATCTTTCAACCCCTTTGAAACAAATACTAAACCTTGAGCTTATGGCTTTAAACCCATGGAGTGATTATTTGAACCTCCGTCATAAAACATTATAATCAATGTTTATATCCCTTGGCCCCACATATTCAAATCTCAAATGCTCATCAATCATTTGCAAATAGAAATAACACTGACCATACTTCACCTTTAACTCTCGTGCAGCTTTCAAAGCGAGCGCCCTTGGATCTTCCGCCTTCACCATCGAACGAAAATCGCATTATTTCCAGAGCAAAACTTTAACACACAAAAACAATGTGAAATAGGCAGTTTTATAAACATGATGTGTTGAAAACTTATTGGATCGCATTTTTATTTTTAAAATTGCTCCTCAGCCAAAAGGCACGCGAGACCAGTGGTATTATCAGACAAAACCACTCAAATTAAATGGAAGTAAAATGCGTTCAACGCAGAGTTCACTCTATAGTTTAATTCGCTCCCATTATACCTTGTCTTCTTCACCTCACCAATGTGAATCGACCTCAACTCGATTCAAGTCAGCCAACAAAGCAACATCGTTTCTATCCCGGTGAAATCGCTCCGAACTAGGGTCGATGTTAGATTTAAAAATACGCTCCAATAACCCGGAGTTTAAGAATAGCCGTCCTTCAAAACCCCATCAATTTCTATCAAACCTTTACACATAATTTTAAAAACGCATTTAATGCGATTTAAGGCAAGCGTACTAAAATACAAGCACATCTTCTCTCTATTATAAACCGACAATTTTTGTAAATCGATTTAATCGATCTCAATCAAAGAGACAGGACTCAATGCTTGTGAACCTTTAGACGGAAATTTAAATATGTTTTAAATGAATAGAATCGATTAACCTTTAATCTAGAAGCATCATTTTGTTCGCAAATTGACTGTAGGCTTGGTGTTCAAATCCGCCACGCTCCAACTCATTCTATGGCACTCTGGACAGGATCACCATCGACCCTTACAGTTTTAGGTTTTAACCCTGAACATAAATTATCTACACACGAATCTTATAACAGAAAATAAACAATAGCGAGAGCATAAAACATAAAACAGATAAACACAGATATTTTCCCATGGATCCCAAATCGGGACGACCAGCTTGATTTTTCATTATATTCCTTTTAGTGTTACAACACATATATATACATGCCGAAGCATACATAAACCCCAATCCATAAACCCTGGATTAGAACATAACCGTAGTTCCCTTGACCGGATTTACAAAAATACCAGGGGCCGAAAACCATCGTGCCCCAATACCATGTGCAAAACCATGGACGCGGACTACCCACCAGAAATTAAGGACCAAAAATACTGCCCCCCGCTATCGCCCCCCCTCTTACCCCCTCGTGTGTGCTTAGTCGTGGAAATAATATAACACATACCCAACAATAGTGGTCGATGGGCGATAAATCAACACGACAATTTATTTGTAAATCTAACTCATAAACAAAAGCATATTTGAACACACAGAATTCCATATAACAACACATTCTATTATGTACAAACGTAAAATTACATCTAAGGCATTTCAGCCTTAGTAAAAAATTCACATATGACTACATTGCATCTGCTCACTCCCTCTCACACATTGCAAACTCGTTGTTTATATAGAAATTACAAAATATCATGAATCGGTTGAGATGTACAAATCTCTCCTGAGCTTTCTCAAACGAACCCTTAATCTTATATTGCACACACCTAGCAGATCATCTCACTCAATCAGTTACAAAAATTCAATATCGGTTGTAATAGATTTTGCCCCAAATTTGTGTGACCGTTCGCATACCCGTCTCTTCAGCTTCAGATTCGAATTTGAATTCAAATCGGCTCAGATGCCCCTGCATCACTTTGGCACTGAATTTTCCTAATATGCAGTTTTGGGAGGCAGAGGAGGCCAAGTGACTACACAACTATTCATATCACGAGATCAAGGCTAATACTTGTGGCCTAAGATTGCATAATGCACAGTTATGGCTGGGCTAGAGACAAGGATTGCACAATTTTTGAGCTCAGGTGTTGGGCTTGAGCATTGAGATTCGACGGTGCGCAGTTCTAGAAGGCATAAATTGTGAATTGCGTAGTCCCAAGAGGCAAAGCTACTACTTGAGGGCTTAGACTCTGCAGTGTTCAGTTCCGAAGGGATGAATGAGGCTTAGTGACCTGGTCAGGGATTTTTCCCAATTTTGACTGTGTTGGATTAGTGAGAAAAATTTGAACAAGCAATAATTGAATATGGTGACACACTTATATCACTTGAAAACATGACAAGGAACAATTAAAACACATGAACAACATACTTCCCCTCAATGCGACAAATTTGTAACGACTTACACCAAGTGTGACACCAACAATACACTTTGCGACAGTGACGACACTTTTGTGATAGTGCTTGAAACTTTGGAAATGAGCGTGATACATGTTTACATTGTAATTACAACTCATTAACACAATACTACCCCTTGAAACATACTGTAACCCCACTTTACATGATAAGTGACACTTCCCATGCCGAAAGACGACACTTACTATATGAGAAGAAAAGTGCGAATGACACTTGTGATATTAAAACAATGGTGAAAGAAACAAATGAAAGAGATAATATAACATGATAATGTCACTAATTAAAGTGAACACAAGAAAAAACGATAGTTGAAAACATGAAAGAGACACTCACGAAAGAGAAGGTGTGCAAAAACGACAATTTGAAAGGTTCACTAAAATAGAAGTACAATCACAACCAAAAGTGAGAGACTGTCAATGAGAGCATGTACTTACTGTAAATATAGGTTGATTATTGCAAAAAATATATCTTGATGGACCGTGCTATGCGTGTTTAAGCTTGCATAAAATAATGCGTTCATGAACCTGTTGCAGACTAAGCATGTGTGGGCAGGTGAATTCGACACTTACAATTAAAAGGAGAGTGCAAGGAATTAACAAATAATCAATCAACCAAGAAGTGACTACGGAACGACTAATCATAAGATCCAAAATAGGCTCTAAAATTAAAGCGTATGTAAAATTTTGGGGGGTGTTTGTCGTAGCGACAACACTTTGTGACATACTCGCAAAACTCCAACTTCTATGCATTGGTAAAATATTTCGTGCAGGGTCTAGTTCCTTAGGGATTATTGATTCATTTTTTATATCACTCTTGTCTCCCCACTTACCCTATGCATAAACTTAGTCTCGTTTTTCCTTTCTCGGTTGAACACAATCATAAAGCCAACCATATCACAATGTTTCAAATCAGGAGAAGGGTAATGTAGTTCACGAGCTTTAGATTTTTACAGTATAGTTTTTCATCTCCGGTGTTGCTCTGTTACCAGTAGGTCTGGATAGTACCCCGAAAGAGTCACTTAGGGAACACAAACATTTCTCTGCTACCAATAAGCCTGGTCATTACCTTGACGGATTTTTTTTCTTCACCTCCCTGCGCAGGAAGCCTTTATCTTCTTTCACTATTTATTTATTTAATTTTTATGGGACTGTGCATAGAAACTTATATATTTCATGGGAAAAAGATGGATCTCGACTTATTGAGGAAAAAAGAGGTTTTTCATTAAGATAATCATATATAAAACCTCTGATATTAGTTTTCTCATTTAGATTTTCCCCTTGTTCTTTTATACTTGATCGGATCAACGTGGAAAACTCGAAAACATAAAGAACCGAGTGTAGGAATAAGGTTTCCAAAATAGACACAAATATTATGGTTTGACACAAAGATTTCCTTATGCAAGGATCATATTTTTTGTCAGAACGTCATTGACCAAAAGGTGTAACCAAGTCAGAGAGGAAGAAAAAAAGGTTATCCAAATGTTATAGAGTCGCAAAGCATTGTTCTATTTTGGCCAAATTTTCTTTCGATCCCAAATGTGACACCCTTCATGCAAAGTGTCATTAACATAACAAAAAAGAAAATTAATGACACAAAAAGATAGAAAAACCAAAGCAAAATCAAAAGGAATCTAATCCAAAATATGATGCAAGACAAAAGCTGGAAAAGAAACAAAAGGCTATCAAAAGCGAGTGTAGGATGAGTGCAAGGAAAACAAAGGTGCAACTAGACCTACTCCTAACCTAACTAGTTATAAGTTCATGGTCACATATAATGAAATTTCGAATGTAGCCACCATAATTTCTCCTGGCCTACATACACAAATATATGATCAATTAACACTTATATAAAGTAACGCGAAACAAAAAATATAAGATATTAAATAATTTGCACAACAAATTGAAGGTATTTCATATCAGCAGAAATATGTGTCATAGCCACTAATTCTATCCAAATTGTGATATACCTTTTTGATGAAAATTTAAAAAAGATAAACTGCGAAATATCCCTATGAATACACCTTCATCTGTGTCATCCTTCTTAGAAAGAATGAGAAAATATCGAAACTTGTTATTAGAAAAAAGGTTTCTATGTAAGATGCTTCTAGGCAATCATATATTGGATCATGAATTCGAAACAATCCTCTTGAAAACCCAAAAATCCTTCACAAGATGAAATTTCAATTAAAATCAAAAGGCCGGAAGGATAATCTAGTGAGGGAAAATGGATCTGATCATATTTAGTAAACATGTCAAGACGGTGAGGACCTGACATAACCATCAACGAAGACTGAAGTGTCTCAAGTGCTTGGCTGATATCTGGGCAGTGAGATGTTAACCATAAAGATAAAAGGATGTAAACCAACGATCATTGGATTTTCTGATGGGAAAATGATAAGTTGAATGAAAATCATCAAAGACAAAATCATGATTAGATGGGTTGATTAAAGCATTAGATTCCCGAATTGTAATTAACAAGGATACACAATTTGAACAGTTTCATGAATTCTCTGAACAATAGAACCAACTTACCTGCATGTCGAATGTGACAAATAATCTTCCTGTAACTGTTGACAAATTGTACAAGCATCGTAATCATCAAAATAATTAAAGAAGAATTATAATATAGAAAATGTACGAAACTAGCCACGGTGTAATATATGAGAAAGAGGAACTTTATTCAACAAATAAATCAAGCACTTTATAAAATTCAAGATTATTTCTAGTGTCATCAAGACATCCACAAGCGAGACTAGGAGTTGATTATCCACCATATCACTTAACATATATGAATTCTTCGACCAAAGTTAATCTCCAGATTGATCAACTTCAAAAATTTTCACATTCCCAAAAGGTATACATGCCAAACCTGGATTTGATACAAGAGATTTTCATGGGGATGAATTCACCACAGTAGTATGATAAAAAACTCGATCTCGAGAAATAAGAAATTGTAATGAGAAATCCCAAAATCCATCAAGAATGAGATTGAATCTAGTGAAACAATACAAGTGAAAGAATTCTGTGAGAAAATCTAGATCTGACATGGTTAAGGAATTTTACCTAGATCATGATAATCTAACATAATCATCAACGAGAGTTGAAGTGCCTTGACTTCCTAACAAGTTCTGTAACTTTGAAAATATAGATAAGAAAATTTTATAAATTGAGTCGGATCGCAAATTGCATGTGGATAAATGTTACTGATTAAGTTACATGATTGCCATTATATGGATGGAAACTATCTACATCATTGGTTTGATCATATTTTCCAAATTCAATAAACATATTACTCAAGTAATAATATTCCCCGGATCACAGGTTTGAGGATGTATGAATCATAAAATTTTTGTGATCACACTGATTTGAAGAGTTTCCCCGATACAAAACAAGAGATGATAAGGGATGGAATCAATGATTTATAATTTCATCGCTTTATTATTCATAATGGATATTCTCAATATCCCATGTAATTTTAAGATTCAAATCATGATATAACAAACTTTAATAGGATTGAGAGTCTCCATCAAAAGTTGATGCATTGTAAATAATAGAGTAGAAATGATAGGGAGTTGAAGAGGAATAAGTGTTCATAAGGGAATATTATTTGACCGAAAAAAATTTAAGATCCAAATCCTTCAAAACAAAAAATACTTGAGAAATTGAAATATTATTTGGTGCACTTGGGCATTCATCATCACATGCATCAATTAATTCATCCTCATCAGAATGATTGTTTCCCAAGTCTTGATATTGATTAGGAAAATTGATCACATTTGATTTACTACCAAGATTACCAGATTCAATATCAACCAAGAATGATGAAACACCATCTTCAGATGGAGTATTTTTAAAAAGAGAATAAAGATTGAAATAATCTTCACATTTCTGCTCCTCTACTTGCGAAATGTGACCACCCTGCACCTGATCACTACTTATATTTGAAAGAGATCAATTGGGCAGATAAAGGGACAAGGGGTAGTGGAAAAGAGATGGTAAAGGATGACTGGTATCCAAATAAGATTCAGGAATTTTATGAGCACTAATATAATCTTGCAGAATGGAGAAATTGGTCATCACCATAGCCTTCATGAACCATTATAGTATTTCCTTCATGGGATATGAGTCCTGAAAAGTAGAAGGAGGATGAGAATATGGATTAGGAATTAGATTTTTTTGAATTCCAAACTTTTTTATCATCGTGAGGATGCGCCCTCATCATAACTGGAAAATGAGGAGGACATGGAACAAAAGAAATAACAGGTTCATCCTTTGATATTAAAGGTGTCTCATGATTTATAAGAGTTTGGAAAGTAGAGACATCAGGGGTTCAAATTCACCATGCAAAGAGATATGAACCAAACACTTAAAATTTTGCTTAAATAAATCCCAATCCGTGTCTCCTCCAGAAATTTCATAGAAAAGATGAAGTAATCGATTAGATAAATACTCAATTGATTCATTAGGCTTCACCCTTATTTGATTAATTATGTTAAGAACATCTTGGTAATCATACCTATCAAATGGTTTATGAAGCTCCTTTGCAAGTTTCTTGAATTAATGGATAGAAGCAACATGTAATGTATGACATCATCTCTTAATATGACCTTTGAATGTGAGGGTGATAAATCTAGCCATGACATCCTTTCAATGTATTCCATTAGAAAGGAAAAAATGGGCAACTCGAAACAAATGTTCACGAAGATTTAATTCACCCTCACCATCAAAATTAAATTGAAACAGGTTATGAATAACTTCCTCAGGGATGGTAAGATCAAGTTATTTATAAAATTATATTGGGATCATGATTTAGGAAAGATCCATTTTTAATAAGAGATTCAAAGCAGAATCAACGATCACATCCTGTCATCTATCCCTCCTTCTAGCACCATTTGTTTATGTTTTTGGAAATCCATCAACCAAGGGGATCTCCACGATGTGAAGTACCAATTATACCTCACACCGTTTGGAATAGGATCCCCATCTAGAGTATCAACCCAATTGCCATACATTCTTATAGATTTTCTTTGGCTTTAGCTACCAAGAAGAGAGAGAAACATGTATGTGCCTTTGTGAAAACCAAGTAAGCGTGCCTGGTGAATGTTCAATTACAGGTGTATCAAGGTTCTTCTACTACAGAGGGAGGAAAGGTGATCCTGTAAGAGATAGGTAATAGTACCACACTAGTAGAGGTACACACAAGCAAAAGAGAATCACCTAACATCAAGCATAATAGTTTACATAGATGCAACAATTGTTACAACCATTACAACACATTTTCAATAAGATAAGCACGGAAATAATTGAAATAGTTCAACTACTTAAGTACAAGTGAAAGAAAACATGAATCATTGACATTCAAAAACAAATCTAACAAATATTCACAATCCATGCATGAAAACATGATGGCCATTAGGCTCAACTATTAAGTTAAAGTCCCAAGATACATGGATACAAAAAAAATCACTAGCTCCATTAGTGGGGTGTTGGAGCCATGAATTTCTCCCCAAAATTACTGACTCTGTCTCTCAGATGCCTTATGAGGAAATCCAAGGTGAAAATGTCCTTTTACATGATCTATTAGGGTCTATATATAAAAAATGGGGTCATTATTCACATCCCTTGGGACTCTTGGACTACCCTCATGACTCTTCGACTTCTCTGACTTTTCAACTATTACATGACTCTTCATATTCTGTACATGACTCTTGGACTTCCACTTTACAATAAATTCTCTAATATAAATTTACATATTCCACATAATGATGTGGAACATGATGACTCATGACATGACATGACATGACACCGATGACTTGGACTACATGATGACATGCCAATGTCAAGCCACTCTTTGCTCTTTCTTTCTTTGATAAGAGATGTATACAATACTTCTTTTTCATAAGAGATATTATTTTTCTTCATATCCACCCTCCAAAGGGTTGTGAATCAATATGGAGTCTTTAGGTAATCATGATCTTTGGTCTTCTATTGTAATCTGGTGTTCCTTCGCCTTCTCACCCAATGATTATCTTATCTCTTCAGCTCCATAAGTGTCTTCTAGCATGATATTATTCTCCTTTCCTTCCATCATCATAATTTCATGATAATATAGAGTAAATGCAAGTGAAAACCATTCATGACAAGATGATATCATTCCAAAAAACACTAATCTAACATGATTCATGAAATCACCTGTTAGGGTTAGAAATAGTGAATGGTGTAGTGACAGACTCAAGTATTCCATAGTTCTAGAGGCAAGGGTCTAGGACTAAGGCTAGAGACTACACAATGCACAATTCTGGATGTCTTGGGTTAACTGACTTCGTAATTGAGGGTTTCAAGAGCTCAAGGCTAGGGCTTGAGGCCTAAGGTTTCCTAATGCATAGTTCTGGAGGGACAAAATCCAAGGGACTGTGCAGTTCAAGAGATCAACTATGAGGTTTGATGTTTGATACTGCACAATGCTTAGTTTTGGAAGACCAAGGCTAAGTGAAAGCACAATTGAGGAGCCCAAGGAACTAGGCCAAGGGCTTAAGAATTTAATTTTCCTACTACGTAGTTCTGGGAGGTGTTGAAGGTGTTGGACCCGCCAATTTGATAATAGTATAAAATATACTTACTTGACATGTGAAGATAGAATCTTCACCTTTTTCACTTTGATGGTGGTTGAAGAAGATGTATTGATGTTCCCATTTTAGAATGAGAAACCCTTATTCAATAAAGGAGATTGCTTCAATTATGATGAAAACATCTATAGATACATCTTACTTTTATTGATGGAGATAACTGCTTCTTTAGATGACCTTCTTTAAGAATAAGGGGATGGTCCTTGTTGTCTTCTTTGTATATTTTCATTGTAGATTACTTTATCTTGATAAGATGACTAGAGGATTCAATACTTTTTGGATGTGAATTCTTGGTTGCCTTGGTTTGATTGATGATCTACTTTAATGTAGACCCACCTAGATCTTATGACATCGAGTCATTATTAAGGCACCTAGAAATCATATGGTTGAGATAATGTGATATCGTTGGAGCTGCAATATTTAAACAAAAATATTATCATATTACTGAATATGTCATCACTTCATCAAGCCATTTTGTCACTATAATTTGTGTTGTAGGAAAACCAAACTACATCGAGAAAAAATCATTGTGATATAATGTGACTGTGCCTACTGCGTTTGATATTGAGATTTGTCTTACCTCTGAAATTGTTTCTTTACTGAGACCATATTACTATGATTTCCTTGAGAGATTGTCACTATGAGATCACAGTGTTTTCACATGACTCATCTTTACTAGAGGAGCATTGCATTATGATAGCATTAACATATAGCACCAAAGTGCGTAACTGTAGCAGTGTTATTATAGAAAATACCGAACCTGAAGTAGCATTGAGATATAGTGTCGAGACAGTGAGGAGAAGTCAATCTGGTGTACTCGTACCTTTTGCATTTTGATCTTTGTGATTTAACCTAGATCGAGTTTTGTCTTGACCGAGCTTCTTCCAAAGATAACATCCAAACTGTTGACTAATCCCTAGGTGCCTCTTAGATGCCCTTCCTTTGGCTTTAGCACCATATCTCTAATACCATGTTGAGAAATTAGGGTTTTTATTAAAATTTCTCTTCTTGATGATTACTTGTGATTTACTTCATGCTTCTTTCTCTTAGATCTTATCTTCGTTAGATTATTATGTTCTTCATCAAGTCAATTATCAAATACACAAGAAACAAAATAGTTAGGCTTGCAAGCTAGGGCCAAAAACTCTCACTCTTTGAGAGGAAAACTTGCATCAAGTTCTTCTTATAGATATTCCAATTGGCGAATACCAAGACCATGACCCTTGGCCTATGAGCCACTCCAAGACCAAGACACCCATTCTCTTTTACAATCCTCTTCTTCCACCGAGATCTTCACAGTTTTCTTAACACCGATATTTTCTGCCTTGACACTGAAACATGACTACTTGAAAGCATAATCCAAACCTAGAGATACATCACTGATATGATCTACTCAAATTTGAAGGTATCAAAGGATGAAGGAATATCTTCATAATATCTCAATTGCAAGATCTGGGATGAGGTAATCATAATTGCTCTAAATATCAAGGTAACAAATGACCATGAGGATAAGAAAGTTACCTCATTCAACAATTTGTGGTTTATATGCTATATAGAAGATGCCACATTGAGGGAAAAAGTGTTGAAGGTTAAAAGAATCAAACATTTGTAGGAAGGAAAGGGAAGTTTAGAAAATTTAGTCCTCAGAAAATAAAGAATAACATAGGTAAGATTCAATGTTATGGAAAAGTTATGGACATTACAGAAAGGAAGCTTATATCACCGAAAATATGGAGGAAGCTGAAGAAAAAAAGTCCAAGGAAAGAGGGAGTAAGAGATCTTTACTATGATTAAGATAGTATCCCTCACAAAAGGTCTTGTCATAGCTCCTAAATATTTTATAGTATATTTCTATAATAATATGCATTGTGGCATCATGGAAGCATTAGAAACAAGAGCTCATGACATCACCATAGGGAATCATGAATGACAGACGGAAAAAAATCCACGGCAGACAAATATGAATGATATAGCTCTTGGAAACCTCATTACTCAAGGAAAGGAAAAATTCATCCTAGATAAGGCTCATCATACACCAAGTCAAGAAGGAAACATCTACCAGATAGGGATATGCAATATGGTTAAGATTCTTTGATGGAATTCTCATCGAAGGATTCATGAATCTAGAGAGGAAGCAAGTGTTTTAATCAAAAACTCCAATTTTTGGAGTTCATGGGATGATGGTATGATGACATAAGAAATGAAGCAGATCAAAGGGTTGAAGATCTTTTCAATCAGGGAAGTTGTTGAAATAAGCCAAGATTATGTAAAGGTAAGTGAGGTACGTATGCTTGCATTTAATATTATAATGGCATGTTGTATGGTTGCATTTAACATGGATCACTACTTCTATCTTGAGAAGCATGATCAAAGGAAAGGATCTCCTCCTATGAAAGGATGTAGGAAGGAATTCACACTAGATGAAATCAATAGAATATGTCCTCATATGAAGTATGAGGTGTTTGACTACAATTAAGGAACAATTATTGGAATCTCTTGGGAAAATAATGTGTGAAGAAAGGAAGGAAGAGATAATGATATATGCAACCATGGTAAATGTAATCAACATCCAATAAGACTAATAAAACTTGACTAGGAAATCTCTCAGAAAGATATGAAGATTCTGATGGAAGTATGAAAAATATGGAGACCCTTGACAATGGATATCTTTGGGAGATGTGTCTACATGTATGCAGGATGATGATACCTACAGGAATATGTCATTATGAAACACCATTACAAAGGTAATTTTGATTTAAGTGTTGATTTTTTATTTTGAACAATATCTGGATGGGCTTATGCAGGACTGCCAAATGGAAGAACTGTGGATGACTTCCAAGAGGACCATATAGAAAGATGTAAGATCCTTTCGAAAATATGGCATGAAGGAATCATCATGGAATGAAGCAAGGCCAGATGTAGACTGATGGATCACTTTTTTTTGAAAGGAATAATGACATGACTGACTCATGGATGAAAGTGATGGATGGTTTGTGCCCTATGAAGAAGTCCCAAACAATGAAGACTCCATAACAAAGAATAAATCCATGAAATCGAAGGAAGGAGTTCTTCAAGAAATTGGTTGTATCATTATCTCCACCTGAGGAGCTGCTGTAGGTCCCTAATTAAGAGGGAGTCTGGAAACAAGTTTCTTACTTGGAAGAAACTTGGAAATTTTAAAGCCAAGAGGGAGCTTAGGTACATTCCTTGTGTTGGAATGAGGACATTCCTTTACTATAATATGTCCTTCCCAATTAAGAGGGAGAGATAGAAATGTCATTCTTGTATTTTCCTTGAACAAAAAACTCATGACAAATTGAAGGTTTGAACGGTGTTGAGTTTGAGGTAACCTCACATAAATACTAGTGAGGTTACCTCAAAATAACCTAACTACAATTTAGGTTGATGCAATATTAGTGAGGTTACCTCAAACTAACATCACTATGATTTAGGTTGATGCGATATTAGTGAGGTTACCTCAAGCCTCCAAGGGATAAAGCTAAGTTTCTCTATTTGTATTCTTGCATAAGTGATTGTATAAGGGCCATGATCCCTAGTACGGGAGCCCTAGACAGTTGTATTATAGTTTGTTAATACAAAAAAGTTGGGTTATTGAAAAATTGTAAAAAAATTATACATTTATGCATGTGTTTATTTATTGTTGTTTATATTCCACTGTGCAAAGTAGCTTTTTGTGGCATTTGAGTTGGTAGTGTCAGAGATTCTAAGACCCTAACCTAGATTCTCCAGTGCCATGGAAAAACAACATTTTCCCTAACAAAAATTAATTTTTGTTTTTCTCACAAAGAGTCCACATGGAATTTGACTTAAAATTAATTATTTGAATCATTGAACCCTAGGAGCATGAAGAACATGCTTGACCTAGAATTCAACATGAAACCCATGCTTAAATAAAAATTTCTTCTTTTACATGAAAAACAAATTGATACACGTACAAAGGTAAAGATGACAACTGAACCTAGTTACTTTTCCAACACTCCCTCTTAACTAGGGAGATATTCGTAATTAATCAACATGTTTATCTCAAGTTGAAATATTCTCATAAGAAGGGATCCAAATGGATACACATCTACGATGATAAAATCAAATAACCAGCAATGTCACATTACCAAGGCCTTGATAGGTACACTCTCTCTCTCACAAGATGAGAGCACAATGCTAGGAGGCATTCCATGGGACACCACACCAACTCATCGAGGTTCATACTCTACCTAGGATACCCAAAGTCAGCGAAGGAAGGGTCTAAAATCTGGTGCAAAAGACGCGATATTTTAGTGAAGGGAAGAGTTTTTAATAGTACCTAGAACAAGTCTGTAGTAAATACGAAGTGCAATATAAGGTTCAATGCATTTGCATGGAGAATAGGCTAATAAGGAACACTACATGATATACAAGGTCTCAGATATCTTAGATAAGAGCCGAAGTAATACACAACATTAAGAAAAGGGTTACCATAGTATAATAAAGGTGATTCTAGTATAAAGGATTACAACAAAGGATCTCAGACTTGGGTGAAAAAAGAAGGTATCTCTAGAAGGTCGAAGTTAAAGGAAGGCAACAAAGACAGTGCATCATTTGGGACTTCTATACTAGGTACCGAGTCTTCCTAGTATTGGTGCAATGTAGTGCAGAAAAGGGAAGATCAACCTAAGGAGAAAAGAAAGAAGCAACGACAAGTTCTTGGAGGCATACAAGGGTCAAGGGTGTTAACAGTAGAAAATCGTACAAGAAAAAGACATTGAAAAATGTCAAGCACAAGGTACAAATAAGGATTTATAGGGAAGGAATACATCACAGGAGCTAAAAAATTTAACTTTTCCTAAGGTCAGGCAGGCAAATTTATTAAACTGTGCAGAGGAAACACTGATCACAAGCGATCTTTGCGGATTTTTCTTGGATAACTGCGAAGATAATCATGGTTATCCCTCAAATAGCCGCGCGGTCTTGAGTATGTGGAAAGTCACCATCCAAGACCACTTGGCACATTTGAAGAAGAAGATTCTCACTCAAGCTAGCCAAGTAAAACTGCCTTGGAGTCACCTTGAGGCCTTAGTGCATCAGACAAAGGAATATCCTCCCACTCTTGTTTCAACATCCATCTTGTACCAAGAAAGGGAGGGAAAATTTTAAATTTGTCTATAAAATACTGCCATGGGACGAGAAACAAGAGAACACATTGTTATGCTCGCAAAATTTCTTGAGAGAAAACTAGCTTGTGTTGTGCAAGCAACAAGAGGATAGGAAAGATTCATTTGTTGGCCATCCAACACCTCAATCCAAGAGAAGAAGTTCCCCAAGTGTCTGTCAATCTACCATCCGTTGAGGGGAGAGAGAGGCTTGCAGAAAAATTGAGGGGAAGAGACCCCCTTGTATTAGATATTAGAGCTCCATAGCTCTAAGGATCCATTGCAAGTGATTTAGCATCATATTCTCTTATACCACCAACACCTAATAAAGGGAGAGAGTTCTCCATTTGAATTTATAGTGTGTTTGACTCGATTGAGATTGTTATTGTACATGATTATTTTGTTTTTTTGTTTCTTCATTGATGTAGCATGTTGTGTTCCTTACTTAGTTTACTACATGTTATTTTTTTCCATTAAAAATCTAACAAACCAATTGACTTGTGACTTTCTTGCAGGAAAGTAGCCTCCCTATTAAGCACAATGTATTTCGTCTGCCCCTACATCGAATACTCTACAACAAGAATGTCGACTGCACTTCATTATTTCTTTTAAGCTAGTGGTTGTTGCTGTAGGTATTCTCTCCTACTCAGACTTGTTGCAAAGTCACTCTTGCTTCCTCTCAGCACTTTTCAGTCACCCTCAATGAGAAATATGGCTCAAAGAAGACAGAGTTTTTCAGTCACTATAATCCGTGCGCGTTCAGCCTAGGTAGACGTGCGGACTTTGTGCCTGTGTGAAAATAATCCGTGCGGTAGGTAGTGAGCTCATTTTCATTGCCTTTTCTCATTTTTTTGTAGTTGTAAGGTGTTGGAAACCCATAAGAAATTTTCCATCACTGTGCTTTGGTATTTCATGACTGGTTAGGTTACTTCTTGTTGGAGTTTAGCTTAGCAAATAGTTTGTTTTAATTTTAGTTTTTTATCATTGCAAATAAAAAATAGTTTAAGTAGGGGAAAGTAAGTGTCCTTCAATCCATAAATGCTATCTAAAAAAATTATTTGATGGTAAAAGAACACATAGAATAATTAGAAAAAAATTAAGTGGCCCATACATCCACACATCTTTAGCTAATTTCTTGTTTTTTCAAATTTTCGCATTAATTTAGTTCAATTTTTGCATTAGGATTCAAGACCAGGACCAAAATATCGAAAAGAAGGCAAGTAATCTCTTCCACCCTTGCACCTCTCGGTGAGCCTGGGTATGCATATGAAATGTTTCTTAAGATAATTTTCCATCTCCCTATAGTGCAAAACTTCGCCTAACTAGGTAAGGTGTAAGCGGCCCATCATCCGCAGTTCACCAAGGCACACCTGAAGAAAATTAAGACTCTCTAAAACTAACCACTAATTGAACTCACTAAATTCTCCCACAGGGGCCACAAAAGAAATTATAGTTTAGGTTAGGACCATCGGGGGTAGGCATCCAATAATCCATCGTGGTCATTCTACATTTTGAAACATAGATGTTGACTTTTTAGTGAGCTTAAAATCTGTTTATCCACCCATGGAATAGAATACCTGACTGTTATAGAGACTCGTTTCAAAGGGGGTTAAGCTTAGGCCCAGTGCATGCGGTACTCTTTGGGGCTACCTGACCCATCTAGTGCTCGGTACTAGTAGCTTAATACCAAGAAGATCAATACTCGAATGCTCACGTGGGATGAAAGTACTTTAGTGGCCAAATATAGGGCATCCTTCCCTATAGGTGACAGTGCAGACAACACTAGATTCTCATACCTTTACCTTGGTCGATTCTTCGGCTACTGTAAAGCGTCACCAGTTTTTTCAGGATGTTATCCCCAGTACCCATCAGAAGACATATTCGCAATTCCCAGTTACATTTGAGAGCGTGATGACAATTAGGTATTTTTTGGCTTTTTTAGTATCATACGCAAAAAAACCAAACCATATTTTTTGCTTGCTTGATCACATAGCATTAATCTAAAGGAAAAATTACCTTGTATTTTTTCACTTTGTTTTATGTATGTGATCATATTTTCTTTGATAATAATATTCCTCCTCTCAATACACCAAATATATTTCCAATATTAAGCTAGTCAACACCATAACGGACCCAACGGGACCTCGTCGATCTAGAAGTTTTTTGGACCTCCCCCCATTAGAGGGAGGAGTTCCAGGTCTTTCGCCCTTTAGGCATCAAAGACAACACACCACAACCATTATCAGTTCATCCTTTATCGGGGCATATTTAGTTGGAAACCCCCAAGGGTCACCCAACACCACACGAGTGGAAACCCCAGCAGGGTCACCACACTCATCTCCTCCCACAACCCCCAGAAGGCAGAGGAGTGCTACCCCTTCGGGGAGTCAGAATAACACATAACAAGGTACGTCACAAGGTAATATTCCCCAGAAACCCCCCATACATCATCACACTTAGATACCTGTGTTTTCGCAGTACACAATGGAATTCAATACTTAGATACCCTTTTTAATATCATTAAACCTTGCATATCTATAAAAGCTAACTAATGACCCCATTGCACATAGCCCCAATTGGCCCCCCATGCCCACGAAGCTCCCCTCGAACATACCAAAATTTGAAGGGAAGCAAGCGGAAGACCCTGGAAATCATATCATGACTTTCCACCAATGGTATTCGTCTAATAATATTTTTGACAATACTATTTGACTGAGACTGTTTCAACGCACCCTAACAAGACCTGCTGTGAAATGGTATGTGCACCATGCTTCTACCTTTAGCGCCCTCACTACTACATTCCTCACTTATTTTCAACTACCCATCCACCATGGTTCAGGGATGGAATCGTTGACTCATTTTAGGCAAACGCCAACTATCCATATCTCAGACCATCTCCACGAATGGCAGCAACGCCGCAGTTTGTGCAAGACAAACTCGACGATAGAGTTTTGCTAGAATTTTTTTTGAAAACTCTCACAATAGAGATCTCAAAAGATGTGGCAACACAAGGACCTACCTCCGAGGAGGATGTCATTTGCAAATCCCAGTAGCTCGAACTCATCTATAACCATTCATGATACATTTGCAATGTCCTACCTAACACCCCGCGCTTGCAAACTTACAGAGAATTGATAGGCACGTCGAATACCGCAGACGACTTGATACATTCATTGACCCAAGATCACCTAGGCAACTATATCCAATACCCAGGTTACTCATATGATTCTACCCAGAACATGATGCAAACTGGCTACCACCAAAGTCAATCTACACCTTTGCAGAATATGACAAATAGGGTGTCATCATACCACCAATAGCAGGGAGGATCATACCCTCCCTCGTAGGGGACCCAATACTCAGCTAGTAATGTTGATGGAAGAGATTCCCCCTAGCAACCATACACCACTCAGGGACAGGGAAACCAATATTATCCTTCCCCCGCAAAAAACCCACCAATCAAAAACAACACGTCAGTGAACTTTGTGCAACCATCTCAGGCTCAGCCGCGCCAGTCCTATGACCAGGAGAAGCGAAATAATCCTCCTAACTTTGCAAGGAAAAAGGCTAAGAATAAACAAAAGGGATATTATGGATAGGGGGGTAGTAACTAGCAATGCCCCCTGCCCCCAGTCTGGGGTCAACCCCAATCGAAATCACAACCAAGAGCCAAATAACAACTCCCAAGGGTATAGCAAGAGGTCCAGTCTAAGGACAAACCATTCTTGTGCCATATGTGGTGAGTACAGCCATTATACCCACCATTGTCCCGAACTCCCTGAACTAAAAAAAACTTCAGGGTAACCATGGAAAAAGGGGACCTACACAACAGACCGTTTTAATATAGGAGCCCTTCCCCTACCAAGGAGTGGTTAATACCCAACAACAAAATCCACCTCAAAATTATTCTGGGAACAACAACCACAAAATTTACATGACTAGTGAAGAAATATTCTTCCAGACAAGGAATCAGAACTATGACACCCCCCCTCCCCCCATACACTAACCCATCAGGTGCGAGCACGAGTGCACCTACTACACCATTGACCATATCCAAAGTACCTATTGAGCCCCTTCCAAATATGTCTAAGGGGAAAACCAGGTGCGTAGGACACCACTCGAAAGTTGCCCATAACTACAACATAGTGGATGATTTAGCAAAATCACCTGCTGCCATGTCAGCCTTAGAAGTCCTACAATCATGCCCAAAATAGCGGAAAGCCTTACTTTCTGCATTAGATGCAATCAAATGCTATGATTCACGCCTAATGGCTTTTGACCTAGACAAAGCCACTCTTCGGCTTCCTTCTCTGGTCGCCTTCGAGATACTGGTGTCAGTCCAAAATATCACTATACACTGATGTATCATTGACGAAGGTGCATCTACATGCATCATGTCCAAGTTTGTTTGGCAGAAGTTGGGATCACCTAAACTGAAACCATTCAACATCATGCTTAGATCATACAGTGATCGACCTTCAACTCCCATCGGTCTACATTAGAATGAGCCTATAAACTTGGCCTAAAATATGGTACTCATAGACATTGAATTCTTGGATACACAACTTGACTACAATATACTCCTCGGGCAGAGTTATATGTATGCCATGACTGCCATAGCCTCCTCCATTTTTTGGGTGATGATGTTCCCCCATGAAGATTAAATCATCATCGTTGACCAACTTACATACTATGATAAGAAATCCATGATGACTCTCGATGTCATTCTATATTACATAGACACAACTACAAAATCACTCATGTGGTACCAAGAATATAGCCCCGACCAATTCAAACCATCATCAATCTTAGGATAGTTCCTAGAATATCCCCCTCTCATACCAGAGGTAGCCCTAGAAGTCACGGGGTCACCAATGTGCATGATGCTATCATCAAACATCGAGACCATCCTAGAGATGGAAACCAATAGTAGAGAGACTGAAGCCACTAACACGACTTTATTACCCTACGCCATCGCCCAAATCCCATTTTTATACCCTCAACTGGTTTTGTTTCTAACAAGTCATGGAAACTATCACCCTGTGAAACATGGATTTCACAATACTTGTGTAGTACTTGGTCCCCCCAGAAATTCTAGGAAGTCATGGCACCACTTCTACAGGTTTAACCCCTATCACCCCTCAGGAAGAAACAATGGCTAATGAAACACTTGTAGCAACACCAGCCAAAACAACCAAGAAAAACAAAAAAAAGGGAAGAAAATAAAAAACAATAACATACCTAGGGTATTAAAACCTTGTGCATTGTGTGATATCGTAGGCCATCCTCCTAACATTTCCTCGGATTTAGATGAATTAAAATCCCTTCTACACTCTGAAAGGAATGTTGTGACCTCATGTTCTCATAAAAAGGAACAGGTCACGAAAAACCAAGGGAAATCATTGTGCACCAATCGCACATGCGCTTTATGAAACCGTTATGGGCATTATACCCACCATTTCCTAGAGATGCCACGATACAGGGATGCATTGCATGCCCTAGAGAAATCTTACCAACAGGATCCTTGAAATCCACCCATGCAAATGGACGAGGGAGAACCTCAAACCATATTTTACCTATGAGAGGAGCCTACATCTTTCTCATACATAGTTACCCCAATGGACCACAAACGAAAAAAAAAGGCCACTCAGCCGACCCCATTTTGTTCACTATGTGATGAGCTTGACCACTTAAGCACACAATGTCCCAAATTAAGGCCATTCACCCGTTGGTAAAAAATCCCTCATGTTTCGCAAAGCAACTTATCTAGGCATTGACGACATACGTGTCAGATTTTCTGAAGCAACCATCTTGTGTGTCGTTGTCCCCACATACATCATTTCTAGTCCATGTTGGATTTCATGCGAAAATTCATTGCTGAAAATTATGATTTAGTCAGCTCAGACATGGAATCCTCAAACAACACCACCTTTCGAGGGATGAAAACAACAAGGACCATACTATATGTGGTTGAGGAGAGGCAGTCACCTGAATGACCACCTCTCCCTCGTTATCGGCCTCTAGTTCCTATTCAACTTTGCGCACTATGTGATGAACGTGATCACTTCATTGTTGATTGTGCAACCCTAGACTTGTTTCATAGATGGTACCATGTCAACCCGTATACTACGATGGCTTACGAGAAATTTAGTATTCGTGTAGAGTGTGTTATGGCGATCACCTGGTTCATCATTGTTCCTTATATACCCTGATTCAATGCGGCATTAAATAGTTTATTCCGGGCCATAGTACGCCTCACCACAACAGACATATCGGATTCAGAATCTGTGGAAATTTCGACAACACAAGAAAAAGTGACAAGAAAGTCCATTTACTTCGTGTCAGTAGAAAAATGGGCAATAAATGGGCACAATAGCAGCCCAAATGACCTCCACAGATAATACCAACATGTGAATTATGCAACGCACATAACCATTTGGTCACCCAATGCCCAGATCTAGAGTCACTCCACAAATGGTATCCAATCACTCCATCAGCCCAAAGGGAAAGGAGTACGAAGGAAATACACTCTTGTATGGTTTGTTAAGGCAAGCATTAGACTCTCCATTATACTTACATCTCCCAAGTATGCCCTTTGATAGACACCATACACGCATTGGATGCCCAATACCCGGATATAGTTGGTCTAGAACCAAGACAACCTAACGCAAGGAAACCTATCCCGAGGTAGCTTGTCTCCCATCATTATCAAAACAATAGGAAGGCTAGGAAAACCCATCATCTTAGCAGGGTCCAAAACCAGCCAAGGACGACATGCGGTCTATGTGATAGAATCAACCACCGAATCAATCAATGTACGGAACTAGAGAACCTTACTAATGTAGAAATTTTCTGAATAATGATTAATTATCCACCGAGACTATCCTGATCACATACAATTCGAATTTATATGCAACACATAATCTCTTCTACTCAGATCATGACACATGCGGAAATAAAACAAGCGATAGCACATCAAATCATCATACACATTAACACAATATGTATGGGGAAAGCTTATAGCTGAAAACCCCGCAGCTATTGTGTATATTATAATGGAAAAATCATGTAACAAAATCAGTACAATACTCCTCACAAGTACTCAGTACTATCTCATGAAGTTACACACAAAATAGCTTGGTTTTGAACAGGTTACTGGTTCAAAACTCACCACCAATTGCCTTTCCTCTATTGCGCAATCATGGCCTGTCTAAATAGAGATCCAAGGTTCGAATCTCCTTGGCTTGACAGCGCAATCATCATGGGCAATTCCTCAAAGTGTGGTGCAAATCTCATGCACAACTGATGTCGCCACTGATAGCTAACTCCACCCTTTCATCTACCTCTTTCATTGGTCTCCACTGAACTGTCCATGCACTGTAGTGAACTAATGTGTTCTTGAGTTGAATAATGAGTTACTAATTAATGAATTAAATAATATTTAATTCACTCCACTCATTACTAGTTGATTAGCTAGTTAAACTAATCTCAACTAGTTCAACTAAGTTAAACCGAACACAACTCCACTAGCTGTCTCATTAACTCCACCAAAATTCTGCCACTGAAGTCCTAACTGAAGTCAACCATGCATGTGCTCACCAAACCCTTAGGAATAGCATAATTCCTCTTTCAGATGCATGAGCCACTTCCAAGGCTCGAACTGAAGTGCTCCAAGAGAGTAAACTGAAGTTTAGAGTCCAAATATTATTAAGGGTAAATAATATTTGACTTCCCTATTTTTAGGATAGGCAGTCTAAAAATAGACTTCGACCTATAGGTCCAAAAATAGAGGTCCATCTATTTTTACCAACATGACCAATACTCCAAGAATAACATACCGCAACCCCTGGACCATGCTCCATATGTCTAAAAATAGACTTTGCGCCAGAATTTGCCTGCGGGCCCACTTAGTGAAGGCGACTTCATTTCACTAAGCTCCATCATCTTGCTGCATTTTCAACACTCCCTCTCCGCAAGATATGGATTATCTGCAACCCCTATCCTGCCTCTGTGGAATTCGAACTTGCTCCTGGTGAGCGCCTTCGTCAAGATGTCGGCATCCTGATCCTCCGTGGGAACATATGAAAGCATCATGATTCTTCGCTGAACACAATCTCTGATATGATGGTACCTAATTTCGATGTGTTTGGACCTATCATGAAATACTGGATTAGCCGAGAGTTTAATGCAACTCTGGTTATCACAGTAAATCACTGTAGGCTCCAAATGCAACCCGAACAATCCAACGAGGATCTTCCTCATCCAAATAGCCTCGCATGCAACCAAGCTAGCTGCCATGTACTCGGCCTCTGCTGAACTGAGTGCCACGGATCTCTGCTTCCTGTTGTACCAGGAAACTGCTGTCGACCCAATGCTGAAAACTCCTCCAGAAGTGCTCTTCCAGTCCGTTGGACTCCCTGCCCAATCTGCATCAGTGAAGCCAGAAAGCTTCGCTCCATCCTCCTGTCTGTACCATAGACTATATCCCGATGTGCCTCTGATATAGCGCAATACATGCTTGCCTGCCTTCCAAAAGAGCTTGGTAGTCTTAACCATAGCTTGCAAAAGCTAGTTAACTGCATAGCATATATCGGGTCGTGTATTGACCAGATACATAAGCGACCCCACCAACTGTCGATAGACAGTGGCATCCACTACCTCCGCTGAAGTAGCATCCTCCTTCCTCCAACCACCAGGAAGAAGAGTGTCAACAGGCTTGCAGCCTTGCATGTTGAACCTCTCCAGAATCTCCCGGGCATACTTGCCCTGAGAAACAAACAGTCCTCCGCTGCGCTGCCAAATCTCCAATCCCAGGAAATAATGAAGGATGCCCAAGTCCTTCATCTCAAACTCTCATGCAAGATCCTCCTTGCATGAAAGTATCAACCGCTCATCACCCGTCAAAATCAGATCATCTACATACAATACGATGATCAACAGCTTCCCCTCCACCACAATCTGGTACAGGTTAGGATCCGCCTCACTCTTGGAGAATCCAAGCTCGGTGAAGTAGCTGTCTATCCGAGTGTACCAAGCACGAGGTGCTTGCTTCAGCCCGTACAGTGCTCTCTTGAGTCGGCACACATGCGACTCACTGCTGAAGATCTTGAAACCTTCAAGCTGCTCTATGTACACCTCCTCCTCAATGACTCCGTTGAGGAACGCAGTCTTCACATCCATCTGATGGATGTGCCATCCCATCTGCACTGAGAGAGCAAGGATCGTCCGTATGGAAGAGTACCTTGCGACAGGTGCAAAGGTCTCCTCATAATCGATCTCCTCGATCTGTGAGAAGCCACGGGCGACAAATCTCGCCTTGTACTTCTCCACACTCGTCACGCCTACTCAATTTCGAGAGATCCACTTAACCACCACTGGCTCGGTCTTGGGACAATCTCTCCCATGCACCTGCTCCCCTGCCTACCTGAATCACATTCTTCTGGACATGGCATCTACCTTCCATGCTGTCTCCTCCACATCTTCTGCAAGAGGATGTCTCCAGACCACAGCGTTGTCGACTCACAAAGAGTCAGCAAACGTTGTACCGATCCTAGATCGCCTCTATCTCATACCAGGTCAGAGAGGGGTTGTATCACAACCTTCTCTCGCATCTCAATTCGCCCGCTGGCCTTCGAGGCGCATGCGCCCTCTGATGGTTGGCGCTGCCTGGGTGGTTTCTTCCACCTCCCGAACCTCCTCTTGTGGCTGATCCACATCCGGAAGCTCCTCCTTAGGAACTAACAGCTCCTCATCTGCATGCAAGTGTAGCTCCCTCTCAAGCGAACACCGCATGGCTTTCTCCTCCTGAAATTTTATATCCCGTCGCACAACAGTCTTTCGACTGTCTAAAAAATACACCCGATAGTTGTGAGGTGTATCAGTGTACCCCACAAATATTCCAACCTCAGCAGTTGGATCCAGCTTCCTTCTCGCATCCTTCGTCACATGCATGTAGACATGAGAACCAAAGATCCGCAAATGGGAAATATCAGGCCTCTTGCCAGAATAAGCCTCCTCCGGTGTACTCATGCCAAGAACCTTGTGAGGACAACGGTTCTGCACATACACTGCTGTATTGCATGCCTCAGCCCACAAGTGAAGGGGTAGGACCTGATCATGCAACATCGCCCGTGTAGCACCCACGATCGTTCTGTTCTTCCGCTCAGCCACCCCGTTCTGCTGTGGGTTATGGGGTGCGATGAGCTCTCTCCGAATCCCTTCTGCGCTGCAGAACTCCTTGAATTCAGCCGAGATGAATTCACCACCGTTATCACTCCTTGGAGCAATCACCTTCTTCCCCGACTCCTTCTCGACCAGTGCTTTAAACTCACAGAACTTCGCGAATGTATCGCTCTTCTTCTGCATGAAGAAGATCCAGCACTTTCGAGAGAAATCATCAACAAACATCACATAATACTTGTGCTTTGCTGTCGAAGCAACTGAGAAAGGACCACACACGTCTGTGTGAACTCTCTCAAGGATCGTCGTGGCGCGACTATCCTTCTCGTGAAAGGTGGCTTTCATATACTTCCCTAAAGTACACCCCTTGCACTGATCTGACTACGCAAGAGTGCCCTTAGGAAGCCCAGTAGAAATCTGCCGGGGCAGATCTTCAAAGGCTCATGGTGAAGGAGGCTCACCCTCTTGCATATGTTCGCTCACTATCCCGCCGCTCACTTCTCCCGCTCTGCATGCCATGGGGGCCGCGCAGCGGTCTACCCGCACCGATGTGCGTCTGGGTCGAATCCCCACACCTTTCCTGGGTCTACCTCGGGGACTTACTATCAGCAGAAGGCTTTTCCTTCGCTGAAGACCACATCATACTCCTTATCCTCCAACATCGCCACAGAGATCAAGTTCTTCTTCAATCCAGGTACATGCATGACATCCTTCAATACAAAGGGTTTACCAGACTCCCTCTGAAAGGATATGGTACCGATACCAATCGCACTGTATCTACCATCATCGCCCATCTCGATGTGCACACCCAAATCTTTGTCCTCCAGATCTGAGAACAAATCCCAATCTCCCGTCATATGAAATGACGCATCGCTGTCCAAGAACCACACCGATCCCATCACACTTGAAACCAAGCATGCGATCAGTGAAAAGTCAAGCTTGAAATGTGAAGCCAAAGCTTCTCCATCTGCAGATCTTCCCGCTTGCTTGTTCTTCTTCTTCTTTGGACAATTGGTAGCATAATGTCCGTGATCATGGCAGTGAAAACACTTCACTTTCGCCATATCCTGCTTCTTGCCCTTTGCACCGGAATGAGAAGTTTTCTTACCCTTCCCCTTCTTTGCTTTGGCCACCAAAGCACAATTTTCTTTATCAGCTCCCTTTGATGAAGATCCATCTCGAGTAGTCCTCCTTATCTCCTCCTGCATGAGATCCGCCCAAAGGCGCTCCCATCCCGGCAGCTTCTCCCGACCATTGAAACTATCTTGATATGAGTGCCAAGCCTTCGGAAGACCAAGGAGAGCCAGGTCGACCATGTCCTTGTCTTCGACAGTCACCCCCACACTTCCCAGCTCATCTCTGCACTGAGTGAACTTCGTGAGGTATTTGGCGATACTGTCGCCCTTCTCCATCTTGATGTTCCTGAGCTTATCTTTGAGCGCCAGCTTCCTTTGGTCGCTCTTACTCCGGAATAGATCCGTCAAAGCTTTCCACATTAAATATGGAGAAGCCTTTCCATGCAGGCTGGATACAATATGATCCTTGACGCCCTCCAACAGGATCCTTCAACATTTCGCCATCTTCTTTTGCCATGCATCGACTTCAGCAGGATCAGTGGGCTTTTGGACATCCGTATCTACGAACTCCTTCAGACCATTATCTTCTAATACTTCCTCCATGCGATCCTTCCATGCAACATAATTCGAACTGCCTTCAAGAGCATATTCGAGTCACAAACCGTTGAAAGACATTTTCAACACTGGCACCAAGAAAACAAAATTGCTGCAAAATTTCGAATTCCACCTCAAAGCTCAACCGCTCTAGATCTGTGAGAACAAATTATTTCTAGCACAGAGATTGACTGCAAGGGGCATTTACCAGACCTTTCACTTTCCGAAGAAAGATGAATCCGGAGGCTACCTGGCCCGCATGCAGACTCTGTCTACCGAAATAAGTTTGTAATCACCGTGATGATCAATCTCTGCTTCAATAGCTCCGATACCATGTAGAAATTTGCTGAATAATGATTAATTATCCACCGAGACTATCCTGATCACATACAATTCAAATTTATATGCAACACATAATCTCTTCCACTTAGATCATCACACATGCGGAAATAAAACAAGCGATAGCACATCAATTCATCATACACATTAACACAGTATGTATGGGGAAAGCTTATAGCTGAAAACCCCGCAGCTATTGTGTATATTATAATGGAGAAATCATGTAACAAACTCAGTACAATACTCCTCACAAGTACTCAGTACTTTCTCATGAAGTTACACACAAATTAGCTCAGTTTTGAACAGGTTACTGGTTCAAAACTCACCGCCAATTGCCTTGCCTCTATTGCGAAATCATGGCCTGTCTATATAGAGATCCAAGGTTCGAATATCCTTGGCTTGACAGCGCAATCATCATTGGAAATTCCTCCAAGTGTGGTGCAAATCTCATGCACAACTGATGTCGCCACTGATAGCTAACTCCACCCTTTCATCTACCTCTTTCACTGGTCTCCACTGAACTGATCATGCACTGTAGTGAACTAATGTGTTCTTGAGTTTAATAATGAGTTACTAATTAATGAATTAAATAATATTTAATTCACTCCACTCATAACTAATTGATTAGCTAGTTAAACTAATCTCAATCAGTTCAACTAAAATAAACAGAACACAACTCCACTAGCTGTCTCATTAACTCCACCAAAATTCTGCCACTGAAGTCCTAACTGAAGTCAACCATGCATGAGCTCACCAAACCCTTAGGAATAGCGTAATTCCTCTGTCAGATGCATGAGCCACTTCCAAGGTTCGAACCGAAGTGCTCCAAGAGAGTAAACTAAAGTTTATAGTCCAAATATTATTAAGGGTAAATAATATTTGACTTCCCTATTTTTAGGATAGGCAGTCTAAATATAGAATTCGACCTATAGGTCAAAAAATAGAGTCCCATATGTTTTTACCAACATGACCAATGCTCCAAGAATCTCATACTGGAATCCCCGAACCATGCTCCATATGTCTAAAAACAGACATAGTCTAAAAATAGACTTTGCGCCAGAATTTGCCTGCGGGCCCACTTAGTGAAGGCAACTTCGTTTCACTAAGCTCCATAATCTTACTGCATTTTCAACAACTAACAATATTTGCATGGTTACCCCCATACCATAGAACAGTCTCTCTAATCAAGAGAAGATCATGCGCTGCTATTGCAGGATTTGCTCACAATTCCACCATACGATGGAATGTGAGTACCTCCCAAGGCTACTAGAAGCAAGGGTAGCATTGGTCTAAACTCCTCAAAGGAGCTAGACCATCCAAAACCAAAAACTCGGAGATGGAAAAAGTGCAAGCATGTCGCAATGCCCAATCATCTCTAAGCATCCACTTCAGGGAAAAAGAGTAGAACTGGTTCTCATACCATCTACTCAATAAGCACCGTGACACCGTGCACCATTTGCAAAAGTCATAATCACAAAATAGAGTCGTGCCCCTTAAGGGAAGCATTCAGGTACCTATGCACTCAGCACAACTTCCAAATCCAGGAAAGTGCAAGTACCCTTAGTACGCCACATGAGGAACATAATATTGCTCTCATGCAAGCCATCACAATGGAAATTCCTTCACCATCCAACGTCGACGACATGCAACACCACATATGACTCATCTCATCGTGCATGGGAACCATGAATCGTGTTGTTTTCTCATCTTTCATTGGTGTCAAGACCACTACAACTACAATAGTATTTGTACCATTGACGGTGAAAATGATACCATTTTGCACCCTGTTGACCTCGTCTGGTTCCATAACATCAACTATGGAATCCTATTTGTGTTTTTCGACCAACTCTGTTAGGCCCGAACCAACTCCTCACTACCTCACAAAAACTCACTCCCCCTTAGATGCCTTGTTCCACTCAGACGAGGATAATTTGGAGGCCATGACAGAACCATATTTTCCATGGGATGTAATGCATCACCACTCGTGTTCTATTCCTGAAAAAAAATTCAGTCCTAACAACCCAAAAAACCAAGAGATATATGTTATTCAATCAAAATACTTACTCGCATCTAGGAAAGTTGACTGGTTAAAAAATCCCATCCCGGCGCTTGACGCGTTCGAAGAAGGGAACATGTCCAAAATTTCACCAACCATCAAGGTAAATATCTCTAGAAAACCAAGAAAAATCAAAGAAATCTCACTAGGGGCAGCGTGGTCCCTAGATGAAGTAGTCTCTTACACAAACTTGCTACAGGAGTACAGAGACATCTTCGCATGGGATTATTCTGAAATGTCGGGGCTTAGCCCCACTATCATAGAGCACCATATTGACACCTAGTCTGACATACCACCAGTACACTAGAAACAACGTTAATTGCACCCATCTAAGGCATAAGCAATCAAGTGATAAATTGACAAGTTTCACAAATCTGGGTTTATCTATCCAATAGATTACACATCATGGTTTTCCAACCCTTTTCCCGTCATGAAAAAATAGGGCACCATCCACATGTGTATTGATTTCCGAGATTTTAATAAATCTTGCCCAAAAGACAACTACCCTACCCTATTCACCTACCAAGTCATTGATGCTTCTACCGGTCATGAGGCCCTATCCTGTTGGAAATATTGTCATTGATGGCAAAGGAGAAGAAAGGAGCAGCACCTGAACTATAAAAAGGCAAAAGAACAAAGAAGAACCAGCAATAAGACAAAGGCGATAGACAAGGAGCAGAGGCAACAAGAGCAACAAATAGAGGTAGCTCAGGCAATAGATGAAGAAAATGCAGCGAATTGAATCTCTGGCAGCAGATGAAGCAAAGGTTGCGAATTGAAGTAGAAGCAGCAGATGAAGCAGAGGCAGCGGAGTTGCAAGACACATCAAGGGCCAGAGATTATACAGAACAAGCTCCGGAGAGAAATGCACACTTTAATAAAAAACAAGCCCAAGAGGAACAACATCAACAAGGACCGTAGATATGGGCAGATCAATGGTGACAATCACATCAGTAGAGACCGAAATCACAAAACACAAGGCAAGTGTTTGTATTTGTGATGCAATGCGATGCGACGATATGAGTTCACATTATAATTAACTCTGGTTTGAGTGCTTTATTATAATGTTCCGAAGGTTGTCACATGGGTACAAAAGAGTTTCATTAAAGCGATGTATTGCCAAAACATTTCCAAAGGTGTTAACGCTACCCTAAGGTCCAGTTAAACAAACAAAGGTAATTAGAGTGGCGCCTGCAAGGAAAGTGGTTTTTGGGAAACCATACCACTGGTTTTGCACAAATTTTGGTCCATGGGCAGTTTATTCCATTTGGAATGCGATAGTATCATATTACAACACGTCAAAATACTAAAACCGCATATTTCGCGTAATTTTTTAGAATTAAAGGTCAGGGGTCGAAGTAACGCGATAGCCATCCGATTAGATGTGGCGAAGATCCAACGGTGATGGCATGGGAAAAGTGCATGGACATTTGGAAATGTTAAATAGCAGGTATATTATGAATGCAATATCCGTTGGATCAAGATCAGTGAAGATCTAACGGTGGTCGCATCACGCGAAAGGCAGAGTCTTAATGGTAAGGCTTAAAGCGGAAGTGTTGAAAATCTATGGTGGAGATCTTATCGAAGATAGAAGATCGATGGTGGAGATCTCATCGCATCGGTGATCTCTTATCGCATCGGCAAGCAGAAGTGTTGAGGAGACGAGACGTTGAACATTGCGATTGTGATGGTGCGATTTAATCGCAACTGTCCAATCCCAATTAACAACAACCATTGGATCTACAGTGAGCCATTGCATCGGCGTGGAGGCAGAGCAATGGAACAAGCCATTGAACTTTGCGATTGCGACGGTGCGATTTAATCGCAACTGTCTGATCGGCGGTCATCGCATTAGATTCATCGCATCAGAATCATCGCAAAGTGTGTCATCGCAATCAGAAGTCATCGCAGGCGGTTCATCGCATCAGATTATTACATCGATCAAGAAATATTCACATCAGAGTTATTTCATCGCATTGGCGGATAGAAAGAGTTCGGAAAGTGGGCCTGAAAGGTTAATTACTGTGTTAAAAAGGTCTATTATTATATTGCTGAGAGAGGGTTTAAAATTTTCTTAAAGCATAATTATATAACATTCCGTAAAGTTTTAATACTGTGTCCGAAAGGGTTATTTAACAGAGTTTATCAAAGTGTTGAGCTCCGACCTTAATCACGAAGTTTTGAACATAGGTTAAAAGGCTTCAATTATTCATTTTCGACAGTTAAACGTGATAAGTTCCGAAGGGTTTAACAAGATCATTTCATATGGTAAGTCTGCAAAGTAGATTTTGGCTATGGTTGGAACCATGAAGGTTGAAGAAAGCCTTCACATTGATAAAGCTGCCAGATTTAGAACATAATTTGGGAAATGCATTCTACATGCATAGAAAGTAGGAGAGTATGTAGAGCTGTTACACTACAGTAGCAAAAAAGACAAACATATAGTGAGCCGAGAACTGAAAGGGTTGAATGAGACATATCTGTTACAAATGTAAATGTAAATGTTTTAATTAATTTTACATTTTTTGTGATTCAAAGGCAAGTCTCCGTGGGAAAAGAAATACCCCACTGTAATATTGAAATATATACATATTGTTATATTTTTCCGAGTTTTCTAGGCAAGAAAACGAGAAGGTGGAAGGCAAAGAGTCATACCTATTCACTTCGAATTCCCTGTGGAATACAAAAAGTCATAAGGTAATCTCTATAAATGATGTCACATAGATTTGCATAAAGAAGTTAGAGAATGGAGAAATGAGGCAAAGAGGGTAAGAAGAAGGAGGAGAAGATAGAGAAGCTGTGAAGGTTCAGAGATGATATAAGGCAGATATGAAGGCTGGTGGAAATCAATGAAGAAGGAACATAATAGAGCTCATATCCAGGTAAATCAACATGTGTTTTTTATGAAAGATTGAGGAAGTGGGTGCTCCCATATCAAGTTGTAGCTTGATAGATGTCAGTTGTAGCTGGCTGAGGTAGGAGCCTCTTGTAGGTTGTAGCCTACAGAAAATAGATGTGAGTTGGAGCTTCCTTGCAAGTTGTAGCTTGCAGAATTGAGGTTGTAGCCTCCTGTAGATAGGAACCTATAGAAAATCAGTGGTGAGAAGGAGTTGGAGCTTGCCTTTGCACCACAACAATAATAAGATGTGGTTTTCTCCCTTATGGGTTTCCACTTATATTTGTTGTCTATATGCATGATGATTATGTGTTGATACTTTGTATTTATTCTGCTTAATACTTGCTGCTCACTTATTAAGATTGTTGTTCCATTTTATATTAAGTTGATCACAAAATGATGATGTGAATGAGTATAAAAGAAAGTATAATAAGAACATGATTGCATTAAACTGATTCACCCCCCCCCCCTTCCCCCTCTCAGTTTAACCAAGGGTTCAACAATTTGTATAAGATCAAGTTCCTTCTGTATCAGTTTAACAACTGGAAGGAGATCCTAGGTCCCTAGGATGGGTAGTCTATAAGGATGCTCAAAAAATAAAGCCCCTTTGTTCACCAGTACAAATTATGCCTTCTGGAAAATAAGAATGAGGATGTACATAATGTCTCTAGGAATAGAAGTTTGGGCTGCTGTGGAATTGGGATATGCCCCAAAGGAGTCCGACTCAGAGAAAGATGCCAAACTAGATTTTGTAGCTAATGCAAAAGCCATGAATGATCTCTTAAGTGGAATGAGTGAGGAAGAATTTATCAAAGTAATGCACAACAAGACTGCCAAAGAAATATGGGATACATTAGAAAGCATCCATGAGGGAGACAAAAAGGTGAAGATAGCCAAACTACAAGTCTATAGAGCTCAATTTGAAAATATAAAAATGAATGATGATGAAGACATTTCCAGCTTCTTCTTAAGGGTTGCAGAAATTGTGAATAACATGAAATCTCTAGGAGAAACCATAAAAGAATGTGTAATTGTTCAAAAGATTCTAAGATCTTTACCATCCAGCTTTAACCCCAAGGTTTCTGCCATAGAAGAAATAGCTGATTAGGAAACTCTGACCATGAACCAATTACTTGGAAACTTAACAGCCTATGAGATGAGACTGCCACTGAGGAAGTCAAATGTGAGGGAGGCAGCCTTTAAGACAGAAAATAACAAAGAATAAAAAGAAGATATATGCTCTTGCTATGATGAAGAAGAGGCCAAATTTGTCAGAAAATTGGATAGAGGCTCAGGCAAATATAAAGGTAAACTTCCATTTACATGCTTTAACTGTGGAAGAGTTGGGCACTATGCTTCTAAGTGTCCTCATAAGAAAAAAAAGAATCACACTCAAGAAACAAAGCAAACCAAAACAAATAACTAGCAGAAAGGGAAGAGATTCAATAGAAAATCATTTTATGCTCAAAATGACAGTAGTGCATTTGAAATCTCAGATGAATCCTCCAATGAAGAGGGAACCTCTAAATTTGTATTGATGGCCAAGGAAGTGCTTGAATGATTCCTTCTATAAGATGAGGAAGAAGGTGAAGTTGATCTTGAGGGGGAGCTAAGAAGTGCCCTGGAGGAAATAGACAGACTTAAACTAAAGTGCAGGAAATAGAAAGACATTCTCCTCAAATATGTAAGAGAAGAACAAAATTCAGAAGACCTCATTCAATTGAAAGTAGAGCTTGAAGAAGCCAAGAAGGTTGAAGACACTCTACTTAAGCAAATTGAGGATAAAATCCAGAAGCAAGAGAAATTGGAAGAAGAAGTAGTATAATTAAGAAGGAAATTATAAAACTCCCAATGGAAATTGTTAATAAACTCTTCTCAAATGACAAGTTCTGAACAGTTGAATAAAATTTTAAATGCTTAAAAATCTCCCTTGATAAAGACTGGGATAGGCTACGAAGGAGAAACAAGTAAGTCCAAGGAAGAAGATTACAGAAATATCATTTTTGCAAAAGTTGTTAAGGACAATGAAGCAGCCTAGAAGGTTCCTACAAAAGTAGAAGCCTGCAATGAAGTAAACAGAAACAGGAAGGAACCTCAAATAACAAAGAAAGAAATAAATAAACAATCAACTGAAAAAGGCTCATATACTCTTGAATATATAAAATTTGGAAGCTATCAAAGGAGATTCTTCCCCCCTATGAAAATTGTCACATGTTATGCCTGCCACAAACTGGGACATATTGCTGCATACTGTCATAAAAGGAGAATCGATTCCAACCAGCAAAGGATGAAAAAAGTGAAAAGACTACCTCAAGCAAACAAATGGAATAGACAACCCTTCATCAAGTACACTAATTGTTTTTATGGGTATTGTTTTCACTGTAAGAAGTTCGGCCATAAACCCAAGGAGTGCAGAACGAATGGAAAAATATTGATGTATGGAAACTCAAGGAGATGGATGAACAATGGAGAATTCACTCGTGTACATAATTCATTTAGAAAGATAATCAAATGCTTTGACTGCCATCAAATCTGGCCCAAGTGTCACAAATGTCCTCTCAGAGAATGTGGTCCATCCTCTCAGGAAAGGTACCAAAAAAAAGGATGCATGCAGTGGAAAAATAAGTTGAATAAGTGTGACCTAGCTCTAATAGCTCAAGATCAAAAAAACCAATGGTATTTGGACGGTGGATGCTCAAAGCACATGACTGGATATCAAAGCAAGTTTGTAACCTTTGATGAAAAGAAATCTGGGAATGTAACATTCGACAATGATAAAGAAAGGAAAATAAAAGGAAAAGGCTCAGTAAGTTTGGATAATGGAAGAGGAAAGGCCCAAGATGTACCATTTGTGGATGGGCTGAAAGAAAATCTGCTAAGTGTCAGTGAAATGTGTGATAAAGGCTATGAAGTCATTTTTAGAGCCCAAGATTGTGAAGTAAGATCAAGCACCACTGGAAAGTCCTTGATCAAAGGTGTTCGAACATAAAGTAATTTCTATATAGTGAAAGAAGAGGACGAAGCATGTCACCTAAGAAAACTTGATGAATCATGGTTATGGCATAGAAGATTGGGACACCTAAAATTTGACCACATCATAAGTCTGAGCAAGAAGAATGCAGTCAGAGATATGCCAATCATAAAGAAGACTTCAAATACCATTTGTAAATCCTACCAACTAGGCAAGCATAACCGCACATCTTTCAAGACCAAAGAGAAACTATCTACAAGTAGACCTCTTCAGCTTGTTCACATGGACCTTTGTGGAACTTCAAGAACTAAAGCACCAAGTGGAGAATCTTATTTCATGCTGATAATAGATGATTTTTCTAGAATGATGTGGGTAGCATTTCTCAAATATAAATCTGAAGCACTTGAGAAATTCAAGATATTCAAGGCATTGGCAGAAAATCAAACAAGATGCAAGCTAAAGTGCATCAGATCAGACAGAGGAGGTGAATTCACAGACTATGATTTTGCAGACCTATGCAATGAGCATGGGATAAAATAATAGTTTACAATTTCAAGTACACCTCAACAGAATGGAGTGGCAGAGAGACAAAACAGGTCAGTACAACAGATTGCCAGATCAATGATGCAAGAAAGTAACATTCCCCAAACCTTCTGGGCAGAAGCAGTACACATAGCTGTTCACATTCTTAACAAAGCTCATTTAAGACCAAACTGTGACAAGACTCCTTACGAATTATGGCATGGTAAACCAACATCAATCAAGCACTTTATAGTCTTTGGAAGCAAGTGTTTCATAAAAAATAATGATGAAAAACTGGGGAAGTTTGATGCAAGAGCTGATGAAGGAATATTTTTTGGATATGTATCCAAGAGTAAGGGTTACAGGTGCTACAAAAAAACACTACACAAAATTGTGGAAAGCATTGATGTAAGATTTGATGAAAATCTACCAAACAGAACAAGAAGCACAAGATGTAGAAATCCTCCAGATGATCATGAAGAAGAGAACCAAGATAATGATGAACTGAGCAAGACAACAGAAGATATTGAATTAAACTCAAAAGGTCCCTCAAGACACACTCAAAAGAATCATCCAGAAGATCAAATCATTGGGGACAAGAGTGTGGGAGTCCAGACAAGAAGACAGCTCGCTGAACAGATAGAAGAAGTATACCTAGCCATGCTATCTCAAATAGAGCCAAAGAAGTTCGAAGAAGCCAGCAAAGACAAAAACTGGGTAAATGCCATGAATGAAGAACTGGACCAAATTGAGAAGAACAATACCTGGGAATTAATTCCAAGACTCACTGGGAAAAATGTCATTGGCACAAAATGGATATTTAAGAATAAGATGAATGAACAAGGGCAGGTAATCAGAATTAAATCCAGACTTGTATGCAAGGTATATTCACAAATTGAAGGTCTTGATTATGATGAAACCTTTGCCCCTGTAGCCAGAATGGAAGAAATCAGAATGTTTTTGGCCTTTGCATGTTATCATGATTTCAAGGTATATAAAATGGATGTGAAGTCTGCCTTCCTGAATGGAGATCTAGAGGAAGAAGTCTACATGGAACAACCTGAAGGATTCTCCTTAACAGATAAACACGACTATGTGTGCAGATTAAAGAAAGCCTTATATGGGCTGAAACAAGCTCCTCGTGCATGGTATTCAAGGCTGGACAAATACTTGCAAAAACAAGGTTTTAAGAAAGGAGGAGTAGACAACAATTTGTACATAAAGGCTAATGAAAATGAACTCCTAATTGGCGTAGTATATGTAGATGACATCATGTTTGGTAGCAACAAAGAGAAGTTAACAAAAGAATTTGTTGAAGAAATGAAATCAGAATTTGAGATGTCTATGATTGGAGAACTCTCCTTCTATTCAGGACTTCAAATTCAAAAAAATAACACAGGAACATTCATCTCACAAGAAAAATACTTAAGAGAGATGTTGAACAGGTTCCAAATGGAAGACTACAAACCAGTGTCAACTCCCATGATCACTAGATGCAAACTATGTGCAAATGATGGATCTGCAGATATAGACCAAAGACTGTACCAATCCATGATAGGAATTCTACTATATCTAACTGCCTCTAGACAAGACATTATGTTGGAAGTAGGACTTGTGGCAAGATATCAAGAAACACTAAAACAAAATCACTTACTAGCAATCAAGAGAATATTCAGATATCTACAAGGAACTGCACATTATGGGCTATGGTATCCAAAAAGAAAAAGCTTCAATTTGATAGCATATACAGATGCAGATTGGGCCAGCTACATGGATGACAGAAAAAGCACAAGTGGAGGTTCTTTTTATTTGGGAAAAATTCTAGTGGCATGGCTAAGCAAGAAGAAAACTTCTATCTCTCTATCTACAACAAAAGCGGAATACATAGCAACGGCAGTATGTTGCACACAAGTAATGTGGATGAAACAAACTCTCCAAGACATGAAGGTAAGCATGGATGATCCCATTTCAATCAAATGTGAAAATACAAGTGCAATAAGTATACCGAAAAATCCTATATTTCATTCAAAAACAAATCACATCCCAATTAAGTACCATTTCCTCAGAGAACAAGTAGCACAGAAAGTAATGAAGTTGGAATATGTACCAACAAAGGAAAAAACAGAAGACATATTCACAAAACCTCTTGCTAAAGAACCATTCGAATATCTAAGAGACAAACTAGGGGTAGTGTCTGCAGATGTTACTCTCTGATCAGAAAAGAAAGCATCATTCCAGGGGGAGATCAGTCAACAAATATTGTCACAAAAGAGCCAGAGCAAGTGAGCAGTGCATGGAATAGGTCCTCAAGATCAGAGTATTATGGACAAAATTTGGAAACCACACTAGGAAATGTGCAACCCTTTGCCATTGATGTCAAATGGGGAGGAAAAGCAAGCAAAAGAAGAGTATTAAAGTATTGCCATCAATGCCAAAGGGGGAGACTGTTGGAAATATTGTCATTGATGGCAAAGGAGAATAAAGGAGGTTGAAGAAAGCCTCCGCATTGATAAAGCTGACAGATTTGGAATATAATTTGGGAAATGTATTCTACATGCATAGAAAGCAGGAGAGTATGCAAAACTATTACACTATAGCAGCAGAAAAGACAAACATACAGTGAGCTAAGAACTGAAAGGGTTGAATGAGACATATCAGTTGCAAATGTAAATGTATATGTTTTAATTAATTTTACATTGTTTGTGATGCAAAGGCAAGTCTCCGTGGGAAAAGAAATACCCCACTGTAATATTGAAATGTATACATATTGTTATATTTTTCCGAATGTTCTAGGCAAGAAAACGAGAAGGTGGAAGGCAAAGAGTCATACCTATTCACTTCAAATTCCTTGCGGAATACAAACAGTCATAAGGTAATCTCTATAAATGATGTCACGGATTTGCATAAAGAAGTTAGAGAATGGAGAAATGAGGCAGAGAGGGTAAGAAGAAGGAGGAGCAGATAGAAAAGATGTGAAGGTTCATATATGATATAAGGCAGATATGAAGGCTAGTGGACAGCAGTGAAGAAGGAACAGAACATAGCTGATATCCAGGTAAATTAGCATGTGTTTTTTATGAAAGAGTGAGGAAGTGGGTGATTCCATATCAAGTTGTAGCTTGATAGATGTCAGTTGTAGCTGGTTGAGGTAGGAGCCTCCTGTAGGTTGTAGCCTGTAGAAAATAGATGGGAGTTGGAGCTTCCTTGCAAGTTGTAGCTTGCAAAATTGTGTTGTAGCTTCCTGTAGGTAGGAACCTATAGAAAATCAGTGGTGAGAGGGAGTTGGAGCTTGCCTTTGCATCACAACAATAATAAGATGTGGTTTTCTCCCTTATGGGTTTCCACTTATATCTGTTGTCTATATGCATGATGATTATGTTTTGATACTCTATATTTATTCTGCTTAATACCTGCTGCTCACTTATTAAGATTTTTGTTCCATTGTATATTAATTTGATCACAAAATGATGATGTGAATAAGTATAAAAGAAAGTCTAATAAGAACATGACTGCATTAAACTGATTCACCCCCCCCTCTCAGTTTAACCAAGGGTTCAACAAATCCTTCATGGACGAGTTCTCAGGGTATAACCAAATTCAAATTCGACGCACCGATCGATATAAGACAACATTCACCACCCCTTGGAGCATGTTTGCATACCAAGTTATGCCATTATGTCTTAAAAATGCTAGAGCCACCTTCCAGCGGGCGATGAACTATATCTTCCATGACCTAGCCCACCTTATCCTCGTTTACTCGGACGACCTCACCATTGGGTCCAAGAATCGTAGTGATCCTATAGAGGATTTATGGTTTGTATTCCAAATATTTTGACATTACAACTTGCGCTTGAACCCTCTCAAATGTGTCTTCTACGTCAACGCAGGTCGAATATTAGGATTTATAGTATCCCAACAAGGGATCATAGTGGACCCCCTCAAGGTCCAAGTCATCAAAGAGGTGCCACCACCAAAAAACCTCAAGCAACTCTAAAGCTTGCAGGGGAAAGAAAATTTCCTGAGATGCATTGTCCAATATTATGCCACTTGTGCGCAAGAATTCCTATGCCTACTCTGTCAGGATATCTCATTTAAATGGGAGGATCAAGTCCAACAATCATTTGAGGCACTCAAAGACACATTGTCTTCAACCCCATTGATCAACCCACCAAATTATGACAAATATTATACCCTATATGTATCAGGATCAAAAACTGCTTTAGTTGGGGTGTTAAGATAGGAACTCAAAGAAAAAACTTCCTTAGCCCTTATACACGCAGTCCAAAAGCTTTGGCACTTCATTATCTTGCGAACTACAACAGTCGTCGTAGCTATCAACCCCATGAGAAACATGCTAACTTTCCATCTGATGAACCACAAATATGCTCATTGGGTAGTCATACTACAAGATTTTGACCCGCAGTTTATCTCCCACAAGAGAATAAAGGTTTGATATTAGCTGAGTTCATCACTGACCTCCCGAATTAGACTAAAGGATACCCAATCAATGACTCACTATCTGGCGAAAATCTATTTCTAGTGACAACTGATGATCCTTGGTACGAAGATATCCTCTTATTTTTACGCACCGAAAAGTTCAATCCAAAGCTCACACGTGACGACTAAGGCACATACACCACCAGGCCACCCGTACCTCCTCATGGGAGACACCCTTTATTGGCGAGGCATCGATATTATCCTACGTCGTTGCCTCACGCACGACCAAGATGAGAAAGCCCTCAATGACTGTCATAGTGGAGCTTGCAATGGGCACCTCTCCGGGATGGCTACCGCCCAAAAATTTCTACGACATGTTATTTTTGGCCCACCTTATTTCTTGATTGCATTACGACAGTCAAAAGATGTGAGAAATGCCAACTCTTCGTCTATAAATCAATATCACCTCTCGCTCCTCTGCACCCGGTCATAGTAGCCGACCCCATTTTCAAATGGGAAATCGACTTTATGACTTGAAACCCTGCATCGTCTGGCAGCCACAAATACATCATTGTCGTCGTCAACTATTTTACCAAACGGGCAGAAATAATGCCCACATACGACAACACGACAGAAACCGCGGCACGGCTCATTAGGGGAATTTTGAGGTCTAAAATGGGCCTCCTAAGGAAATTATAAAATAATGGTGGAAATAATAAAATAAGATTTGATTACATCATCAAATTTTAGAGGGAAAAGGGAAAAAACTACTTTTTCAACTCATATTTTCAACTTATCTCCCAAAGTTTTTACTCAAATTTCAAGCAGGAGTACTCTTTGGATGCAAAATTTTATTCCTTATCCAAGGATTACCCATGTTGTATACTTTTGGTGGATCCTACTACACGAAAATTGAGTAATACATGAAAAGAGTGATTTAAATAACGTTTTTTGATGTATTTCTCATTTTTCATGTAGCATGGTCCATCAAAAGTATGCAACATGGGTACTGCATAGATGAGGAATTAAATTTTGCATCCAACGAGTACTCCAACTTAAAATTTGAGTAAAAAATTTAGGAGATAAGTTGAAAATACGAGTTGAAAAAGTAGTTTTATTATTTTATTATTTTTTAATCTTTTTATCTTGTTACTTAAAAAATGGTGAATCGTCCCCCATGGTTGACATCATCATCTTGAATCCTATTGGTTCTTAGAAAGTTGATTTTGGTTGTACATTTTTCTTAGGAGGCCCATTTTAGACCTCAAAATTCCCCTAATGTATGTTCAACCATGTCATTGCGCGGTTCAATGTGCATAAAGAGTTAGTCTCTGATCACGGAAAGAATTTCGAAAACGAAATATTATAGGAGTTGTCTCACCACCCAAGGTTCACACACGAATTCGCATCACCATACTATCCTCAATCCAGTGGATAGGTAGAAGATGTCAACAACATGCTTAAAAAAATGTTATAGCGTATGGTGAATAACCATAAGACAAACTGGCACCACATGGCTTTTTCCGCCCTGTGGGCATGCCACACGACAGTTAAAAACTCAATAGGATTCGCACCCTTCCAACTAGTGTATAGGGTATAAGTCGTGATTCCCATCAAATGTGAATTCCCTAACTTACATGTTGCCATCGAACCCCTATATGATACCCAGCCTTTAGAACAACTATTGGTACAGTTAGAAATGGTCAATGAAAATCGATAAGAGTCACTCCAACATAATGAGGCACATAAAAATGGGTAAAAGCATCATTTGATTGCAACATCACCCCTCGCTCATTCACTGAGGGAGATTTAGTCCTCTGCAACAATGTTGTGAAAGAGGCCCTAGGACCCAGGAAGTTCAAAACATTATGGAAATATCCCTACATCATAAAACATTTCCTCCTCAAGGGGACATACATCCTATCAGAGCCCGATGGTAATTCCTAGCTAACCCCGTCAATGGGCTTTACCTCAAAAAATTTCACCCATAATCATAGGAGGTCTCAGTATTATAGATTAGATACATGGAGCATACTATGTTTTTGTAATGATTACAATCATCAAATACTTGTTCTAAAAAATGCTCTGGTGTCACATATGGATCGTCCCCCCATCCACTATATTGGATTCGTTGATGGATCCTCGCGATGGCCTCAAAATCTAACAGCAGCCGCTTGGGCCATTTACTATCCTGACCGATTGCCATTGTTCACTAATAGAGTATGCACCAGATCAACCGCCAATAATCAGGCATAATACGATGCAGTCATCGGGCTGATGAGCAATGCCTTCAACCAAGGCAGTCACCATCTACATATCTACCTTGATTCCCATCTAACGGTTTCACAGTTAAACCAAGATTTTGAAGTACGAGATCCTCAACTGTTTAGGAATTATTTGCATGCACAAAGATTAAGTCATCAATTTGATCATATTACAATCACACAAATACCAAGAAATCAAAACAAGATAGTTGATCACATAGCTAATCACATTCTAGACTGGAATGCATCTCGTATAAACCATCACCCATAGAAAATAAAAAATCATAAAAATAGATATCTATCATAGGTACACAACATCCATCAATAAAGCAACCATGGACATATTTGAGTCACAATATACAAGTCATGTCCCTGACCAACATGTCAGTAAAAAGTAGGTCTACATGTCATCAAAAAATAGGGAAGCATCCTCATAATGGGCGCTTTCCTTGAATACAAAAAATATCTAGGGCTCAGCCCCACTAGGTGGGTCCTCTGGACCCACAGCTGCACCCGGTGCCAGTATAGGTGCAGCAGCCAAAATAGCAAGTGCCACACAACACAATGTTAGGCGATGCACCCTCTCTTGAGCCATCAGTTCCTCAAACCATGTGTCATCCAAATCATCAACAAAACCCCAGGTAGGCATACCCAGGGTCAACCTCTACGACCGAATCCATGAGTCGGCTAAATCTGCTGCACTAGCGGCCGCAGACTGGACCCGAGCCTCAACAACAACTACCTGCTCCTCGACCATCGCCGCCCGAGCCTCAGCCGCCTCAGCACGAGCAAGAAGGGAAGCATCCCCAGTAGCAGTTGCACTACTGCCCTGACATGAAGGGAAAACACCACCTCCCTGCTCCCCAACCTAGGGCTGAAAACCCTACCTATGCCCCTCCTCGATGGCTGATGCCCCACCAAGCAAGCAAGAAGACGCCAAACCGCCCCCACATCTGCAAGAGAAAAAATGATAGTGTAAGTGTAACCATAGCATACATAAACATATACACCTCATAAAATACTCAAAAGATGCAGAAAAACATTAAAGGTCATACTTGCGGAACCCCACACATAGCTGGTGGGAAGACCCATATCAGGACCCCCCCGGAGATCCATCGTTGAGTATGGATAGTCCAAGAACATTTGTGGTTTTTCCTGGAACCACGCCTCAATGGTCACATCCTAAAAACGACCTGCCTCCCCTCCTCTGCCACGAGGCATCACAGGTGCCCACCGCTGCATCAGAGGATCCTTGCGAGGACCAATGGGCATAGGCACAAACGTTCAGAGAATCACCACCCTCTCGAACATGATACTGCACAAGATGCTCACATATGTAAAAACTCTAGAAGCTCCTCCTCGGACCTTCCCTAGCTGCGATACCATGCCATCATACACATGATGTGCCCAGTCATACAAATGACCAGCCCAGAGCTGGCGCAAGGCACCAATATGAGGTCCAGACGCCCTATTGGGCAACGACGACCCCATCAAGCACACTATCATCACCAAGGCGCACCGATCAGCTAGGTCAGTCACTGAATCGATGCAGACTCACTCCTGGGTAAGCGACGCACTGCCACAATGCTGCTCAGCCCAACGTTGAATACTCATCCTCCAACACATATTTCATTAAATTTGGAAAATTTTAATTACAAGAACATTGTTAGAATTGAGCTATTTAGTTATTTTTAAATTCTATATCCACTCTTTAATTCCAAATTTAATGAAATATATGTTTGATTCCCAGGAGTGTTACACATCATTTTGTCACCATGACATTTGACTGTTCATATGGATCTATCACCACCTATATCATGTTCCCTTATAATTCAAAAACCTTAAATTTCCTGAATCAAGTTTTGGAATTAGAGAAAAGCTCTTTAAAACCCTTTAAATTCTACTTGCATGGTTTTTCTATCCCTTCCCTATGCATGCGCTATGGTTTGGTCAATAAACTGCGGCAACCCCCGCACGTTTTGCTACTATTACCTGTGCACCCCCGCAAAAGGAAAATTAAAATAAAAAGTAAGTTCTAGAAGCCTAGCTGGTCTAATATTCTTCCAACTGGAAGCTTCTAGAGTTGCGATCAAGTCGAGATTTATCCCTCCACTCATGGAGCTTATCCCTTGGTCCATGGAGCTCAAATCACTTCATATGAGGAATCCATCCCTCTTTTCATGGAACTGAAACTACCTCCATTTCCCTATAAATTGAGCTCAAGTTTCAGGTTGAAGGGTATATTGTAAATGAGTTGCTGAAGAAAATTCCCAAGAGTGCATACTTTCTACACTAGTAGGTTGTTGTTGGCATGAGAATAATCACACCCTTGTGTCCATAAATCCATGCTGGTATTTAGAGAGGAAGGCTTATCAAACTGAAGGAGAAGAGATTGTTCAGGACCCCCAGAGAAATTTGTATGACACAAGGCATCAGGCTGTAAGATTACTCTTTTTATTCAAGATAATACATATGGATCTCGTTTTCTCATTGAGTTGTTCTTATGCTTATTGAAATAACATCAATACCTAGACTCCTTTATCACTAAGTTGGATTAGTTTTTCTTGATTATTATATGTTGCAGATGCTTTGATTCTGTTGTCTTGACTTTGATTGCAGGTTCTACTTATTGAAGAAGCCACTTTGGAGTGACAAGATAAAAGACATCGAACGTTTGGATTTCAAGGTAGATGCATGTCCTCTTTACTTTCTTATAATAATTCTGAAATGAAATTAATATAGAGAAAAAGGTTTTCAAATGGATGTTTGTTTCTAGCTACTCAATGAGTACTAGGGGGATCGCTCTTGTTAGCAAGAGGGATTAATCCACATAACAAAATGGTGACTCTGCTGGTGAACTAGAACTTAGTTTTCTTTATTTTATTTTCAGTTTGAATTTTAGAGTTTTCTAATTTTGACTTCTTTGAAAACATGTTGGGTAAATAACTTTTAAAAATCCCTAAAAAAGAAAGTTGATTATTTATTTTTTCCAAGTTGTTCCTTGCCTCCGCAATTTTTAGTAGAAAACAGTGAGGCAACCTGTGCAGGTTCTAGTTAAAAATAGTGTGCATGTACTCTGTTTTCCACTATAAACTATGCACCCCTAGAATGTTTTTTGAAAAAAATAAAAATTATCTTTTTTAGAGCCAGATCACCTGATTTTTTGTGTTTTCCCCAATATATCTCAGCTATCAAATCTTATTTGTGAATTTATTTTTAGAAACTTTTTCATTTGTGTGATTTATCATCCTATTTGCATCTTATAAGTGAGAGTTTGCTCTACTTTATTGCTGCTCCATACAATATACTTTCATTTACCTTAGCTCAGTGGTATGATGATATTGTCTTTCTGAGCCATTAAGATCATTGCAAACCTTACTTTTATGAAAAATGATTCCTTTTTCATTTGCAAACTTGGAAGAGATTTTAGCTTACTGAAGCCTGATACCACCAAATAATTTTTGGATGTTTTCATTTCTGTTGAGGTAAGTAGAAGTTTTTCTTAGTGTGATCATAAACTAGGAGAAAACGTCCGCAAACATTCTAGATAGGTTTTTTTCTTTGATTTTGAAATTAATGTTTTTAGAGTTTTTAGATATTGTTTTCTTTTGGAAATGTTTTGTTTATTGATTTGTAGTTTCTAATCTGATTTTTCAAGGAATTTCATTTCAAAAGAGTAATTGATCATTTTTGTGAATTGAGTTCTTTACGAAAATGTCTTTTTTTCAAGGATTTTGTTTATGAATGAAAGAATTGGTGCTTTGAAAATTGTTAAATCTCTCAATATTTCCCTTAAATAAGATTCATTGAAAAGAAAAGAGTTGCACTTCTCATTTAGATGCATTTAGCGTACTTTTGAGTCGGTTCACAAACGTCATTGAAGTTTCAACTCCATACCTTTTGTCTTAAGCAACAACCAAATTAAAAACAACGCGTTAATAAAATCAATCTAAATATTTTACATTTTCTAGGGCTCATTCCACCAACATAGTTTAGGCTAGTGGTTTGGAACAGGTTGTAATTAACATTCCAAGACAATTTAAACAAACGAATAGCATCTTGCGGTAGGAAAATCCAATTGTGGCATTTGTACTCTAGGAATCTCTTCTTAAAAGAGTCAAGCACGAGATCGGTTCGGAACCAGTGAGGTAATCGTACCTATCTCATTGGGAAAGATAGCAGATGTGCACGTAATACAAACGGTAAACCTCAGATAGACCATTGTCGAGGAGCATGGGGTCACTTGTTGGCAAACCTCAGATTTACCATATCGAGGAGCCATCAAGGAGATTGAGCTTGATAATCTGTCCTTGCGTGTATATCGGATCGTAGACTTTTCCCCTAGGTACATTTGTTTCCGTTGGTGACCTTAGTGACCATAATCTTCAGGATTTTTCCCAAGATGACGGTGGAGGGAAGGTCCCATTGTGCCTGTAACAGGCGTCAGCTAGACTCACTTGGACTTTCCAGAGGGTACTCTTCACTTCAAGATGGCATAAGTGGAGGGACTTGCACTAGACTGTCTCATTAAGCAAGTTGTCGGGGTAATTGTTCCAACAGCCAGTTTTCCACACTAGAATTCTACGACATTGGATTTCATCACCAATTAGTGTTTTTAGTGTGGAAACATATTGTTTATGTGTGGATTGCCTCTTATATTTTGTAGGCGTATGTTCAATTTGATTGTTTCCTTAGCAACTTAAGGTTTATTTTGTTGACATTTTTATTGATTTTCTTTTGTTAAACATTTAACTATGGCTGAATTACTGAGACACTATCGTAGAATGCAGGGGAAACCCCTTGAGTACACACCAAGTCAACTAGAAAAACTTAAATCTGAAAAAGGCCAACCATCAAGAACTAGATCAACTGAATAAGAGGAAACATCTATAATAATACATCTTGATTACAAAATAGATCAACCTCACACAACATAAAGTTACCAAAGACAACCAGAAACTTCTGAACTAGTTGAAGTTGCATCTACAACAAGTGAATTATCAGCTACCGAACTTGAAATATTTTAACCTGAAACTCAATCTGATTCATATGATTCTACTTCGAAGTTCATAACCTGAACCCCTGGTCGTCCTCATTCACTTTGAGTGAATCTTCACATCACCGAGAACCTTCCTCCTTGCCTCATTAGTATTGAAGAGATTACTGACACAGAAGAAGAGGTTATACTTCCTTCACGTCAAGAATATTGAGATCTAAGGCAAAGTGAATCGATTTATTATAGCCCTTTCAAGAAAAATCCTTTGTATTCTCAGTTAACCAAATTTATTCATAATTCTGGTCTTAGTTACTCGCCACCCTGTATTCCTTTTTACGCTTTACCTAGAGGTAGTTACAGACCTTCATTAGAAATTTCTGGTGAGTCATCCATGTTTTCTTCATCGCCAAAAACCTTTTTGTATGGTGGTCCATCTGTTCCTTCAGGATACTATTCGCTTTCTGGTACTTTCTTAGGAGCATCTCCCTCTCCCGAAAAACTTGTACAATCACTTGGTTTCAACGAATCTCATACCGAAACTTTGAAAATGGAACAAGTCTACATGATGTCTGGAAACGTTCCTAACCCTGACCCTCAAGGTAGCAATTTATCGCCTGGGGGGCAACCTCAAGGTAGTAATTTACCGCCTGGGGGGAAACCTCAAGGCCAATACATACCTCAAGGAAAATATCAACCTTAAGGGCGGTACTCTATTCAGGGGCCACAACCTCTTCAAGGGAAGTACCCTATACCAGGAAAATAGCCTTTCCAAGGACAAAAACCTCCTTTGGGGCCACAGTTTTATCAAGAACAACAATTGTTTCAAGGAGGTCAATATTTTAGTGGAAATTATCCAGAAAATTATCAAACTTACGTTCTGAATTATCAACCTGATTATGGTCCATCTTACACATAACAACCTTCAATAGGAGCCACTTTTCCTGGAGTAAACACAGTGTGGAATCCATCGTTGAATCAAAAAAATGTGTAACCTACTGTGAAAGTACCTTATAATCAACCTGGTCAGCCAACTGTTTATCCCCAAATCCAGCAGCCTGTCCAACCTACGCTCTAAGCTATACCTCATGTATTTGCACCTAGTAGTGTTCAGCAACCTGGTCCGAGTACACCTAGAACTCCTGTCCAAACTGCTACATCAACTTTTGTTAAACAACCTAGTACACCTATTCCTGGAGTTTCTACAATCCCTGTTTCTACAACCCCTCAAGTAATGACGACACCTGTATCACAACCAATCCTTCAAATGACTGCTCATCAACTTGGACCTACAATTCAGACTATTGTTCAGACATCTACAAAATAACCTGGTACAAGTACAATTGTAACAAGCCAACCTTATACAGGTCAGTTTGTTTATCAACCGTATCAAGGGCAGTATCAATATGGAAATGTAGGAAAAAATCTAGCATACCAGCATCAACCATACCCTGGTTACGCATATCAAATACCATCTCAACCTCAGTATGGTATGACTAATCCTGGTTATCCCGGAGGCATACCAATTCCAACTGTACAAGCTATTCTAAGCTATCCTAGATATCCTCCTCCCATTACTGGAATCATTCCTCAAGGTTATCAATTTTCTCAACAGGTCTTAACCATTGGTTACCATTCATTGCAACTTTGGATTTGCCAGATTTGTTATGCCTCATGAAAAATCTGATTTATTATCTTCCGTTTTGGCCGCCAATGCATAATAAGTTGCCCAGTGATATTACCAAGTTTGAAGGTAAATCGGGAGACGACCCTTCCAACCATGTCATGAATTGCCCACCTTTGGTTTGCATCCAACTCTTTAATCAATTATTCCATTCGATTGAGATTTCAAAGAACATTGATAGACTTAGTTTCAAAGTGGTATATTGAACTACCATGTGGCTCATTCAACAATTTCAATGCATTAGAAAAAGCTTTCTTAGCACACTTTCAGTTGCCTTCCCATTACTACAATGTCACATAACTCTTAACTTCATTAAAACAGTCTACGTCCACATATATTTTAGATCACAAACATGAATGGAGACGTAGATGACGTTTAGTTAAAGTTTTCATTCCAGGTCAAATCTTAGTAGAATGGTTTATCAAATGATTACTTCCAAAGATCACTAAATATGTGGCTAAGGGAGGTGTTGTTACAGAATAACAGGTTATAGCTCAAGAACAATACTTAGACCTTGTATATACACAGTCTGGTACTTTAGACGAAAAAATTTCTAACTTGCCACGTCGAGGTCAAATAACTGCAGTGCCTTTTGGTTCTCATGTTGTAGACGGTGTAATTGGTTCAGTTACTGCAAATAAGAGTAAAAAGAAGTCATCCAAAACTACTTCTCCCATTATAAATTTACCAGATTCACCAAAAGGAGATTCTTCCCTTGAAACTTCTGCCGACATTCATGTTGTAGACTCATCCGCAACTAAATCTAAAACCAGTAATAAGAAGAAAGGAAAGAACAAAAACAAACAAAATACACCTCCCAAAGAGAAAACTAAAAAGAATGAACCAATTGATGAAAAACGGAAACCTCTTTATCCTTGTCTTATTTGTGACGAGGATCACTATACCAAAGAGTGTCCACATCGGTTCGAAGTCTCCAAGTTTTTCAAAGGTTCACCCACACCCACTATCTTGAAGGATCATTTTCCCACTCAAGATAGTAAATGATAGGATCTTCTTTAAATTCATCAGCAGATATTCTAATGATGTCTCAAGTTATGGTTGCGATGCGATCTCAAGACTATGGCCAAAAATCCTGTAACTGGTAAAGAGACAGAAAATTCTTCCCAAACACTAGCTATGTCTCCTTAAGTTTTCGAACCACTTCAAATCAAGAAACCTAATTATAATCGAGTGATTAAACCGCCTGCTAAAGGTGTACTTCGAAAGTCATCTTTCAATCCACATGCAAGAGTTGGTCATAATTACAACATTGTTGAGGATTTGGCGATATTTCCTTCAGCAATGTCAGCCTTAGAAGTGCTACAATCATGTTCAACACAAAGGAAATTACTATTATCAACTATCCTAGTTATCGATCCTCAGGATTCCAACCTCATGGTATTTGATCTAGAAAACTTTACACCGAGACTCCCTCATCAGATGGCTTTTTAGATTCCAGTATTAGTCAAATCCAGACAAGTTTTTCATACTGTAATTGATGAAGGGGCATCCATGTGCATAATGTTGTTAAACTATTGGAAAACTCTCATTTCTCCAACACTCAACAAATCAATTCAATTCTTAAAGCCTTTGATGGAAGAGGATTTCATCCATATGGAATACTACAGGATCTACCTATAGAAGTAGAAGGTAAAACTATTAATATGGATGTGGAATTTGTTGATTCCCCTCTTGATTACAACCTTCTTTTGGGTCGTAGTTGGTCTTATGCCATGATTGCTGTCGTTTCATCTGTCTTTCAGCTAGTCATGTTTCCTCATAAAGGAAAGATTGTGAAAATCAATCAGTTGTCATATTATTCATCAGACCCTGCTTCTATAGATAGTATCCAACATGTTGGAAAAACGACTATCCCATACAAAGATGTTGGTGTAGGATTAGTGAAGGATTTCACTCTCATTGTAAATTTCTCTATACCACTCAAATGTACCTTGCACAATTACCAACATCAAGATGATCTCATCAAGCACTATACCATTCGATGACACTTGGGTAGTGCCTTCAGAATCAGAATTGGACTCTTTCAATGGCGAGATGCCCTTGAGTCCTTTTGAAACAACATATGTAGTAGTGCAGTCGTATTCTGACACACTCTCAACTACTCCTAATCGAATGAATGTGATCACTGAAAAATCTACTTCTTTATCAAGCTCAACCTTGCCATCATTTTCCGATCCCTTTCAACATGTATTTTACACTAATGAAAGTATTTGAGAAATTTTTTCATCGAATGAATTACCCTGGGATGATCTACATCATAGATATTTGTTTTAACCTGATCTTGATAAGTTTGAAAATGATTTTTCGTTTATTTTTACGATTAATTATTTCAAGGAACCACAGAATCCTATATCGATTACACATTCGGATTCTGAGACTAATTTGGGAAATATTTCTACAAAAGTTCCTATTGACATATCAATCAAACTTGGAATTATTGAAAACATTCATATAGGTGCTTCATTAAGAGAATTTTGCGGTCTAAAATGGGCCTCCTAAGGAAATTATAAAATAATAATGGAAATAATAAAATAAGACTTGATTACATTATCAAATTTTAGAGGGAAAAAATAAAAAACTACATTTTCAACTCGTATTTTCAACTTATCTCCCAAAGTTTTTACTCAAATTTCGAGTGGTAGTACTCGTTGGATGAAAATTTTAATTACTCATCCAAGGGATACCCATGTTGCATAATTTCTATGGACCCTGCTACACTAAAAATGATAAATACATGAAAAACGAGATTGCAATCACGCTTTTTCATGTATTTCTCATTTTTCGTGTAGGATGGTCCATCGAAAGTATGCAACATGGATACTCCTTGGATTAGGAATTAAATTTTGCATCTAACGAGTACTCCCACTCCAAATTTGAGTACAAACTTTGGGATATAAGTTGAAAATATGAGTTGAAAAAGTAGTTTTATTATTCAATTATTTTTTAATCATTTTACTCTTTTACTTAAAAAATGGTGAATCATCCCCCATGGTTGACATCATCATCTTGAATCCTATTGGTTCTTATAAAGTTTATTTTTTTTGTACATTTTTATTAGGAGGCCAATTTTAGACCTCAAAATTCCCCTAATGCTTGTACGATTGAAGAAATTAACACTTACAAAGCGCTATTTCAAGAATACTGAGACATTTTTTCCTGTTCTTATGAAGAGATGTCAGGAATCGATCCTAAGATTGTCATTCATGAAATTAAGACATACCCGGATGCTAAGCCTATTAAACAAATATTATGTCCAATACATCCGCGAAAAACTGCAACTATCAAAGCTGAAGTTGAGAAGCTATTACGAGCAAGACTTATCTATCCAATTTTATTGACAGATTGAGTATCTAATATAGTTCCCGTCACGAAAAAACAAGGGACTATAAGAGTGTACGTCGATTATAGGGATATTAATAAAGCATGTCCAAAAGACAATTATCCTACACCCTATATCAACCAAATTATCGATGATTGTGCCATAAATTAAATTTTCTCCTTTATGGATGGATTTTCTGGCTATAATCAAATCAACATACTCCCTGCTGATCAACCAAAAACAACGTTTATATGTCCTCGGGGAACATTTGCTTATTGCAAATTACATTTCGGATTAAAAAATGCTGGTGCAACTTTTCAAAGGGCTATGTCTTATGCTTTTCATGATATCAAAAATAATGTACAACCTTATCTGAATGATTTACCTACTCACTCTTTACGCAGAGACGATCATCCCACATGCTTACGAGCTATATTCATGAGATGTAGGCACTACAAGATTAGTTTTAACCCACACAAATGTGTTTTTTGTGTGCAATCAGGATGATTACTTGGATTCATTGTTTCTAAAGACGATTTGTGTCGACTCCTCGAAGGTTGAGGCTATCATCAACTTACCTCCTCCTTCCACTCTTCACCAACTCCAAAGTTTGCAAGGGAAATAAAATATTTTACGTAGGTTTATCCCGAACTATGCTGAGTTAAAAAAAAGGTTTGCCCAGTTTTTGAAACAAAATGTTCCTTTTATTTGGGATGAGATTGCTGATAAATCATTTGATGCACTAAAACACGCGTTGACCCATGCACCGTTATTGCATCCACCCAATTACCACTAGTACTACTTTTTATACTTAGTTGCCTCTAATTCCACCATTGGAATGGTTTTGGTTCAAGAGGATGAATCTCACAATGAAAATGTGATATATTATATAAGTTGGATTCTCAATCCGACGGAAATAAAATATTCACATGTGGAGAAATTGGCCTTGGCAGCAGTGCAAGTTGTCCAACAATTCCGTCACTACATATTGTTACGTAAAACAACTGTGATATCTAATTGCTACCCAATGATGTATATTTTCACAAAAAAATTACTCGGGGGCAAATAATCTAAATGGATTGTCATCCTACAAGAGTTTGATTTGAAATTCAAGAAATATAAATCAAATAAATCACTAGTGTTTGCAGAGCTTATGTGTGACTTTCCCAATACTGAGACATAAATTGTGGTAGAGAATCCCATCGCAGATGAATATCTTTTTATCATCATTACATTATATCCATGGTATGAAGATATCATTATATATATTCAAACCCAAACCTTTCGCCTAGAGCTTTCACGTTCAAATCGACGGAGAATCTGATGTCAATACCAACAATACAATATTGTTGGAGACACTTTTTATCATTGTGGTGCGGATTCTACTTTTCGATGTTGTATAACTCACAAAGAGCTTGAAAGAGTTTTGAATGATTTCCACTGTGGAACGTGTGGTGGTCATATGTTTGGGTTTGCCACAGCCCAAAATATATTGCGCATTGGTTATTTTTTTCCATTGTTATTCAAAGATTGTATCCTTGTGGTCCGAAAATGCCACAATTGCCAAATTTTTTTATTGAAATATGTGTGCATCTCCAACTCCTCTTCACCTTATCATTGTTTTCTATCCTTTTGCAAAATGGGGCATTGATTTCATTACATATAACCCTCACTCGGCCGGGGGGCATGGTTATATTATTCTCGCTGTAAATTACTTTACCAAATGGGTCGAGGCGATGCCTACATTAACGTCAGATGGAAAAAATGCAGTTACTTTCGTATTCAATCATGTGGTTTCTCGTTTTAGTGTGCCTCAAGCTATTATCACAGACCATGGGAGTCATTTTCGAAATATTATGATGACCAAACTTTCCGATCAACTTGGCCTACGTTATGATAATTCTACTTCGTATTACCCACAAGCTAATGGTCAAGTTGAATTCTTCAACAAGGTTTTAACCACCATGACTAAACGAATTATCGGAACTCACAAATCAAATTAGCATACCATGCTTTTTTCGACTCTATGGACATACCGAATCTCTGCAAAAACTGCTACAGGGTTCACTCCTTTTCAAATTTTCTATGGTTTAGAAGTTGTGTTACCCATTGAATGTGAAATATCGTCACTCAAATTAGCTATTGAGTTGTTACCAGCTACCTCTGAAGAGGAAAAATGCTTTCTATACTTAGCACAATTAGATGAGACTCGACGCACCGTTGCATTGGCTACTGAAGCTCATAAGAAACATGTGAAAGATCAGTATGATCAAAGTGTTAACCCTCGTGTTTTTTCAGAAGGTGACATAGTTTTAGTATATGATCAAGCTAACGACAAGTTGGGTGCTGGAAAATTCGAACCGATTTGGCATGGTCCCTATATTTTCAAGTATGTGCTTGCAAAAGAAGCCTATGAATTAACTGATTATGATGGGGTATTTTTAGATAAGCCCAGAAATGGTCTTTATCTTAAGAGATATTATGCTTGACTTTCGTGTGAAGATCTCTCTTATACATTAATTACTTTTTAGAATAGTGTGTCTTAGATTAGATAAGTGTGCCTAGATTAGTTTTTACTGTTACTACTATCGCTACTTATCTTGATTACTCTTGATATTGCATATGTCAACATCCCTTCAAACATAAATTGGTTTTGTTGATATTACCTGTCATAGTACACGGAATATCTCTTCCGTGGCATGGGTTATCTATTCACCCACCGATGAGTTAGTTTCTATTCATGGGGTATGCCTTGGTCAAACAACGAACAATATTTCAGAATATAGCGCAGTCATTGAGTTATTATCTGACGCCATTTCATTTGGTATTTGACGTTTGATCATTAGGTTAGATTCAGAGCTCATTGTATTACATTTAAACATAGTATATGCAATTAGAAATCCAGTGTTATTGAGATTATTTTTGAAGGTACGTCTCTTGGAAAGACAATTTGATTATATTGAATATCAACATATTTCAAGAAATTTAAACACATTGGCTGATGAATTAGCTAATCGTGTTCTATATAGACATTTGCAACATTAACAAAATAAACCAAAACAAAATTCAATCCATGTTAAACAAGATACTCAGATAACGAAAGTTGTAATTTCATTAGGATAGATTAGTTTGTTTTCAAAAAATATTACATCATCTGTGATCATAGGTTCAAACACCTTATGATGTAATATATACATAAAAAAAAACAAAAATATTGATCTACAATGATCATCCACTATCTGTGATGATGATCATGGTAATATACTATAGCACGCGCCAGTTTGCGTAGAAATCTCCTAAATGGACCTGGAACACCTGACACGTGTCTCTGAAGCCTGAGAGGGATATCATCTATTCCTATCTTAGGAATGTCTATGGTCAACCACTCAAGGTTGTGATCCATGTTTGCTAAGATCTCTACTGCGTGGTCCTACGAAGGTGCTACAGGTTGTGATTCCCGCCTATCAAAGCGCCGAAGTGTTGTTGGTTGTTGTGGACCGACATTTGCATTTAAATTTTTTGTCAGTATTGGACAACAAAAATCAAATAAATTAGATTAAAAGCATCAAAATGATTCACTTACTTGTCTTGTCCCACTGCGCCCCTGGAGGCAAAGATATTTCAGGATCACCCCTATAATCCATTCCTGCATAAGGGAAGTCTTCGATGGTGAAGACTTGGTTCCTCAACCACATAAAGTATGCTAGAGTAAACCAAACTACTGAGCCACCCTCGCCTCCATGGTGAGCCATTAGTGCCACCCATCGCACCATCTGAGGTTCCTGAGGAGCCCCACTATCTACTGGAATCAATTGCGGAGCAAGAAGTGGAATTCGCTCTAAAGCAAATGAAATGAGAATAGTGCCATATCCGAAGTTTTTCAACTTCACATTATTTTCTCTAGTTAATTTCCCTTTCATATCGGCTAATACTCCTTCGCACCAGTTAAATATGGTTCCCCCAACACACTTGACTGCTATTTTCATCTGTGACTTAGTAGCCACATGTGGAGCTACACTCTCGCACAATCTGGTTACTTTAAATGCTATCACTTTGAGATCCAATCGCAATATAGTTTTAATATCTATGCGACCATCCTTTAGATTTTCCTCATTGCTATAATATTTCTCTTTGTAACTGGCAGTGGGTAGACCTTCCTGTCTCACCCCAAACAAGGATATGCTTTTTCCTCTCCAGGACAATCCAGTAAGGAAATAAATGTCCTCAAGCTCAATTTTGAGCCGGTGATCCTTGATTATGAAGCATTGGTCTTGAACATCCCATGTGTTTACAAGCCAAACCATTAGCTCCACTTGTGAATTTGTATAAGCCACAGAATTTGTATAAGCCACAATTCTTCAACACACGCATAGTTGTATCATCATCCATAGCTTCATTGTCTATGAGTTCATGTTCATGTTCTCACCACTCCAACATGGTGGAACAACCTACAAATCAACACATTTAACAGTTAGAACCATTTGGAAGAGAAATTGAACCATTTTTTAAGAGAAATTTGGATTTTTAAAATGTTCACGGCGCCTCCACAGGTTCTGTGTGCAGACAGTGCGGACGTCTGCATGCGCTCCACATAGAACCTATGGTAGCCTGATAATTTTTTCTTTTAAAAATTATCTGGGTCCACAGTTATCACTTACATTACCCAAGGGTGCAATTTAAAACATAAAACCTCTTAAAAAATGAAATTATGGCTCAAAATGAAAAATGAAACAGATAGAAATGAAGACAAAGATGATGTGGATTACCTGGTTCTGGAAATTCAAGAAATGGACGGTCGGTTCTCCCAATATTTGCTCTGGAACTTTTTAGCCAAAAGCTCTCTCTGCACTACTCTGAATACAAAAGGTGAAAATGATTTGTTTTAACCATTTTTTATAGTTTTTAAATGAATAAAATATTATTATTTTATTTATTTTTCACTTTAAAAGACCATTTTTAAATATTTTTACTTTTTGGAAATGGGTATGTGTAATCTTTTGAGTTTTTGTGCAAGATACATGATTTTTTGGTGAAAAGAATTATTTTGACATTGAGTATACTTTTATCACTTTTTCAGACCCTATAACATTACAAAAAATCAAAACCTTGGAGTTCTCTTTTAAGCCCTTTTCAGACTCTCGAAACATGAAAAGATCATCGAGTACTTGATTATTCAAATTCATTAAAGTAAATGAACAATCATCCCTATAGTATAAGTTTACCCCTCTTCCATATTGAAATGGACTAATTACGAAAAAGGTATACATTGACTAATCATGGTCAATAGAGTTCTCTCCTACATTATTTCATCATTTTTTGGGCCTGAGAGACTAAATTTATGAAAAAGAATAACCATGGAGTTTACTTATGTTTTTATTCTGACTCCCTAAAACTGAAAAACACCAAGTTTCTCCTATAATGGACCTGTTGATTACAAACAGGACTGAGCCACTCCTTTTTAGGGTTCGATTTTAATACTAAGATGGACTCATCCGAAGGATGATTTTACACAAACAAGAAAATTTTATCCTCCTCAAGCTTGTCAAAAATAAAGAGGTACTTGCCAGTAATGGTGGGGGAAAAAGAGAGAAAATGAATCCAATTGTCACCCTTGTTTAAAAAGCAGCATGCCACTCTTGAACATGACACTTTGTCACACTTGTACCTGGGTTGGGAAATCCTTTGTCTAACAGTTAATCAAACCACATTGAAAGCCTTCAATCGGTTTTTAGGTATTAGCTTTAGGTCAAATGCTTCCAAGCCATCTGCAGTGTCGTTATGTGTTCAAGAGAGAGTTAAAATAAATCATTCATTGCAAACATTTGTCTCCATTCATGTTGACCATCCCTGAGTCTGTCCTTGCAAATATTTTTTCAAAACGTGATCTAATGGTTTCGTGTCGTGGGATTTCCTATGACGAGTCACTTTCTATTGATGTCAACTCATCATCTAGAAAGTTAATCTAGAATCCTATCAGTACCTTGGGATATGCATGCCCTAAATATGGCAGGTTTCTCGACTTCGATGACAGGTTACATCATTGACCTTCGGTCGAACGATTCTATGAGTGTTCGACTGCAAATCATTCATTCACACTTCATGGATTGTACTGGAGTACTTTGATAACCATTTTAATTATTGATGGTTTCTATCGCACTTGTTAACGGTTCACATCATTGACCAGTAATCAAGTGGTTTCTACCATGTTCGACTTTGACGCAATCAATCGCATGGATAGATTCGTACTAGTTCGAGAAGTGGAAATCAAGACCCTAGATCTAGTTTCTACCATCTAGGCTGCGAGGAATTTTATTATTCATGATACAGTAGACTACTCATGACAGATGGTTGCGCCCATACTGTGTCTACTTTTGATGTAACATTGAAATCATATCTATACCAGAACATTTAGTTAGTTATGATCTGAGTATGGGAATACCTACCTCAACGATGATATATATATATATATATATATATGTTTGCATTGAATGTTTTTACAGGTTTTCGACTGGTGTCTCCAATCCAATCCTTGGAAGGATAAAGCACTTCACTCTTCAGAATAACCTCAGACTTCGCACTTTAGGGGGAAATATGTTACGCGTCATTTTGTCACCATGACATTTGACTGTTCATATGGGTCTATCACCACCTATATCATGTTCCCTTAGAAGTCAAAAACCTTAAAGTTTCTGAATCAAGTCTTGGAATTGGAGAAAAGCTCTTTAAAACCCTTTAAAGTCTACCTGAGTGGTTTTTATATCCCTTCCCTATGCATGCGTTGTTTTTTGGTCAATAAAATGCGGCAACCCTCGCACGTTTTGCTATTATTCCCTGCGCACCCCTGCGAAAGAAAAATTAAAAGAAAAAGTAAGTTCTAGAAGCCTAGCTCATCAAATATTCTCCCAACTAGAAGCTTCTAGAGTCCTGATCAGTTCGAGATTTATCCCTCCACTCATGGATCTTGTCCCTTGGTCCATGGAGCTCAAATACCTTCATATGAGGAATCCATCCCTCTCTTCATCGAACTGAAACTACCTCCATTTCCTTATAAATTGAGTTCACGTTTTAGGTGTTGGTTCGTGAATACGACCACTTTTTAACACTTATTTCATCCATTTTTACTGTTCTTTATCATGTCATTTATTATAATTTATCATATAAATCCATTTTATAATTATTTATGCTCTTATGGATGAATATTATTTCTTCTCCTTTATTTTTAATAAATTGATGATTATTATGCATAATTTTATCAATAATGGTTTATTAATATATTTTGTACTAACACTCACCATTTTAGCCTCCAAGATATTTTCCAGATTGCAAATTTGATCTCCAAATCATCATCAAATATTCCAACTCAGAAATTCGCTGGAATAAGAAGTGACAATTTTGCGGTTGCGATTCTGGGCAAATCAAGAAGAATCTGGAAAATCCAGAACATGGGTTTTGTCCATAACGGACCAAATTAACTTTGTGAAAAAACAGTTTGCCCAAATTCAGCATGAATTGAGAGAAACACAAGGTTCTTTGAGAACGATTTTCTCATATTTGCTGTTGCGACCGTCCTCCAAATTATCTCAGCTACAAATCCAAATTTGACTTGCTCTTGTTGAAAGATGGATGGAAATATATTTTCTTGTTGATCAATTGGTTAGGAACAATCCAATTTTGTTATTAGAGATCATATTTACTATTTAATTCCTCCTCTCTTTGGTTATAAAAGGAGATGTTTGTAAAAGAGAGGGGATCGTTGTTGCTTTTGTGAATTGTAAACTTAATCAAAAGCTGTGTTATTGAAAAACACAATTCCATTGTAATGTTGCTCCAATTTAATGATTAATTGAAGTTTTTGTTTCATTCGCATCATCTGAAGGAGCTTGAGCAGTCTCTGCTGGTGGTTAAGGGCCCGACTCCTGGCAGCGTGAACTTCTCTTCTATGTTATATTTCTGATTCTTGCAGCGTGTGATCGATTTGATACATGCATGTTACCATGAGTTCATTTCATTAGTTGTTTATCATCTTACTCTCTTTATGTATTACGCGTTCTGTTTATGAGTTATTTTATTATCGTGTGATCTGAATCTTATTTCTTACAGCGTGGATTAATTGAGACAACATATTGCCTTACTTAGATCATCCTTCAATTTGCGGAAGTGATATTGGTTCTATCTTAATTAATTCATAATTCCATGCTTAATAGTTTACTATTTTATTATAATAGATTGTGTTGTCGTTCCTTCCCAATTTAACAAGAATCTTAATCCTCGAATTACTTATCTTGTTATGCTTCATTGTTTGGCATTTGATGTTCCATTCCATTTGCTGTTTCGTTTGACAGCTGTTCATTTCAGAGTGCAAATACAAAGCTTCGCTATTCAGTTTGTTGTTCAATAGGATTTTCCGTTTAATAGAGTTTTGTTGTTCAATCCCATTAGTTAGGATTTGTTGTTCAATTATTTTAAGTTACAATTTGCTACACATTTACATTTCCGTTCAATTCCAGTGTGTTGTTCATTTCAAATTCATTAGTTTACAGATTGCAAGAGTTTTCTTTTAAAGAGTTTTCCTAGTTTACTTTCAATAACAGCTTTAGTTCAATTTCTATTTCCTTTTAATTGCTTGAGAGCAGGACTGTCAACTGTAGAGAACATTGGTTATTGCTTCCATGTTCCCATATTGATTGTCTTGTTCCAGTTTCATTTCAATTGCATAAATTTCTATAGGAATGAGTTATTGCTATTGTATCCTCGATTGATGTTTGCTGAGTGAATAGTTGGATTTCAGAGGATTTGAGTTTATGTTGTTGTAGTTAGATTTCTTTTTCAAGAATCCGTTTACTTTTGCATTTGAAACGTTGTACTACATTTTGCAAGGCATTACTCTTAGATTGAATTGCAGCCTCAGACAGAGTACACTCTTGAAATAAAAATTCGTTCCTGGATTGATAATTAATGTAGCATAAATAGGCGTTAAAAATACACCTTTTATACCTCAACATTTTGGCGTTGTTGCCGGGGAGAGTGTATGCCATTTAGAAAGAGTGATGTATATTTAATTTTTTCTGCTTGGGAAGAATTGGGTATTAAAGACAGAAGGTAAGAACCTGTGCACCGAGCAAGGGACACACTTGTTCACTGGCCTGCGTCACAGCAAAACTGAGTGAAAGCTTAAGGTAGGAATGAATGCTTGCATTTTTTTTTAATTTTAGAGGTATAATTTTTTAAAAATTCTTGTAATTCCACTCGAGTGGTGATGTAAGCACCACCCATTTCACTAACCAATTGAAAGGAACATTTGAAGGAGGATCCTCAAAGAAACACATGAAGAACATCTATTATGGTAAGAAATGGCTCACATTGCAACTTTCGAATTCCCGATCAAGGATCTAGGAGGAGTGCCACAAATGCACATAATTCCCCCATTGTCTCTACCAAATTTTCATGGTTTGACAAATGAAGATCCAGATACATTCTTATTTCAGTTTGAAATACTTTGTAGAGGATATGATTATTGTACTAATGATAAAAGATTGAAAGTGTTTCCTCTTACTCTAAAAGGAGCAGCTCTCCGATGGTTCATGAACCTAGGTGGGAACTGCATCCAAACATGGGAGGACATGAAGAACATATTCATGAAGAAGTATCAAGACTACTGCAAATCCAATGAAGATATTTTCGGTATGATACAAGGTGAAGATGAAATATTGGAGGACTATGTAGAGCGATTTCAATATAACCTTCAAAAATCAAAGCATAAGCATTTGGAAAAAGAGTTCTTGAAAACACTCCTTCTTAAAGGAATCAAAGATGAATTTTTAGAACTCTTAAATCTGATAGGAAAAGGTGATGTTTTTCAGTTATCACATGACGATGTTTGTGAGTTGTGCATAAGGTATTCAAGAGGAATTTCTAAGGCCGGTAAGAATTCTAGAGAAGCTTCTTCTTTCTTTTCCAAATTTACTACAAAAACAAGAGACATAAGAGCTGAAATCAAAGTTTTATTTGAAAATTTTAAATATGATCTTATTAGCTCTCTAAATTCACAATTGAAAGTTTTGCAGGTTCAGAAAAATCAAAAATTTGATGAAGTGTTTTGCCCTCATAACCGAAAGGAGCATCCCATAGATAGTTGTTCTTCCTTATCTAGGATGGAAGTATCATATCAAAGAGATGGGGAAGCTGCAACAAGGTCAAAACCATGGAAATCATGGCCTACAGGTATGTTTCAAAACACTTCCTCACCATCTTACTTTCATAATTCGTTATGGAATACTCATATGTTAGGGCAGCCATGCCAATCTCAATATAACCACTACCAATCTTATCTACAAGTTTGGCATGGTTCATCTTATGATTGTATGACTACTCTCCCTCATCTTGTAGCACAAACACATCTTCCAACTCTTTCATAACACCTTACTTGCCTATCAAAATCATCCACTCAACACAATCAACTACATCATCAAGAGGCTCCATTCCCTACACAATCTCCTGCTCAACTCATTCCACACCCTCACCATAATAAACCAGTACAACATGCTTACAGTGTTGAACTGCAAAATTTACGCACCCTTCCCACCTATTCTATCTCACATGCACTATTGGAGAAAACTTACACTGAGACTCAAAATGTATCAAATCCAAAAATTGTAGAAGTTATGAAAGAAAATGAGGTTTCTTCTAGTTTGCACCAAAAAACCATTTTAAAAGCTTAAGAACTTCATGATAATGACATACATGGGAAAGGTGCAGGGATTACAGTTTCAGGAAAATCTCATTTCAACATTGGGGAAAACCACCCGGTCGGGACCTTTAAGACAACTCTTTTCCGTTTGGGATGGTGTATCCGACTGGATTAAAGGACCAGCTTTCCTTTATAACTATGTGGATTAGATGGTGAAATGGAGATCACCAATAGAAATAAAATTATCTAATCTAAGCTAAATACTGATAAAGAAATACTAATATTAACCCGGGTAATTATATGTGAATACAACTTAAGATTGTTTCAATCTAATAATAACCATGAAAATGTATTATTAATCAAATTGAAATGTGTAGAAACGAATAAGGATAACTCTGTTTAAGAAATTAAACAGAGTTGTATTAGCATATTGCATTCATCATTATATACCATTTATATATGCTTATGAAAGATGACATTTCAATTATACTCAGAAATGATATATAAAAGGAAATGTTATTAAAACCAAATATATAAATGATAGAAAATTCTTCAAGCAAATATCATATAACAAAGGAAATCAACAGTGAATAGATAGAAATACCTCATTCATCTTGCAGATTGTCAAATGAAATGTGATACTCTAATCCAGTAACTCCGATGTAAAATTAAATCCAAAGGTACATAAATGCAACACTTCAAAGATAATTTCAACACAAAATCACCAGATGTGATCCTTCATAGAATATAAGAGAGAATGGAGTACATAAATGTAAGCTCCAAATCCAAAAAATATTACAACTTCGGATCCCTCTCTAAATGCATGAGAGGGATTTAAATAAGAAATTACATAATGTATCCCACACACGTTTAAGCACTATCAAATTAAAAAACTGGAAGGCTATCTTGAATGAAACTGATCTATTGATCTTCCTTCGCTTGATGAAGCCAAGTTTCAAATCTTCAACATATCTTGGAGTCTCGGTGGATGACTCATCTCGGAATGCAACTGTCCAGCATAGGTGGCATCAGAAAATTCTGGAATTAAACAATCAACGGCATTTGAAAGGACTTTGATGGCCATTTTTTGATTGTTTGCTTGATTAAGTGAGTCCACATACCGTCCCTGCATCATATTTGGAGTTTGTTGATTTATGACTTTTCTTCATTTCTTTCTCCAATTTATTTGCTTTCTTTATTTTGGCAACTGCCAGAACATACCGTAATGAGATTGATTTGTTGCTCGTCATTTATGAATTGTGTGATATTGTTCTAATTATACTATGCCCTTTGATATTACCATTATTGATGTTCCATTCTAGCAACAAGATTTCTTTGTGATTTTCCTGCCCTAGGAAGATTACTTGTTTTCCCTTTTCTCGTGGTCTGCCACTGGAGAAATTCGAAATTTTTTCATCGACATCATCTATTTCTTGTCTGAGAGTAATAACATTTTGGATCAAAGATGAAGTAATATCACAAAAAGGTTCTGCCTGTGACAGCTTTGCACAAAATTAATTCAATTGCTGAGACAATAGTTTATTAGCCTCCAGGGCTTCTGTTTTGAATTCACTTAACTTCAGGAAATCTTTAAACTTATCCAAAGTTGCTTGAAATTCCTTTTCTTGAATCATTTTTGCATTTTTCTCATTTTGTAACAGACTTTGTAACTTAGAAATTTCTTCATTTAGTTGTTGTTGTTTGCCTAAGAGTTGTTCATCAACTTTCTTCTTTTCTTTAGCAAGTTGTTTTTCCAGTTCTTTGGACCTGAGTGTCTGATTTTGTAGTTGTTGTTGCAATTGGGTAATCTGTTGCTGATTTTCCTTAGCTTGCTCTTCAAGTGAATCTATGTGGAGATCTTTCTGAGTTATCATCTGAGAAACTTCTACAGCTTTATCAACTGTCGTAGCACTATAAGCTCCTGCATACTGGGATAATTTTGTGAGGTCTTCAGATGGATTCACCTCAATTTTTTTGTAAACAATATTCATAAAATCCTCTGATGGAGTAGAAAATATGTCCTGTTCTATCTTTCTTCTTTTTCTTTGTCTTCTAACAACAACCTTATGTTTGGGGCTGTAAAATACATCTAAAGGAGGGATCTCCTCGACCTTTAATACAATATGCCCTGTCGGATGTTCAGGAATGATTTCAACATCCTGCTGTATTTGTTCTTTATCTTTATCTTGCAATCCCAGCTGTTGAGCAAATTGATCATATTGTTTCAATAACTGAGAAGAAACATTAAGATCAGCAGAAACTATAATCTCCTTAGTTGTTTCTTTTCCTTTTTCTGTATCTATTCTCACTAGTACTTTGCCATCCGATCCATCCTTTATTATGTTCATCATCATTGGTAGATCACACTTGATGGATCGGATTTATCAAAGCTTGTCATTGAGAACCATCTTTTGAGTAAGTATGCTACCAGTCATTAACGGCCGATTGTGTAATGATTTCATGTATTTTTACTAGTGTTTTGTCGGATGTACTTCAGCTCGACCTCGACAATTTAAATTAACGTAGGAACTTGTCAATTCCCTGCTTCTCGAATAACAAAATTTAGCATCCATTTCCTCTCGTGTGTTCTTAGACTTGACTAAGTCATAAATTTGAGGGAAATTATCCAAAGAAACAAACAAATCATCAAACGGATCTGGCTCATGCTCAAATCGAGCAATTGAAACTGAAGCAGTAACATTAAATGCTATCTGTCTTGGATCATATTGTCTTCCAGGAATGGTTGCGAATTTGCAACCTTTTATCTTGGAGACTTCTTTTTCAGCATGCTTGAAATCATTTAAAGTAAACTGACCACAATTGAGTGGGAATTGAGGCCACATTCTCTTCTTACTGTTATTCAAATACCTAGATATTCCTTCAACTGTTAATTGATAGGAAATTTCTTGAGCAAGAAGTTTGTCTGGAACAAAAAGAGGAAGAACATGTGGTTCCAAAATACTTCCAAAAACCCTAATGTATGTAAATTTCTCCTCCCCAAACCAATCTCCTATTGCAGATAAGTCGGCCTTAGCTTTTTCAGAGAATCTAGGAGGAAAGCGATTAAAAATGAAAATGTGATACAGTTCATGCGTATTTATATACATTATCTTTAAATGAACCTTCCAAAGAAGCTATGATATTAATGAGAATTTGGAGTCCATTTAATTCAAATAAGGGCAAGAAAACTCTTAATTGAAACCAAAGACATCAATATAGTACAAAGAAAATAATTAGTGAATTTCCAATGTTTTTTTCTCATTCGTACTCAAGCACTCATTGGCCATTCTATCGGAAGAATATCACCACCCATTATATCGAAATTGACAAATAGCCTAGATTAATGGGACTGGCTCAGGGTAGAAAAAACCTAGCTGAATTATCATTGCCAAATAATCTACACATCATGGCAGCGGCATAGCAATACGGAGGTAAAAGGGATTCTACAGAATACATACCGGACGCTTCATTTCGGTGCTTCTCTGGATTTTTCTTCCAATCTCTGATAGGGTCAGATTGGACTTTGTTATTATCAGCAAAGTCTTTGATAAAATCCTTGTTATACACCTTCTGCGGGTCTGGAAGGTGACACATTGCCTTTAGGTCTTCTGCTTTAAACGAGCCAAAAGACACTCCAGATGCTGAAACAAACGTTCTGTCTTGTATATTCACACTGTCAATAACCCATCGAATTGCATCATAATAAGGCATGATGCTCGCTCTGGCTGCAATTCGATGCAAAAATGAATTTGCAAGTGATTTTTCAGTGATCTCAGAGTCGGAATCTGAGCTATCTTCGTCTGGAACCGATGCTTTTTCCACTGTGACCTTAGGGTTTTCTCTTTCCAATAGGTTGTAGACTCCTTCCCACGTCATTCTCCCAAGCCCCTCGCATGATGTATCTGTGACTAATCTTAGTTTTGTGGGCTTTTCTTTTGAAACCATAGGAGTCTCAACAAACTTAACTGGAACAACAGTCTTGGTTCTTCTCGCTCTCTTCGACATTTCTGCGTTTGCTATTGCTTCCCTTTGTCTGTGAATGAAAGGGCTTAGTGTTCTTTGGCTCTGCAAGACAATAAACTCTCAGTCGTGACAAACAAGCAACTCAAACGGGATGATTTATGAACTTATGATTTTTATTTATTTGTTTCGTATACCGCGTAAATGCTCCTTTTGGGTCACACTCGTGTATTAAAAACCAAATCATTAACAATATTCATTTGATTCGTTATTGAATGCCCTCGTACCAACATATATTTGGCGCTTGTGAAATATTAAAATATTCATCCATTCTAAACTTTTCGCATGTAATAAATGACATTTATCAATCGCATCGAAAGTTTTCGAATGGCACATAAACATCACAATACGTTTTTCTCGATTGGCCGATTCCGATTGAAAAAATTTCCGATTTCTAATGGTGAGGTCTACCATATAAAATTTAAACGAACAAATGTTTGATTTTCTTTTGAAAGCGTTTATTGTAATAACGGGCGTCGGATTGGGGAATTTCAATTGACCGTAAAGAGTTTATTAAAGACTATCCTGATTATTCGATTGCGACTGGCCGCATCGCATCGAAAGTTATACAAATAAAAAATTTAAACTCTTAGCGATTGAAGATTTCCGATCGAACTAATCGCATCGAAGGATTTGAAATAAGTATATGAAACTTATTTTAAGGGTTATCTCTGATTCTCCGATTGCGATTGGACTTTTAAACTTGATTTGTTTTTTATGATAAGGCCTTCTATATTGGATCGGATCATAAGTTTTGAATGTTGAATTTGTTTAGTAAACAAAAGATGAGTTTTTTCAAAACAATGAACCTTTATTTCCAAGTCTTTTATTTCTATAAAAAGAGAAAGGGACCCTATTTCTAAATGAATTTTATTTCTAAATTTTTTTAAGAAAAAGGGAGGGTTGTTGTATAGTACAACAATTGGCGATTCACTGAAAGAACCAGTTATCTCTGAAAAATAAAATGAATACTATATTTTAAGTAAGTAAAGATTTTTAAAGATAATGAAAACTATCTTAGGATAATCAAAAATAAAATCTAACTTATGAAAAAGAATAAAAATTATTAACAATTTCTTTCTAAATTTCTTGAGAATAAAAACATTTTGGGTTATCTTAAGCTTTGATTGGTATTAATAATGAAGTAAGTGGACTTATTCAAGTTTGGTTTTATAATATACTCTATTGTCATAGGTATTGCCTCTGCTGCCTGCAAACGTTCATAGTCTCGACAGGGTTACCTTTTAACCATTAACTATTCATTGTCCCATTCAACTAAGATTATGACTTTTTAAAAGATAAATTCATAAGACATATTATCTCATGTTTTTTGTCTTTTATTTATTTTTTAATTTTTTAAGAGCCATTGTTCTGGTTTGGTAGCCAGTTGATAACAATGCCATTCAATAGTTATAATTAAACTGAACAAGCTGGCTCGTGATGAGACCCCTTGTCTTATATTTATAAGCCATCACCCTGTTTTGATATGCAGTATTGGTAATGTCAGTTTTATTATTTCTTATGAATATGGTAAGTCGGCTCATGATGAGACCTCTTATCTCTTAAAAATTTTAACATAATTTATTAGAATTATATTCCAAAAAATCACAATCTAAATGAATGGGGTGAACTAGTTTTGTCCTTAAGAATCAATGGATGACAATTTTTCTGAGTTTTTTGAGTACCAAGACTTGAATAATCTTTACTTTTATAGATAACCTTTCTCTGCTTAATACACTTATAATGATTTACATTTCCCTCAAGTTTTTCAAAAAGATCATGCAAATAATTAGTATAGTCTTTCAAAGTTTAACATCTTATTTAAAACTATCAAAAGAATATAATCATTTCTTTAAAAATTCTCATTTACACCAAATAAATATTTATAATATTCTTTTTAAGAATTTTCTATCAAGTAAACAGTCAATTAGAGACTTACTAACAACCTTTATTTGCAAAAACAATTAAAAACTTTGCAGAAAGGAATATGTACAGTTTAAGAAGGGGTTACCTCCTTATGAAAAGAATTTCTTCAAAATAAGCCCATTTACAGGAAGAGATTCTCTCTTACCTGTTAGATCTTGGAGTATGAATGTATTTGAGCCTATCTTTTCAACGATCTGAAATGGTCCAAGCCACATTTTCTGAAATTTGGTATGCTTACCTTTTTCTTCATGTGCCTTATCCCATTTTAGAACAAGATCACCAATTGACAAAATTTTTGAGCTGGTAGAACTTGCATCAAAAGAAGATTTTACAAGCTGCTGATGTTTTTCATGAACAATTTTAGCTTTATCTCTTTCTTCTTCTAGTTTAAGGATTTGATCATATCTCAACTGAATGGATGAAGAAGGATTTTCTTCAATAAATTGTACTAGGGCTAATGATGGAAGAGTTAAATTTGATGGTATCACAGCTTCTTTTCCATAAACTAAATTAAAAGGTGAAGTTCCTATTGAAGCTTTTTCAGTAATACGATCAGCCCACAACGCAAAGATTAAAGATTTATGCCAATTCTTTTGATTTTGATCAACAGTCCTTTTAATAATTTTGATGAGATTTTTGTTGGTGGATTCAGCCAAACCATTACCTTGTGGGTAATAATTTGCTGAATATTTGAGTTTAAAACCTCTTTTAACTGCAAATTCTATTAAACTGTTTCCAAAAAAATAAGATGCATTATCAAAGACAAGAGCTTGAGGTACACCAAACCTGGTTATGATAAATTGATCTATGAAATCAATAATTGCATCAGAATTGGCTACCTTCAAAGGAATTGCCTCTACCCATTTTGTAAAATAATCGGTTGCAGTAAGAATGTACTTGTGCTGCTTGGAAGAATGAGGTACTATCTCACCAATAATGTCAAGTCCCCATTGTTCAAATGGTTTCTCAATATTTACTGGTTGCAAAGGAAAAGCTGGTTTCCTTTGTCTTCCACTTGCAGTTTGGCAGATTCTGCACTTTCTTACATATTCATGTGTATCTTTAAAAAGGGTAGGCCAATAATAGCCAGCACGAATTATTTTGTGAGCTGTGGTATCACCTCCAAAATAACCTCCTGCTGGTCCATCATGCAACTCCTGCAAAACCTTTTCAGCCTCAGTCTTTTCAAGACATCTCAACAAAATTGAATCATAATTTTTTCTAAATAACACATTATCAATGATCTCATATTTAATAGCTTTTAATCTTAAAGCACGTTTTTTCTTATAGTTGAGATCAGAAGGAGCATACCCATTTTTCAAGTAATAGATGAGATCAGCATACTGAGATTCAGAATCCGTAATACTTATCTGATTTACTTGAATATCTTGATTTGAATTTTCATTTTCTGGTATGTTATGGGCTCCTGCTAATAATCTGCAAAAACCTTGTCCTTTAACAATCTTAGTTGGTTTAATATCAACATCATATTCTTGTAAAGCTGTTACCCAGTTAGCTCGTTTTTCTCCTACTTCTCTCTGAATTAATAATTGTCTCACTGCAGAGAATGGGACAATGATTTTTGTATGAGTTTTTAAGAGAAACGGTCTGAAATGCTTGATTGATTTGAACACAGCAAAGGCTTGTTTTTCAACATCGGAATAATTAGTTCAGCTCCTTGCAGATTTGAACTAAAGAAAGAGATTGGTGCTTCAATTTTCTGATCATTGAGTTGTGTTAAAACAGCTGCATAGGATGTCTCTATGGCTAAGGTATACAAAATAAAATCTTTAGAAAAATCCGGAGTACTTAATGTTGGTGCATTAATGATTGCCTGTTTGATTGCCTCAAAGGCTTCTTTCTCTTTATGCCCCCATTTGAATACTGAATTCTTCTTTATCATATTTTGCATAGGTAAAACAATTAAAGAAAAATCAGGAATGAATCTTTTTACAAAATTGATCTGTCCAAGAAATGATTGCATGGATTTTTTGTTATGAGGTAAAGAAATATCAGAAATTTCTTTTACTCTATCTCGATCAATGTATATACCATCTTTTGACACAACAAATCCTAAAAGTTTTCCTTCATCCAAAGCAAAGAAAGATTTCTTTGGATTTAAGGAAATACCAAATCTTCTACATCTTTCAAATATTTGCTTTAGATCATGTAGATGATTGGTTCTCTTTTTTTAGAATACTGTTATGTCATCAAGGTAAACAACGACTGACTTATTGATCAGACCTTTAAATGCTATGTCCATGGCTCTTTGGAAAGTTGCTCCTGCGTTTATTAGACCAAAAGGCATTTTTTGATAAGCATAAGTTCCCCATTTTGTTCTAAAAGTTGTTTTCAATCTGTCATCTGGATGAACTAAGACTTGATTATAGCCTGAAAATCCATCAAGGAAAGACATAAGTTCAGAACCAGCTACCTTTTGAAGTATCTGTTCCATGGTTGGCAATGGGAAATTATCTTTTAAACATGCCTTGTTTAAGTTTCTGAAATCAATACAGATTCTTATATCACCATTTTTCTTCCTTACAGGTACCATATTGGAAACCCAATTGGAGTGCCTGACAAGAAAAATGATTTTGGCTTTTAAAAGTTTATTAAGTTCTGATTTGATTTGATCTTCAAGATTTGGATGAACTTTCCTTAGCTTTTGTTGAACAGGTTTAATATCAGGGAGCATTGGAATTGTGTGTTGAATAACCGAAGTATCATATGTTTTTAAATCATCATAATTCCAAGCGAAAACATTTTTATACTTGTTCAAGAGCTTAATGAAAGCATCCCTTTCCTCTGATGTTAAATTAAGTCCTAAATTAACATTTTGAGGTTTGGAATTAGAACCAAGATTCACTAATTCAAACTTCAAAGTGGAACTTTGAAGCTTGGTATTAGTGACTTTCTTGAATCTGTCTTTAATATCATATAAGTCCTCCAATTTAACAACAGATTTCGGAATGGGATTTTCATTACCTTTTGAAGCAATTTGTAAATCATGATCTTCTTCATCAATAATTTAATCATCATATGATTTCTCTGAAGTCATGAAATTTAAAATATCTTGATCATGATAGAAAACTCTCCAATTTGTGACATTGTCAGGGACAGATGGACGAAAAATTAATTCTACAGAAAACCTATCAGGACTGCAGTCTTCAGCGGGTAGGAGTTTAGATGCAACATTAGCTAACAAGTCAGCTGATGTATTTTGATTTCTAGGAATAGGAGAAATATTAAATGCTAAAAAATGAGTGGTGAGATCTTGTACTAGGGTTTGATAATGTTTAAGATGTCCTGAAAGGCAATGAATAGTGTTCCTAACTTGTTTTATGACAATTTCGGAATCACCAAAGACTTTCAAGTATTTAACATCTAACCCTATAGCTTTATAAAGTCCTTGAACCAAGGCTTCATATTCTGCAGTATTGTTAGTACACTCAAATTCTAGCCTACATGACAGCATGGTTTTCTCTCCATCTGGATCGATTAAAATGCATCCTGCTCCAGCTCCATCACTAGACTTTGATCCATCAAAATATAATGACAAAAACAAATATTTATCTATTGTCTTATCTACAATTACATCAGAAGTATTTACAATTATGGACAAATCAGATTGTGAAAAATTTTCTACTTGAGAAACAAAAGTATTAACAGAAAACGGTGATTGGGGTGCTTTGAGGTTTCCAAGAAATGATTCAGCAGAATAACCTCCAAGAATATTGTTGTTGAATGCCACTGGTTCATTAGGTTGTTCAAATTCAGTAACAGTATGCCTCATATGTTTTTCTCGTTCAATTTTGATTTGATTTGGTTTCCCTTTGTAGGGAAGCCACATATGAGAATAATCAGTCGAGATATAACCATTAAGTTTTGCAGACCAGTCCCTACTTAAAACTAATCCATAGAATTCAGGAATATCAGCAATCAAAATATCAATTCTTTGGACAATTCTAGGATCGGAAGCTAATATGATAGTTACCGAATTGATTTCCCCTACAACTTGAACTTTGGATCGATATAATTGAACAATATGTACTGCTGATTTCTGTGGTTCGATATTCAATTTGGCACACACAAAAGTAGGCATTATATTGGAGGAAGCTCCAGAATCAATCAAACAATTGTGCAGATTTTTATTGTACATCTCATAAGTCAAAAGAAAAGGAGGAGTTTGAGAATTTTACCTTTCCCCAATGAGTACAGTATCAGTAGCATCTACCTTATCTGATGGCTTACCAGTTCCTCTTGCAGCTTTTGCAACTACACCACTTGGTAAAGGAGTAATTGGTGTAGCATTTAATTCTTTCAATAACAACTTCTGCTGGTGTTTCAATTTGCTGAGTTCATGTAAGGAAATGTTGGCTTTGATCTTTTTCATGTCTTCAACAATGTTGTATTCCATAGGATCTGACACTACTAAGGTCTTTGTTGTTGATGTGGGAGGATTGAAAGAAGATGGCTGATTCTGAGTAGGTAGTGGAGAAGTTTTCTTTGCAGGGGATTTGTCTTTGATACTTGGAGTTGTGTTTTTCCTTTTAGGAGCTGTTTGTATAGGCTCTGCTGTAGATTTACTCCTAGTACTTACAGGCATAGCTTCTTGTTCTACTTCACTGTTAGAATTAGGGAGAATAAAATCCCACATTCCATGTAATTCATCGATTTCTTCATTTTCTTCTTCCTCATCTGATATTAAAGATGTATCTTCTTCTTCTTCTTTCTTTTCTTCCTCCCATTCTATCAGAGATTGGTATTAGAGATATGTTTAGATTCATTTGGTTTTTCTGTGTACCCTGGAATGGTTTTTCGGGTAGAAGTCTCACTTACTTGTTTTAATTTCAATCATTACATTCAACATGGTTTTAAGAACTTTCTTAACTTTCCATGTCATATGGATCTTTGGCTCTTTTTTCTTTAAATCATTCGAAGTCGACTTTCTTCGATTTCTTTCCCAGTCCAGCGTTTTTCTTTCCGCAGAAGTACCCGTTCTCCACCCAATATCTTTCTTTCATACTTCCTTTAGCTAATGTAGGTTTATGTTCTCCAAGGTTTTGTTTTAAAAGTTACGCTATGTTTGAGGGTAAGGAAGTTATGTACCATTCTATTCTGACTTGTTCACTTGGCTTGGAATCGGTGGGAATTTTATTCAAGAGCTTATTGAATCTGGAATTAAACTCTTTAATTGGTTCCTTGGGTTCTATTTTTAAATTTGAGAGATCATTGAGTAAAGTAGCTATTGCTCGATCATCTCCAAATTTGGTTAAGAAATAATCTGAAAAAATATCCCAGCTTGTTATAGATCCTGATGGTAATGAAAAATACCATGATCCTGCTGTTCCTTGAAGAGTATAAGGAAATAGTCTAACTACAACATCCTCCTGTGTAACTCCATTCAAATTAATAGCCAACATAAAGTTATTAATATGTTCTTCAGCTGGAATGTTAAGATCTGGGCTAAATTTTGGAAGCCATTTTCCAGGATTATCTGGTAAATCATGTAAAGGTGCAGCCATGCTCACTGCTCCTGGAGTAGTCCATGGTCTAGCCATTATCGGAACGACTATCGAAGGAGTAGTAGTAACTGGCGGTGTTTGAATAGAAGTTGTTGGAATAGATGATGTTTGAGGTGAATGAGGAGGAGGTAGTAATAAAGACTGAAGAGGTTGTGATGTTGAAGGTGATGATCCCTGGTGAACAATAATATGTAATGGGGAAGTGGGTGTTTGACTTCGCACTGGAGATGATGAGATGGAAGATGATGGAGAAAAGGTCTCACTATCAGAACCTTCAGTGTTCTTTTTTTCCTTTTTCCTTCGGGGTAAAGGTAACTCAGCTGGTTCAATGCCAAGTTTTTCGCTTTGAAGTCCGGTGAGATGATGAGGTAGGTGGAATTGCGAAGTCTGACTGCCTTGAGATACTTCAGATCTCTGAGGTGATATGGAAAAGCCTTGAAGTTTCTGGATGATAGACTGAACTTCAGGGGACTCCGGACTTAAATGTTCTGAAGTATGTTTTGATTGAGCAGTGATAGTTGATCCCTCTTCTTCTCGTTTGGACACTGGTGATTCAGAATGCAAATGAGAGGTCCGAGGTGAGGTGGAAGGTGATTTACTCTGAGAATGGTCTGTAGGTTTTGATTTACTCACCATTCATAGTTGGCCCTCCTTCTAGCGCCAAAAATGTTGAAGCCTAGAAAATCTCTGCTTCAACATTGGGGAAAACCACCCGGTCGGGACCTTAAGATAGCTCCTTTTCCGTTTGGGATGGTGGCTCCGACTGGATTTAAAGGACCAGTTTCCTTATAACTATGTGGATTAGATGGGTGGAAATGGGACTAAATTAACAGAAATAAAATTATCTAATCTAAGCTAAATACTGATAAAGAAATACTAATATTAACCCGGGTAATTATATGTGAATACAACTTAAGATTGTTTCAATCTAATAATAACCATGAAAATGTATTATTAATCAAATTGAAATGTGTAGAAATGAATAAAGATAACTCTGTTTAAGAAATTAAACAGAGTTGTATTAGCATATTGCATTCATCATTATATACCATTCATATATGCTTATAAATGATAACATTCCAATTATACTCAGAAATGATATATAAAGAGGAAATGTTATGAAAACCAAATATATAAATGATAGCAAATTCTTCAAACGAATACCATATGACAAAGAAAATCAACCGTGAACAGATAGAAATACCTCATTCATCTTGAAGACTGTCAAATGAAATGTGATACTCTGATCTAGTAACTCCGATGTAAAATTAAATCCAAAGGTACAGAAATGCAACACTTCAAAGATAATTTCAACACAAAAATCACCAGATGTGATCCTTCATAAAATATAATAAGGAGTGGAGTACAGAAATGTTAGCTCCAAGTCCCAAAAAATATTACAACTTCAGATCCTTCTCTAAATGCATGAGAGGGATTTAAATAAGAAATTATATAACAAAATCCTACTACTACTGCTACAATCTATCAAATTAAAAACTGAAAGGCTATCTTGAATGAAACTGATTCATTGATTCTCTCTCTCGCTTGATGAAGCCAAGTTGCAAATCTTCAACATATCTTGGAGTCTTGGTGGATGACTCATCTCGGAATGCAACTGTCCGGCATAGGTGGCATCAGAGAATTCTGGAATTAAACAATCAACGGCATTTGAAAGGAATTTGATGGCCATTTTTTGATTGTTTGGTTTGATTAAGTGAGTCCACATACTGTCCCAGAATATGGTTTGGAGTTTGTTGATTTGTTGACTTTTCTTCTCCATTTCTTCTCTCCATCTGTTTTCTGTTTCTTTTACTTTTGGCAAACTGCCAGGAACACAGTCTGCAATGAGATTGATTGAGTATAAGCTGTCATTTATGAATTGTGTGATATTGTTCATCATACTCCTGGCCCTTGATATTGCTCTCTCTGCTTTCATTATTTGATGTTCCCATTATGTAAATAAGATTTCTTTGTGTTTTTCCTCTATTCTAGGAAGATTGGCTTGTTTTCCCTTTTCTGTGTCTTGCCAATTGAGAAATTCGAAAATCTTTTCATCAGCATCATCTATTTCTTGTCTGAGAGTAATAACATTTTGGATCAAAGATGAAGTAATATCACAAAAAGGTTATGCCTGTGACAGCTTTGTACAAAATTCATTCAATTGCTGAGACAATAATTTATTAGCCTCCAGGGCTTCTGTTTTGAATTCACTTATCTTCGGGAAATCTTTAAACTTATCCAAAGTTGCTTGAAATTCCTTTTCTTGAATCATTTTTGCATCTTTCTCATTTCGGAACAGACTTTGTAACTTAGAAATCTCTTCATTTAGTTGTTGTTGTTTGCCTAAGAGTTGTTCATCAACCTTCTTCTTTTCTTCAGCAAGCTGTTTTTCCAATTCTTTGGACCTGAGTGTCTGATTTTGTAGTTGTTGTTGCAATTGGGTAATCTGTTGCCGACTTTCCTTAGCTTGCTCTTCAAGTGAAGCTATGTGAAGATCTTTCTGAGTTATCAGCTGAGAAACTTCTACAACTTTATCCACTGTTGCAGCACTATAAGCTCCTGTATACTGGGACAATTTTGTGAGGTCTTCGAATGGATTCACCTCATTGTTTTTATAAACAATATTCATAAATTCCTCTGATGGAGTAGAAAATATGTCCTGTTCTGTCTTTCTCCTTTTTCTTTGTCTTCTAACAACAACGTTATGTTTGGGTCTGTAAAATATATCCAAAGGAGGAATCTCCTCGACTTTTAATACAATATGCCCTGTCGGATGTTCAGGAATGATTTCAACATCCTGCTCTGTTTGATCTTTATCTTTATCTTGCAATCCCAGCTATTGAGCAAATTGATCATATTGTTTTAATAACTGAGGAGAAACATTAAGATCAGTAGAAACCATAATCTCCTTAGTTGTTTCTTTTCCTTTTTCTGTATCTATATTCTGCTTAGTACTTTTGCCATCCGATCCATCCTTTTTATTATGTTCATCATCATTGGTAGACTGCTGACCAGTATTTTGATCGGATTTATCAGGCTTGTCAATAGCGACCACCTTTTGAGTATGTACAGCTGGCTGGTTAACGGCCGATTGTGTAATGACTTTGCCAGTAGATGTTTCTACTAGTGTTTTGCTGGATGTACCTTCTGCCTCTGACCCTTGTGTTGGAATTCTTAATTGGTCCAGAGGAACTCTTAACAATCTCTGGCTTCTGAATAACAAAAATTTATCCATTTCCTCCTTTTGAAATTTAGACTTGACTAAGTCATAAATTTCAGGGAAATTATCCAAAGAAACAAACAAATCATCAAATGGATCTGGCTCATGCTCAAATCGAGCAATTGAAACTGAAGCAGTAACATTAAATGCTATCTGTCTTGGATCATATTGTCTTCCAGGAATGGTTGCAAATTTACAACCTTTTATCTTGGAGACTTCTTTTTCAGCATGCTTGAAATCATTTAAGGTAAACTGACCACAATTGAGTGGGAATTGAGGCCACATTCTCTTCTTACTGTTATTCAAAGACCTAGATATTCCTTCAACTGTTAATTGATAGGAAATCTCTTGAGCAAGAAGTTTGTCTGGAACAAAAAGAGGAAGAACATGTGGTTCCGCAATACTACCAAAAACCCTGATGTATGTAAATTTCTCCTCCCCAAACCAATCTCCTATTGCAGACAAGTCGGCCTTAGCTTTTTCAGAGAATCTAGGAGGAAAGCGATTAAAAACGGTTTTGAAAACAGGGATAAGGAAACCATGGCAGATTCTATATACATTATCTTGGAAATGAACCTTCCAAAGTAGTTTATGATAAATATGAATTGGGGTAGGGTATTTGGGAGTCCATTTCCATCCAAATAAGGGAAACTCGGAATTGAAACAAAGAGCATCAAGAATATAGGCACAAAAGAAAAAGGGAGTGGAATTTCCAGCGGTTTTTTCTTGTCTGTATTCAAGTATCCTATTGGCCATTCTATCAGAAAGAATAACAGCCCAGTCCATGATATCGGAATTGACAGCAGCTAGGATTAATGGGACCATTTGTATAGAAAACCTAGCTGAATTATCATTGCCAAATAATCTACACATCATGGCAGCGGCATAGCAATACGGAGGTAAAAGGGATTCTACAGAATACATACCGAACGCTTCATTTCGGTGCTTCTCTGGATTTTTCTTCCAATCTCTGATGGGGTCAGATTGGACTTTGTTATTATCAGCAGAGTCTTTGATAAACTCCTTGTTATACACCTTCTGTGGGTCTGGAAGGTGATACATTGCCTTTACATCTTCTGCTTTGAACGAGCCAAAAGACACTCCAGATGCTGAGACAAACATTCTGTCTTGAATCTTCACACTGTCAATAACCCATCGAACTGCATCATAATAAGGCATGATGCTTGCTCTGGCTGCAATTCGATGTAAAAATGAATTTGCAAGTGATTTTTCAGTGATCTCAGAGTCGGAATCTGAGCTATCTTCGTCTGGAACCGATGCCTTTTCCACTGTGACCTTGGGGTTTTCTCTTTCTAATAGGTTGTAGACTCCTTCCCACGTCATATTCCCAAGCCCCTGGCATGATGTATCTGTGACTAATCTTAGTTTTGTGGGCTTTTCTTTTGAAACCGTAGGAGTCTCAACAAACTTAACTGAAACAACAGTCTTGCCTCTTCTCGCTCTCTTCGACATTTCTTCGTTTTCTATTGCTTCCCTTTGTCTGTGAATGAACGGGCTTAATGTTCTTCGGCTCTGCAAGACAATAAACTCTCAGTTGTGACAAACAAGTAACTCAAACGGGATGATTTATGAATTTATGATTTTTATTTATTTGTTTCGTATACCACGTAAATTCTCCTTTTGGGTCACACTCACGTATTAAAAACCAAATCATTAACAATATTCATTCGATTTGTTATTGAATGCCCTCGTACCAATAGAGATTTGGCGCTTGTGAAATATTAAAATATTCATCCATTCTGAACTTTTCGCATGCAATAAATGGCATTTATGAATCGCATCGAGAGTTTTCAAATGGCACGTAAAGATCACAATACGTTTTTCTCGATTGATCGATTCCGATTGAAAACTTTTCCGATCTCTAATGGTGGGGTCTACCATATAAGACTTTGAACAAATGTTTGATTTTTCTTTTGAAAGCGTTTATTGTAATAACACGCGTCGAATCGGGGAATTTTAATTGAACGTAAAGAGTTTATTAAAGATTATTCCGATTATTCGATTGCGACTGGCCGCATCGCATCGGAAGTTATACAAACGAACAAATTAAACTCTTAGTGATTTGAAGATTTCCGATCGAACTAATCGCATCGAAGGATTTGAAATAAGTATATGAAACTTCTTTTAAGGATTATCTCCGATTCTCCGATTGCGATTGGACTTTTAAACTTGATTTGTTATTTATGATAATGCCTTCTATATTGGATCGGATCATAAGTTTTGAATGTTGAATTTATCTAGTAAACACAAGATGAGTTTTTCCAAAACAATGAATCTTTATTTCCAAGTCTTCTATTTCTATAAAAAGGGAAAGGGACCCTTTTTCTAAATAAATTTTATTTCTAAAATTTTTAAGAAAAAGGGAGGGTTGTTGTACAGTACAACAGGGATACATTGAAGATTGGTTTCACTCCATCATTTTTTTGCAACATCAATCTATGCTTCAACAATTTTTGGCACCATCTTTTCAAGGGAAGTTGGCTTCTCTTGCCCTAATTTTTATCAACATGCATTTTTCAAATTTGGGTATGTACATACTAGAGGCCTTATTTCTAAAATGGTTCCACTGGAAATAATCTTATACATAAACATATTCGATTCTCAAAGAAGAGTAGGATAGTGGAGAAAATAAAATAAATAAGGAAATAAAACAAACACATTTTTTATTTTTATTTTTTTTATTTTTGTAAAAATAATTGTTTTTGTTGCAACACGCTGTGGAAATCAACATTAATGATAAATATTCTAATTTATTTGTGTATGTAGATAAATTATATTGAAAATAAAAATTCTACAAACACTCATATTCATTTTTATCACCAATATGGAAAAATTTATTGAATATCATTTTTTTGGCTTGCGGGCTTGATGAAATTTCTGAAAACAAAGTTGGGACAGTCATGTTTTTAGGGACCAAAATTGAATAATTTTAAAACATTTTTCTATCCTAAATATCCCTTGACGTCTACTTTTCAACCCAATTTGAATCACTCTATTTGGATTTGAAACGAAAAATTTAGAACCAAAACATTGACAGGGTGTCTAGTAGGCAACTCAAGAACAGAGTTGGGACAGTCAGTTTTTGGAAACCTAAATGACTATATTTTTAAAAAATATTTCCATGGTATATTCCTTTATGAATATAGTTTACAACGCAATTTGAATCACTCAATTTAGATATCGTATGAGGAATTTATGACCAAAATACTGATTGCCTATCATAAATCAACACTCTTGAAACTATATTTTCTCGGTTGTTCATTAGCGTATTTAACCAATAAATTTTTCTTGTCTTCAAAACCTATTTCTATTGGATATAAATGAATAAATCTACTTTAATATCCAATTTGAATTGGTTCAATCCGTCATTAAAAGAAAAATTTATGCTTGAAATATCAACCATTGGTCTAAGCTGGAAAATCGAAAATAACTCTATTATGCAGGTTGTTCTAAGCAAATTTGACATATCATAGTATTTAATTTTTAAAACATGTTTATTTTGGAAACAAAAATTTGAATTAGCTCTCATTTGGCTTTTGAATCACTCAAATCATACGAAAAACAAAGAAGTTATGATTGAAACACTGCAGGTTAGCATGATTGGCCACTGCTCTCCTGCAGGTAATAAATTAATTTTACTTTGTCCATGGATTTTTTCTACAGAGTAACTAATTGTTAGTTTTTTGCATAATTATTGGATTAGGGGAGCCCGATAACCTCTCTTTCTCCATGATTTAATGTTTTATTGCAGGTAGACACTCGTTTTTTTGCAGGTCTTAGCAGAACAAAGAAGGTCAATTTATGGACGAGCGATTCTTGAAAGAAATTTTAGTAAAACAAGGGCATTTCATCCAGTTCATTACCTAATGGATTCATAATAGAAAAAATGAAGAATTCGTTTCCATTTGAAGATTCATGCCACTACTGCCAAAATATTTTTCAAAAAGATCATTTTTTTCCATTAACTGATTGATATTCCTTTAGGAAATAACATCATAGTTGTTGTAACTTAATAAAGTGTTGTTTCTTTTTTTATTTCTTTTACGTTTTTGTGTTTCAGGTGTTGATCCCTCCAAATTGTAGTTTCCGCTCTATTTGCAATTGAGAAATAAGGACCCCACCATGCAAGTTCTAGTTACAGAAGTAAATTCTTCGGCAGCACCAATTCTGTAAAAAAAATTATTTTTTCTTGAAAATTGTACATAAAGTTTGTTTTCTTTTACTTTGCTTGTTTTTTTGTATAGAATTTTATTTCTTGAACCGTTCTTACTTTGCTTGCTGCGAATTTTTGTTGTTCCTTTCCAAAGGAACAACACTTTTGATATTCCTTTCAAAAGGAATAACAGTATTGTTGTGAGTGTTTTTGTTGTTCCTTTCGAAAGGAATAGCAGTATTGTTGCGAGCATTTTTGTTGTTCTTTTCCAAAGGAACAACAGTTTTCACTGTTTATTTTTGTTGTTCATTTCCAAAAGAACAACGTTTCCGCTAATAATTTTTGTTATTCCTTTCCAAAGGAACAACACTTTTTGAATGCATTTTTCTTGTTTTTCAACAACATTTTTAGGACTTTTTATGAATTTTTCATGGCTCTTTGAAAGGGAAACATACAATTTATGCAAGGATACACAAATTAGAGGTTACTAGAATTAGCTAATCAAGAGAAATTGTCATTTTTAAGAATTTTTTTGTAGTGATAAAAAAAAGGAAAGGACACAACCATCTATATCCCTTTGCTATCTTTATTTTCACTAAAATTAATATGATCTATTATCTTTATCATGTTGGTTCTTCCCTAAATTCTCATAACTCTCTTTGATTTTTATTTCATTGAATAAGAATAAGGGCATATTTTCTCTATTGAGATGCTCAGACTTCTTCCACCATCCCTACTCTTAAGAACTGTTGAGCCACTCTTTATATATAGATAGGGAAGTGTTATATGTAAAGAAAAAGAAGAAAAAAAATATTTATATGATTACTAACAATTCTATGATATGGCAGATAGAGGATAGAGGGTCTCATCAAGAGCCAGCCTACCATGATCATAAGGGAGTAGTGAAGTGGAATTCTCATTATGGCCACCACACCAGGGATATGATCCAATGGACAACTCAGAAAAATAAAAGGTCCTTGGAACAGGAGGTCTCATCATGAGCTGGCCTGCCCACTTTTCACCCCTTCCAAGTGAATGGCATTGTGATTTATTTGGTTCCCAAGCCAGCACAGTGGCCTCCATCATGACATCACACAACACTTCCCTAGGCATTAATAAAGGATCATGGTTCCAAGGGTGAGAAAGCAACTTTGTCAAGGTTATAGACACCTGTGGGCAACAGAGCTCTGCAGATGGTATTGGAGTCATATTTATCGCAAATCAATAGTAATGATAAACCATTTTCTTATATCTTTATCTAATATCAAATGAGAGTATGCTCATAAACCCTTTGTTCGGAACCTCTTACGCATGAAGTTTATTTATAAATCGATCATAATGGTTTATGTGGATAATGACCACATAAGTATTTTTTTCACATCAACTGTCATTTTCCCTTATTTTCGAATCATTACATAAACATTTTTATATCTACTCACGATTTCAAAATATGCATTGATTGCAGTAATGCGATAATTTGTTGATTATACCATAAGTATGTATGTCTTTCTATGTTGTACAATTTTTGTGTAGTACGCTGCTCTTCTATTTGCCACAATATTCCTACTGCATCTCTACAAAAGTTTTTCTGCTTAAAATTTTTGCATGCATCTGTTGCCATTCAAAACTAAAATTGTGGATTCAAGAAAATTGCATATAGAATCATCATTTGTTTACAGAAGAACAACAAGTATGGGGGACAATTCTATTCACAACACGACCACACTATTGCAACTAATAGCAAAGGCCCACGCAACTTGCAAACACGCACAATTCTTCAGACATGATGTGCTTGCATGACTTCCACCTTTTGCATCACTTTCAGTATCTGCTCAGCCTACATCAGCTTCAACAAAGGCCAGTCCATACACGTCATTCCACATTTTTCGGAAGTAACATTTGAGGTAAAATAGTATAATTTTCTGATTTATTATGAATTTAAGAGAATTTCATGAAAATCCATTGAGCATTCTTTATTATCATTCATTCCACATATTTACCACTTCCCATTTTTCAGAGACATCTCATCTTTTAGTTTGGGGGAGTGTTGTTTTCCTTCATTTCTTTCTTATGACCATGTCAATAATCTTCTTTATCATCAATTAATATTCGTATTCATTCTCAACACCTCCCTTATTTCATGTTGTTTTACACCAAGCATAGATTTCAACAAATTGTAGCAACCACCTCTCTTTGTTTTCTAGAATCACATGAGTACATGTTAATTCTTCAGTTTGAGGGGAGGATCGCTACACATGATGGATTTTTTCTACTCTCTTTCTCTTTTAAAACATACAATTTCATTTTTATACAGTGTAGAAATTGATTTGCATATATCTTTAAAACTATGAATTGAATTCTTGTGATTTTTGAATAACAAAGAGGTATCATTAAAATACACAAACCCAGATAATTTCACGCTAAATTAGTTCATAGAATTTCAAAAATTATGCACTATCACCTACAACCATTTTGTTTATATCTCATGATCCGTGCATCAAAACGATCTGATTTTTTAGAAAATGGTTAATGAAGTTTGTTGTTACTTATGTCACATTTTTCTGCAACTTCATATACATATAGTTGAACTTCAACTGTAAAAATTGTTATGCCTTCATCAAGATTTCTAAAATTGAATATTATTTATTTGAGGAAAAATTCACTTGTTCCATCTATTTCATGAGTTGGGATGAACAATTTTATTTGCTTGGTTAACACATGGGTTTTGTCTTTGGGTTGCATGAGGACATGCAATATATTCAGTTTGGAGGTATGTCGGGTCGTGAATATGACCACTTTTTAATACTTATTTCATCCATTTTTACTCTTCTTTATCATGTCATTTATTATAATTTATCATATAAATCCATTTTATAATGATTTATGTTCTTATGGATGAATATTATTTCTTCTCCTTTATTTTTAATAAATTGATTATTATTATGCATAATTTTATTAATGATGGTTTATTAATATATTTTGTACCAAAACTTACCATTTTAGCCTCCAAGATATTTTCCAGATTGCAGATTTGATCTCCAAATCACCATCAAATATTCCAACTCAAAAATTTGCTGGAATAAGAAGTGACAGTTTTGCGGTTGAGATTCTGGGCAAATGAAGAAGAATATGGAAAATCCGGAACATGGGTTTTGTCCAGAACGAACCAAATAAACTTTTTGAAAGAACGGTTTGCCCAAATTAGGCCTTTATTGAGAGAAACGCAAGGTTCTTTGAGCACGATTTTCTTAGATTTGTTGTTGCAGTCGTTCTCCAAATTATCTTAGCTGCAAATCCAAATTTGACTTTCTCTTGTTGAAAGATGGATGGAAATATATTTTTTGTTGATCAATTGTTTAGGAACAATCCAATTTTGCTATGAGAGATCCTATTTACTATTTAATTCCTCCTCTCTTTGGTTATAAAAGGAGACATTTGTAAAAGAGAGGGGATCGTTGTTGCTTTTGTGAATTGTAAACTTAATCAAAAGCTGTGTTATTGAAAAACACGGTTCCATTGTAATGTTGCTCCAGTTTAATGATTAAATGAAGTTGTTGTTTCATTCGCATCATCTGAAGTAGCTTAAGCAGTCCCTGCTAGTGGTTAAGGGCCCGACCCCTGGCAGCGTGAACTGCTCCTTTGTGTTATATTTATGATTCTTGCAGCGTGTGATCGATTTGATACATGCATGTTACTATGAGTTAATTTCATTAGTTTTTTATCATCTTACTGTCTTTATGTATTACGTGTTTTGTTTATGAGTTATTTTATTATCGTGTGATCTGAATCTTATTTCTCACAGTGTGGGTTAATTGAGACAACATATTGTCTTACTTAGATGATCCTTGGATTCGCGGAAGTGATATTGGTTCTATCTTAATTAATTCATAATTCCATGCTTAATAATTTACTGTTTTATTATAATGTATTGCGTTGTCGTTCTTTCCCAATTTAACAAGAATCTTAATCCTCAAATTACTTATCTTGTTATGCTTCGTTGTTTGACAGTTGATGTTCCATTCCATTTGTTGTTTCGTTTGACTGCTATTCATTTCAGAGTGCAGATAAAAAGCTTCGTTATTCAGTTTGTTGTTCAATAGGATTTGTTGTTTAATAGAGTTTTGTTGTTCAATCCCATTAGTTAGGATTTGTTGTTCAATTCTTTTAAGTTACAATTTGCTACCCATTACATTGTCGTTCAATTCCAATGCGTTGTTCATTTCCAATTCATTAGTTTACATATTGCAAGAGTTTGCTTTTAAAGAGTTTTCCTAGTTTACTATCAATAGTAGCTTTAGTTCAATTTCTATTTCCTTTTAATTTCTTGAGAGCGGGACTGTCAACTATAGAGAACACTGGTTATTGCTTCCACGTTCCCAGATTGATTGTCTTCTTCCAGTTTGATTTCAATTGCATCAATTTCTAGAGGATGAGTTATTGCTACTGTATCCTCGATTGATGTTTGTTGAGTGAATAGTTGGATTTCAGAGCATTTGAGTTTATGTTGTTGTAGTTAGATTTCTTTTTCAAGTATCCGTTTACTTTTGCATTTGAAACATTGTACTACATCTTGCAAGGAATTACTATTAGATTGAATTGCAGCCTCATACAGAGTACACTCTTGAAATAAAAAAAATTTCTCAGATTGATAATTAATGTAGGAAAAATAGGCATTAAAAAAACACCTTTTATACCTCAACATCAGGTTGAAGGGCTAGATTGTAAATGAGTTGCTGAAGAAAATCCCAAGAGTGCACACTTCCTACACTAGTAAGTTGTTGTTGGCATGAGAATGATCATACCCTTGTGTCCATAACTCCATGTTGGTATTTAGAGAGGAAGGCTTATCAAAATTAAGGAGAAGCGATTGTTCAGGACCCCAGGAGAAATCTGTACGACATCAAGGCATCAGGTTGTAAGATTACTCTTTTTATTCAAGATAATACATATGGATCTCTTTTTCTCATTGAGTTGTTCTTATGCTTATTGAAATAACATCAATACTTAGACTTCCTGATCACTAAGTTGGATTATCTTTTCTTGATTATTATATGTTACATATGCTTTGATTCTTTTGTCTTGTTTTTTATTGTAGGTTCTACTTATTGAAGAAGCCACTTTGGAGCGACAAGATAAAAGACTACATCAAACGTTTGGATTTCAAGGTAGGGGCATGTCCTCTTTATTTTCTTATAATAATTCTGAAATGAAATTAATCTAGAGAAAAAGGTTTTCAAATAAATGTTTGTTTCTAGCCACTCTTTGAATACTAGGGAGATCGCTCTTGTCAGCAAGAGGGATTAATCCGCATAACAAGGAGGGAGGAGGTGTGGTAGTTCCTCGCCCTGAGGCAGTGGGCCAGTCACAAATTAAACATCTGTCTCTGGATGGATGACAACGTCTCTATGCCGCAAGACCATCACTTTCTGTCTCCTATTCCAAAAACAGACCAGGAAATGGAGCAAACTATCCTATGACCTCAGGATGTCGTTCTCTAGAAACTTTAGTAAACCCCAATGCACCAAGATCCTTCGCGCATTGGCATCCTAAGCCACATCGATGCAAAGATAAGGCCAATCCCACTCACTCCACAACATCCTATTTCCAGGGAAAAAACCAAAATCAGTGACCAAAAAATCAAAAAATCAAAATTTTAATTCTTTCACCCATCATCACGCCTATTTTCTCCACAAACATGATGTCTTCGCATCTATATCAATAACAGGTGCCTGCTTATTCACACAAAAATATTTCCAAGCGTGATAAAATCACGGTATTGCTTCCTTCTCTACGAGGTTCACGCAGCTCTGCCTCGATCGCACGCACAATCAAAGTAAAAAAGAGGTAGGTAATCCGCACAAATCATATTTGTACGGACCCCCCCCCCCCCCCCAAGGAAAAAACTAAAAAAAAAAATTGAAAATCAGGACGTTTAGGGCCCTACTTGACACTAACAGTGTGAATCTCGGGCACTCAGGCTAATCGAAACTGTAAGAAAGGCTCAACAGCAGGGGCTCAACTCTGACCTCAAACTCTCAAACAACACAAATGAACTGAAATGAGCCATATTGACCCATATATCACCCTTTTCTCATTATTCGACAGTCCATAATGGGAGCTCAGAACACGCAATTGAAAAACTGCAAGAAACACAATGATCAACATCTCATCACTTCCAAAGTAGGCTTCACACATCCATGCCTCAGAAAAAATCATTTTTTCAGTTACGACAGTTATGCCCTTTGTTATCGCTTTCCATTCAACGTTATTTCCAATATGTTTTAATATAAAAGATGCTTTCACTTGGGATATTGGTTGCAGGAATTACGAACACGACAAATCACCTGTTGCTCCAACCACTGAAGGTACAAGAGCAGGTAGCATTATATCCCTAACATGATAGGCTCCCCAAAGAAGCTATGCATATCTTGACATCATTTATCGACAGAAATCAACCATGGGTTCCAGTCACCCGACCATGTTTATCATCACCTCACCTCGCATGTGATAAACATTTTTGCAAGTCGGTAGAACCCCAACCTCCATGGAATCCATCACTCATGCAGACCATACACCAAAGATCTGGAGCCAAGGCCATAACATCAAAGTCTGGGAAGCACTTCATGTTTAGTCATCCATCATATATCAAGTCAAGTTTGACCCATGTCACGATAAAAATCCTTTCCTAGACTACCATTCTCATAATCAGATCAAATACACACCATCGCATCTTGCACTTGGCTTACCACACCCCCATCAGCATAGCCCATCTGTGACACTTTTCATCCGCTTCACCACCCTCGCATAGAGACCAACCAATGGGGGCCCCCACACTCAACAAAACACCGTCCTCACACCATATTGACGGATTATTTTCATGTTTATTGGGGCACCCGCCTCTATGCTTGTACATCCAAACCCATTATATATTCTTTTGGAAAGTGTAAAAAGATTTTTTAGGAGAGAACTCCCACCCATCCATCCACATTTATCACCTGGAAGCAGTCCCTATCACCCTTGGTCTTAGCTTCGCATTCTTTGCCCAACCCCACCATGACACTCATAAAAAACACATACCCACCTTGGACGTCCTACCGACTCCAGGGATTTCCTCACCAAAAACTGTTATGACTGCCACCACTTGAATTCACAAGCTTTGACCTTGGGCCATTGAACTACCATCATTAGTTACAACCATTTCTCTTCATCATGCCTAAGTTAACCTATCACACCCCATCCTAATACATCATAAACCTTGGTCCCTTGCATCAGTACTCCTCTCGACTGATTGAGGCTTACTTCTTGTCGACTTCAACAACCATCTTCCAAGAAGAAGGAGGCAATACCTTGGATGGCTCCTCACCTCAATAAGGGCATCCTTAGATGGCACTATGGGAGTCATTATTTCCCATTAATGTCATCGATCCTCCTAACATTCAACTTCAACATAAGATTTCATGTCAAGATGTTATCGTACTTCACAACTGTTGCACTATGTCAGAATTCGTCAAAGACCTGTGCCATGATAATCATCTAATTTATCAATGCTTACACGGAAAGGTCTCCAACAGTCAGAGACCCATGCATACAATGAGAAATTGTTCTAAACATGTCATACCAAGATTATGCATGTGGGAACCACATTAAACCTACTGTCAAAGAAAAAACACCTCTGAGGGCGTCAACAACCATTGTTATCAACGAACAGCATGTCACTACCACACAAGTGACACAGACAGAACCTCTATCTATTAGATAAGCTTAACTAGTCAAAACATCACGAGCATGGGACATGTACGCCTCATATAAATATTGTATTTATTCTATCTCTTGCAGGTTTCTAACAGAGCACGGTACCTCTTTTACTCACAGCAAGGGATCTCCAATCTCAGTTTTCAAGAAGTTACTCTCTCTATCTCTCAAACAGATTAAACATAAAAATAAACTATAATGTATTATATTTCTTCCTAGACCTCATACATTATGGGGAAACTTTTAACACTAGAAAATTGTACAAGCAAAATACATTAGAAAATGTCAAGCAGAAGGTACAAATAAGGATTTACCGGGAAGGAATACATTACAAGAGCTGAAAATTTTAACTTTTCCTAAGGTCAAGAAGGAAAATTTATTAAACTATGCACAAGAAACACTGACCCTGGGCGATCTTCGTGGATTTTTCTTCGATAGCCGCGAAGATCATCGCCGCTATCCCTCAAAGAGATGCGTGAACCTGAGTATGCAGAAAGTCACCATCCGGGACCACTTGGCACACTTGAAGAAGAAGATTCTCACTCAAGCCATCCAAATACAACCATCTTGGAGCCACCTTGAGGCCTTAGTGCAGCACACAAAGGAATCACCCTCCCACTCTTGTGTCAAAATCCATCTTGTACTAAGAGAGGGAAGGAAAATTTGAATTTTGTTTATAAAAAGCTGCCATGGGAAGAGAGACTGGAGAACACATTTTTATGTTGGCCAAATTGCTTGAGAGAAAACCACCTTGTGTAGTCCAAGCAACAAGAGGATTGGAAGGATACATTTGTTGGCCATCAAACTCCTCAATCCAAGAGAATAATTTCACCAAGTTTTCATCAATCTACCATCCGTCGAGGGAAGAGAGAAGCTTACAGAAATCTTGAGGGGAAGAGACCCCCTTGTCTTGGATATTAGAGTTTCGTAGCTCTAAGGATCCATTGCAAGTGATTTATCATCATATTCTATTATACCACCAACACCTAATAAAGGGAGAGAGTCCTCCATTTAAATTATTAGTGTGTTTGACTCGATTGAGCATGTTATTGTACATGATTTTTTTTTTTCTTCATTGATGTAGCATGCTATGTTCCTTAGTTTACTACATATTATTTTGTTCCACTAACAATTTAACAAACCAAATGACCCGTGATTTGCTTATAGGAAAGTAGCCTCCCTATTAAGCACAATGTATTTCGTCTTCCCCTGCATCGAATACACTACAACAAAGGGTTTTTGTCATGGTTATGGTACTTTTCAATTGAAGATCTATAAGAATAATTACTTGTGGGTTTTCCTCTCCAAGAGGGAGAGGTTTTGGCCTAGGCTTGAAGAGTCTAAACTTTGTGTCTCTTGTGTTTTGATAATTGACTCGATGAAAGACCTAATAAGCTAATAAAGAGAAGCTCTAAGCATTAGAGGAAATTTTAGCCTAAAAGTGCCCATGAAATTTACACGTAATTTCTGTGTCATAATATGTAAACTAAGAAAAATTCTTTAAATTTGAGAAGAGGTACATGTAAATATTTTGGATGGAAAAGAAGAAAAACTAATTTTTTAAAGTTCATTTTTGGCTTATCTCCTTATAGGTTTACTCAAATTTAAAGGGTAGACACTCATTGGATGCGGAATTAAATTACGCATCCAACGAGTACCCATCATGCATACTTTTGAGAAGACCCTCATTGATAAAAATTGAAGATGCATTAAAAATTCATGTTCACCACGTATTTTTAATGTAACTTCAATTTTTATCAATGAGGGTCTTCTCAAAAGTATGCATGATGGGTACTCATTGCATGTGTAATTTAATTTTCTGTCAAACGAGTGTCTACCCTTGAAATTTGAGTAAAACTATAAGGAGATAAGCCAAATATTCAATTATAAAAATAGTTTTTTATTTTCCCTCCAAAATTCATAACTATTATTTTATTATTTTAACTATTATTTTATTATTTTTCCTTAAGAGGTCACTTTTAGGCTGAAATGTGCTCTAATTATAAATAACTTCACAAGTAATTATCAATAAGAGAATTGAATCAAACTCTGCCCTACCAAATTCTCAACATGGAATCAGAGCTAAGGTGTTGAAGACAAAGGGCTACTTGACAAAGAGAAACTCAAGGATCAAAGAGCAAGGATCAATTTCTCTAGAAAACATCAAAGAAAAATCCAAATTCTACATTAAAAAGTCAAATCAGTTTGCAAGGAAACCCTCAAGTCATCTCAAGGAGACCTTCAACCATATTCAAAGGATCCACACATCGAGGAGTTAATATTTTCCATCAAAGATTCTTGATATTGAATACATTGTTGGAAGACACAACATCAAGCACCATCCAACACTATCCAACACCATTGAAGACAACATCATTCTGAAGTAATCATCAGTACATCCTTGATCATCAAGGATCTAAGATCACCTACCGCCCTTGAAGAAATCAATCTAAGAGGGAGTTCCTGCTATCATCATCATCAAGGAAGCTGATAAAAGGAAGAAATCAATCTACATAAGTAAGTATTTCTATGACCTCATTTGAATCTATCAAAATGACTTTTTGTAAAGAGAGCAACAAATTGACTGGGTCATCAAACTTTTGTGCATGGAAGAAAAGGACAGATCTGAATCTAATTGAAAATGAAGTTATGGGCTACATCAAAGGATATACAACTCAACCTTCACAAGAATATTCTCCATCTCATGGAAAGTACATGAAGGGATAAATAAAAGCTCAGAGGATTCTCATAGAATCCATTAAGGACTCACTCATACCCTATGTATCAAAACTAGAAATTGCAAAATAAATATATGAAAAGTTGGTGGAGCTATTCTTTATATTTAGTGCAGGAGAAGTAATATCTCTGAGACAAGAACTATACAAGATGAAATTGTCAAGAGAGGAAGGAATCACGTCATTTTTTATGATGATTTCTAAAATACGAAACCAGCTACAGGAATTGGGAGAAGTAATGTCTGATAGTGAAATGACTACAGTCGTGTTGAATTCTCTACCGGAAGAATGGGGTAACTTCACTTCAAGCTTATATGGGAAGAAAGAAGCAACAACATTCCACGATCTATGGTCTCTATGTAAAATAGAGGAAACAATATTGAAAGCCAAAGCTAATAGAGGACTAAGTGAAAGGAATCAATCCCTTGCAGCCATGTCTAGGAAGAAAGGAAGATCTGGCAAATTTCGTCCTTGGAATAAAAGAAATATGGACAAGGTACGATGATATGGATGTAATGAACTTGGGCATTATAAAAGGGATTTTCCTAAATATAGAGAGGACAAAGAATAAGGGAAGAATCCCATGTCACTGAAGAAAGGGGAGAACCTGATGCAAAAACATCTAAGAAAGAAGTGAAATATCTCTACTATGATTGAGATCATCTTCCTATTTAAGAGTTTTATGTTGGTTGTAAAATAGTATGTTATGAAGCATTATACATTAATGCATCACTCTAGGAATGGCATCATGATAGAATCATTGAAGGAGCACTTTTCATAGGAGTATGTTCATAATACAACTATGATATTGAATAAGTGGCTCCTGGGAACCTCACTGATAACAACATTGATGGAAGGCAGTGATCTAGATCAAGGTTCATCATTCAATAATCCATATGAAAATAGTTGCAGACATTCTCTAATGGAGTCCTCTTTGGATTCACTAGTTAGAAAGAAAGCAAAAGGTTTCATCAAGAATTATATCTTGCAGAATTATGGGATTAGGATATGATGACATATTGATAAGTAGGTCAAGGGAATGAAATTATTCATTCTAGGAAAAATTGTTGCAGGATGATTCAAAAGGAAAAGGATGAGGCACATATATTTATATGTTGACATTGGATGCTATAAAGTCATGTCATATGGTTGTAGGTGATGGACTTCTACCATTAGAAGTATGATCAAAGAAAGGAGAATCTCTTATGATACATAGGTTGTCAATAACAAATGAAATCAACATAATCTCCTCATATGAAATATGAGGTGGTTGTATACAAACAAGGAACTGTATACTGGAAGTTCCTAGGGATGAAGTAAAAACTGTGTGGAGAAAGAAAAGGAGAGATCATGAAGTGCAACCATGATAAGAGGTTATTACCATCTGGAAGCCAAAAATATTTGACTGGGAGACCTCCTGGGAAGATATGTAGACTCTGATAGAAGTGTGGTAAAGATGAAGACCCTTGACAATACATATATTTAGGAGACGTGTCAATCTGAATAAAGGATGTCAATGCCTACAAGAAGATGTCATGGAGAAAGATCATCACTGAGGTAAATTTTGATTTAAGAGTTTATATATATATATATATATATATATATATATATATATATATATACGGATAAGTTTATGAAGGGCTTCCAACCATATGGAAGGATGCAAGATCCTTGGAAGATGGTTCAAAGGAAAGCAACATGGTATGTAGATGGACCAGATGAGAAATATTGATGAATCACTTTCTGATAGATGACATAACTCATGGATGAAAGTGATGGATTATTTGTGCCTTATGAAGCTATCCCAAAGTTGAAGACTCCTCAATATCAAAGAAATATATTGATAAATGTGTAGAATCAAAAAAACGATGAGAGAGGACGTACCTGTCGTAGCTTAAAATGATTTTTTCTGAGGCGTGAATGTGTGAAGCCTCATTTGGACATGACAAGGTGTTGATCACTGTGTTGCTTTTGGTTTTGCAATTGGGCGTTTTGAGCTCTCCTTATGGTTTTTCGAATAATTCGAAAAGGGCGATATATAGGCCAATATGGCTTATTTTAGTTCATTTTTTATGTTTGAGAGTTGGGAGGTTAGAGTTGAGCCCTTGTTGTCGAGCCTTTCTTACCATTGCAGTCAGCTTGTGTTCTCGGGATTCACGTCATCAGTGCTAGGTAGGGCCCTAAACGTCCAACATTTTGATTTTTTCAGTTTTTTCTGGGGGGGCGAGGGTGGGGGGGGGGGGGTAGAAACTAGGTTTGTACGGATACTTACCTCTTCCCAGCCTTGATCGCGCGACCGATCAAGGTAAAAGCGTGCAAGTTCTATGGGAAAATAAAATTTCTCGTAAAATTTTCGTGCATGGCACAACCTTTGCACGAAGACTCGCGCATATGTTCCTAACATAGAGGTGCGATGATGAGCCAAGAAAGTTTTTTTGGTTAAAATTTTGATTTTTTGGTTTTTAAGATCACTGATGTGGTTGTTTTAGTGACAGGATGTTGTGGCGTGAGCACGATTGGCCTAACCTGTGCATAGTTGTGGCACATGATGCCAATGCCAGAGGGCTTCTAGCATAATGGGGCCTTTTGAAGTTTCTCAAGAATGACATTCTGTAGTCTCAAGATAGTTTGCTTCTCTTCTTGGTTCGCTGCTAGAACAGGAGGCAAAAGGTTATGGTGTTATGAGGTTGAGATGTAGTCGTCCGTCTGGAGACGGATGTTTATTTTGTGACCGGATTATTACCTTAGGGTGAGGCGCTTCCACACCCACTCCCACTTGGGAGGGTGAGTATCCGTTGGTGGGCGGAGTAGAATTGTGGCAGTGCACCTCTTTCTTAGGGGTGTGTCCTTATTACATTAGTGATCGACTTAGCTGAGCAGTGTGCCTTGGCTATGATAGTTTAGTTGACATGGTCCTCTTCACCCAATAGGGCGTCGGGACCGGTGATTGGTGTACTAAGCCGGCTCAGGGACTGGCATTTTTATGACTGGGCATGCCATGTATACGATGGCATGGTAACACAGCTAGGGAAGGCCCGGGGCAGGTCCAAAGTATTCACCTATGCCAGCATCCTCTATAGTATTATGTTTCAGAGGGTGGTGACATTGCACCCCATCATGCCTGTCCCCATTGGCCCACGTTGGGATCCTAGGATGCGGTGGTGGGTGCCAGTTATGCCTCGTGGCGAAGGTGGCAAGGTGGGTTGCTACTGGGATGTGACGACAGAGGAGTGGTTCCAGGAAAACCCACAGATGTTCATGGAATACCCATACACCGGGATGGACTTCCTGGGTGATCTGAATATGAGTCTTCCTGTTGGATACGTGTGGGGGCCTGTAGGTATGATTTCTTTATGTTTTTCTGCATCTTTGAGTTTTTACAATTTGTATATTTATATGTCTATTGTGGTGACATTGACACTATCTTTGTTTCTTATGCAAATGTGGGAGCGGTTGGGCATCCGACCGCCTGCTTGGTGGTGCATCAGCCACCATGGCAGGTTCCAGTTGGAGCTATTCATCCCCAAGTTGGGGGGCGAGGTGATGACGTTGGGCCCTCACGAAAGGGTAATAGTATATTTGTTTTTTAGTACACTATTTTCCTTGTTCATACTGAGGCTGAAAAGGCGCGGGTAGAAAAGATTGCGGGACAGCTAGCTGCTTTAGAGGCACGATCCACCGACTCAGCATATTCTTGGGGTCAGGTGGAGAGATTGACCCCGGGTATGTTGACCCGGGGTTTTTTTGATGACCTCGATGATGCATGGCTCGACGTGTTTATTTTGGCTCATTTTCATTTACTTTTGAAATATTTTTCAAAACACCAAAAAACATATATGTTAGAAAATGTAAAAATTTGTATATCAAAGAGGAATTTTGATTTACATGTTGTTGTACTAATATTATGTATGGAGATGTGAATGCGGGTTAAGTCGGGCCAATTGATGTGTTTAGAACATTGCACACAGGTCAAGGTCGAGTCGGGCTTATTCGCAAACTCAGGAGGGACTAGTGCTACAGAATACCAAATAAGCTCAGGAGGGTTAAACCGTGGAGAAAAAACAAATTAGTAATTAAGTTCATTTACTAGTCAAAGGAACGTATGCAAGCCTGTTAAATGAAACGACGTTCATTATTGAAGAAATCCTATAGATTTCCCGAAGGCGGAGAACTAGCGTATTTTCCTTAAAAACTTAGCAGTTTTGGAGGAAGTGTAAAGGGGAAAATATACAGTCATGATAAAAGCGCAGAATTGAAGCAGAGAGATGGAAAACAGAGATCATGGCATAGAAATGCAACTCATATGGATGGACAAGATTAGATCACGATATCTAAGTTAGAGATAAGTGATCGAGAATGGAAATCGCAAATAAAGATGCAAGAGAGTTAATAGATTGTAGGTTGTGAAGAGAAGCCACACGTCAGCCATAGGTTCCATCGCATATCGCACTTCGCACTTCGTAAGTTTTAACACTTACCTCTTGCTTTTCATAACAAAACTCCTGATTTACGATTTGTGGGCAGCCCCACCTCCATCCTGCCACATCACCCTCCGCTCATTGTACTTCGCACATCGCAAGCTTAGGAGGAATGGCGCTAAGGACTATGTTAGAAACGTTGAAGGCCGAAATGCGATGGAAAGGTAGACGCGATACCATTGAAAGGTTAATTTGAATTTATTGAAAGTCCAAGATTTTGTGCAGTTGTGTTGGTTTTATGAAGAAACGTGGACATGGGCAGTGGACTCGGGTAAGTGACCCTATGCAAAGAAAAGGAGAAGAGAAGACGAAACGTAACAGGCATGAGCAAAAGAGGCAAAGTCAGGCAGAAGGGGACATGATAACCTTGGTTGAAACGTAACAGCTGGGTCAACTCACGCAAGGATGCGTTATTGCATAATTGTTCGAATACCGCACCAGAAGCAGAAAAGACATGACAACAAGCAAAAAAGACAAATATTGAACTCTAGAAGAAATGCAGGGCAAGGATGTCTGATCTGTCAGGGAGACACATCAACAATTTAGGGAGATTCATCAAAAACAAGTCATATTCAACAAACAGAATAATATTCCAAGTTTTAATTTGTTTTCTTTGTTTGTTAAGATTGAAGCTAGAGTGATGTCCTCAATTGCGGTGTAAAAAGTAGTTTTAACAGTTTAGGTTGTCAAAGTAGTTTCAAGAAGTTTTAGTAGTTACGAACTATTTTTGATGTATTTAAGCAAGATAGAAAGAAAGAAGAAAGGTTCTTAGTTTTGGACCTCTGGAAGACTAAAGCTTTGGTACAAACTTTTCTAAGGAATTAATGAAAGGAGCATCAAGTTTCCTGCAACTATTGATGGTGATTCGTTTTTCCTATGTCATTTTGTGTTCCTTCTTCCTGGAATGAATTGAAGTAAAGTAGTTTTCGGTCTCTTAATTACATCTATGAGTAAGAGTTAAATAACCTTAATTTGTGCTCCTCCACTCCAACTCCTCTCCCTTCCCACATTCTCTCTGGAACTTAAAAGTAATAGATTCTACGTTTACAGCATATTATTTTGAGTTTCCTCTCTTTCCATAAATTCATTCTGAAATTTAAAGATATAGATTCTGTGTTACAACATATCATTTTGAGTTTCTTCTACATTTCTTCTTTTCCATTCAGATATCAACAGTTACTGGCATTATAGAGTCTTTCATTATACCATATTGTTAAGGCTTTTAAAGAATTATTTTCCAAAGGGATTGAACAAGACCACCTGATATAATTACTTTTGTGACACATTTTTAAAAATGTCTTAAGCACTGATTCCTTTCCACGTCCAAGGAATTGTCTCTTAAGAAACAACATTTTATGGCGTCGTTTCTAGGGACGAAGAGACAAATTTTATTTTCCCTGGGTTTTTCACATTATTTCCTCTAGTTGTTCAGTGAGGAGGAAATATTTGGTTTTGTTCGTTATTCTCAAAATTTTGGCTCACAAAAGGCCTCACACGAGGTTAGATACCTCACAACATATGGTCCCTACTTTTTCAAACCCTGAAAGATTGGTTTCTAAAAGGGTTCGAAAACCCAAAACCCCCTCAACACCTAGTCCTACATTGTCCGCTCCTGACAGTAGTTCTAGTAATCCTTTGTTTGAAGATATCTCTAAAGTACTTCCTTTCTTGGAATAAGATTCACCCTTCACACCAATTTATTTTCAAGAACCTAAGTTGGAACAACACTCCTTTGAGTCGGTTTTTTTTACTTTTACTCAAGCTCAACGAACTCCAATTGTTGGTCCCTCTACCATTGTCCATCAACCCACTCCCATATCAGTTTTAACTCCACCTCCATTCATTTTCACAGCAGGTTCATCAACTGCATATGACCAAAGAACAGTCAATCAAGGTGAAAACACGGTAGCACCAGCCTTTTTGTTGAACAGATATGCTCCACTTAACCTTCCACAACCAATGAATGCAATGCCTCAAGAGTATCTTAAATTACTCCCACGTTTTACTGGAGAAGATGAAATAACTGTAGAAAAACACTTGCCTGTGTTTTGTAATTTTACTGAAAATCTTAATGTAGAACATCTTGATGCTGTAATGAGAATTTTTTTCAATCTCTGGATGGAGAAGCTAGAAAGTGGTTTAAGGGATTTCCACATGATTCTATTAATACACAGGAAGAACTAGAAAATCAATTCACTCATATATCTGGTGAAAAAAGGGATCATGGACATTCACTAACAAAATTCCACGTGATCAAAAGAAAACCAGATGAGAATATATCATATTCTATCAAAAGGTTCAATAAATAGTATAACAATTTTCCTGTAGAAATGAAGCCCCCTCTTGTTGGAGCAAATGTATTTTTTGCTAGGGCTTTTGAAGTCTATTTTAGTTTCAAACTTAGAGAAAGGAGATACCCTACTTTGGAGGAGATACAAACAGATGATTTAGAAATTGAATCAAATATGACTGTAGCAGGAAAGGTGAAAGTGAAACAGCCAGTCCAAGAGAAGGGGAAATCAAAAGAAGAATCATCAAAAGATCAAAAAATTGAAGATATGACAAGGGTGATTAAAAATTTGTCAAATAAACTAGTTAAGATGGAATTGGAAAACAAAAACTCCCAAAGACAAGTACAAAAAAACCGAGGATGATTTAATCCTCAATTCAGAAGACAACCCCTGCAAATTTTGTAGAGGGGAAGAAAAGATCAAGACCAGGTTCAAGCACCATTATATATAGAAGCAGCACCCAAAGATTCAGCAGAAGATGATCAAAAGGAAGTTGAAGATCAAATATCTGCTATGTACACAATAGATGAGGATGAAGAGGAATATTGTGAGGGATAATATGTTGAAGCTGAACTATCTTTTGATCAATATGAAATGGATGAACATTGTAGGCAATTCACATATTTCATGCAAGCTGAGTTACATAAAAAGTATGATTTAAGGTCTAGAAAGAGATCTAGAGTGCAAGACAATGAAGGTGAACAACAAGATTCTATTCCTCCTCTAGTGGAGACTCCACAACAAAAGGACCCTGTAAAACAAGTCAGTAATGGAAAGAAACCTATAAATTCAGTTAATAGAACAGATGTGTAGCAGGGTGAACCTTACCAGATCAAATCAATGGATACTAATATTTTGGAGAGAGTTGTTCCTGCACCCGAACAAGCGGAAAATTCTAGAAAGAGTGAATAAGAACCTGAAAAGAATGTTAAACAAACTCATGCTTTCAGTTTGAAAAAAGAGTTGGAGAAGGTAAAAATTCAGGTACCTCTTCTAGAATTAGCTAACATACCAGTCTACAAGAAAGAGATTTCAGAATTTATTAATCTCACACAAATTGAAGTTATAAGTGACACTGTGAACCTACAAGAAGAAAAGCCAGTGGTCACCTTTGGTCCTCATGTAGAAGAATCAGACCCTTATATTCCCCTATTCTATATTTCTCTGTTGCTTCATGATTTTACTCTCCATAATTGTATGTTGGACTCAGGTGCATCCCACAATCTTATGCCATTGTCTGTTATGAAGGAACTAAACTTGCAGATTACCAAACCTTACAGGGATCTGTATTCATTTGATTCAAAAAGGGTGAAATGTGTTGGGTTAATTAAATATGTAGTAGTTTCTTTGGCACAAATTCTAGCAAAGAGTATAGTCATGGATGTAGTTATTGCTGACATTCCAGATAGGTTTGGAATGCTCCTATCAAGATATTCGGGAGAAAAGTTGGGAGGTGTTCTAAAATTGGATTTCACTTATGCTATAATTCGTGAAAAAAAAGGAAATTTTACAAGGAAAAAAGGTTCGTGAAGACCACTACCAAGAAAGATGCAGGAAATTCCCTTATTTATAGTCAAGAAACAGAAGATCTTTCATGTTTCATGTTTCATGAAGATACATAATTTGTTGAAGATACAGGGAAGCAGATCTCTTCAGCAGTTGTAAATAATGAGCTACACTCAGAAAGGATTTGGAAATCCTACTTTGATGGTGCCTAGCCCAAGGAAGGTGTAGGAGCTTGATTCTTGTTGATATCACCAAAAGGTAACCTCGTGCCTTTTTCTTTCAAGTTAGAGTTTGATTCAATAGACAATGTAGCTGAGTATGAGGCCTTGATCATTAGCCTTCAAGTTTATAAATATATGGGAGTTCAATGTATTCCAATTTTTGGTGACTCTGAATTGATAATAAGACATATTAAAAATCATTGTCAAACCAAGCATATGAGATTAAGATCATATAGTAATGAATTTTTGGATCTTATAGAGAACTATTTTTAAGTCTTCAATCTTTAGTTTATTCTGAGGGAGGAGAATAAATTGGAAGATTCTTTAGAAGTTACAGCTAGCACCTTCAAGCCACCTATGAATCCAAGGTTAAGGTATGAGATTGAAATTAGACATAGACCCTCTATTCCTAATAATGTGAAACATTGGCAGGTGTTTGCAGACAATGAGAAGATAAATCATTTCTTGAAAATGATTGGAAACTTTGAAGATGTTGAGGTAGATCAAGAAGAAGAAGAAACAGAACAAAAAACAGAGGTAAGACATTTCAAATATTCAATAGGTGATCAGAAGATTATTCAGTTGAAAGATAATGTACTCCCTAAAGGTTTGGTTCCTCTTGAGAGAATTTTTGATTCAAATGATGTTGTTGTTAATTCAAAGAAATAACATCAAGAGGAAGAGATGGAAGATTGTAATTTGGGAACTCAGCATGAGCCAAAAATGGTGAAATTATTCAAAGGTGTTCCAAAAAATTATAAAGAAAGATATATTGATCTCTTTAAAAAGTGTGTGGATGTGTTTGCTTGGTCATATGAAGACTATGTATGATAAAAACATTGTACAACATAATATCCCATTGAAAGAAGGAATCAAATCACACAGGAAAAAGCCCAGACATATTAATCCATTAATGTTAGCTCCAATTGAAAAGGAAGTGAAGAAATTGTTGCAAGCAAAAACCATAGTCCCCCTCAGATATTCGGGTTGGTTTCTAATCTGGTTCTTGTAAGGAATAAAAATGGAGAGATAAGATTGTGTGTGGACTTTAGGAATTTGAACATAGCATCTCTAAAAGATAATTATCCTTTACCTAAAATGGATTATGTCTTACAGAAGGTGACAGGAGCATATAGGATGTCTACAGTTGACAGATTCTCTGGATATAATCAAGTGGCAGTGGATTAGGATGATCAGAAAAATACAGCTTTCACAACCCCCTGGGGCACCTTCATGTATGCAAGGATGTAATTTGGTCTTATGAATGCAAGCGCAACTTTTCAGAGGGCCATAGACATATCGTTTGTTGGGGACAAGTATGTGGTTATATATTTGGATGATGTAACTATTTTTTAAGGATCAAATGATGAACACCTGGAACATTTGCAATGAACTTTCGAAAAGTGCAGAAATTATGTCCTGTCACTAAATCCCAAAAAATCTTTGTTTGCCTTGGAGGAAGGTAAATTATTGGGTCACATAGTTTCAAAACCATTCCTTTACCCAAAAGCAAGAAAGATATTCAGAGATTTTTGGGGAAAATAAACTTTCTAAGAATATTTGTACCAAATTATGTTGAGATTGTGAGAAATATAACTGACGTGTTGAAGAAAAATGCAGAAGTGAGGTGGGATAAAGAAGCAAGAGAAGCATTTTCCAGAATAAAAGAAGCACTCTAGGAAGCTCCTATTTTAATAAGTCCTGATTATCAAAAGGTATTTCAAATATTTTCATTTTCTTCCCCCACTACTATTGTTGTTGTTTTATTGCAAAAAAATGAGGATAGTAAGGAATAACCAGTGGCATTATTCAACAAAGTTCTCAAAGATACTGAGATCAAATATAAGGTTTTGGAGAAACAAGCATATGCATTGGTCAAAACACTCGAAGCCTTCAGGACTTAAGTGTTACAATCCCAAATAACCGCTTATGTACCTAATTTTGCGGTCAAGGACGTGCTGGTTCAAAGTGAAATTGAAGGAAAAAGAGGAAAATGGAGAGCTAAAATCTAGGAGTATGATTTGGAAATTAAACCCACCAAGTTAATCAAAGGACAAGGTTTAGCAAAGTTTCTAATAGAACAAATTTTCAAGCATTGGGAAATAACCTCTTATCACCAGTGGATGGAGCTGCTAACAAAGAAGGCCAGAATAAGCCCAAAACAGGTATTCAATACAAATTTTTGTGTTCAGATTGGTATAAAGATGTTGTTCATTACCTGTGTTTCTTTTCTTGTCCATATTCACTAAATAGAACCAAATATAGAGCTCTCAAGCTTAAATCTCAGTCATATGTCATAGTGGAAGCAAAGTTGTACTAGAAAGATCCTGTTGGTATTTTGTTGTTGTGTTTGACTAAAGGTGAATCCATTGAGGTTATCAAAGAATATCATGAAAGTTTATGTGGAGGACATTATATTTGGAAGGTAACAGCCCATAAAATCCTCAAGTTATGTTTCTATTGGCCCACCCTATTTGCAAATGTATACAAACTGGTCAGAAGTTGTCATAAGTGTCAATTGTATGCAGAAAAGAAAAGACTCGCCCTGTTACCTCTCATTCGAAAATTCATAGAAGACCCTTTCAAGTTGTGGGGACTGGACTTTATTGGAGTGATCAATCCACCATCAAGAGGGCAGTTCAAATGGATTCTAACTACTACCGATTACTTCACAAAGTGGGTTGAAGCAATCCCCACCAAGAAAGAAAATGACCAAGTGGTGATGAAGTTTCTGGAGGAGAAAATTTTCAGTAGGTTTGGTTGTCCAGTCAAAATTGTAACTGATAATGCTCAGGTATTTAATTCTGCTCAATTCATTAATTTATGTCAAAAATATAATGTAATTTTATCACATTCCACAGCCTACCATCCACAAGGGAATGGATTAGCAGAGTCTTCAAACAAGACACTAATCAGGATTTTGAAGAAGACAATCACCGAAAATCAGAAAGACTGGGATTCAAAGTTGAAGTTTTCTCTTTGGGCAGTCTAAGTAACCACTAGGAGGTCTACTGGCAAGTCACCTTATGAATTGGTTTATGGAACTCAGGCACTATTTCCCACTTAGTTGGCCAGACCAATGACTGCTTTCCTTCAAGAAGCTTTGGAGGAACCTAATGCTCTAGTGAGAAGATTGAACAAAGTGATTGAATCAAGTGAAAACAAAATTAAAGTGAGAGAAAAAATAATTTCTTATCAGGAAAATATGAAGTCCATATTTGACAGAAAAGTAAAAGAAACCCTCTTCCAAGCAAGAGATTTAGTGTTAATATGGGACACCACAAGGGAGGATAAAGGAAATCATGGTAAGTTTGACCCTCTCTGGTATGGTCCGTACATAATTTATGAAACCAAATCAAACAATACTTTCATCCTAGAAGATTTAGATGGAGAATCCCTGCAGCTACCTGTGAATGGGCAGTATTTGACACATTATTTCAAGCATTAAAAGTCAGCATTCCACCACTGTAAATATAGGATTACTCATTGTTCATATGTCACCAAGCAATATTTGACTCCATGCCCAATGGATAAGGCACTAATCTATGGTTCTTATCACTTCCGTGGAAAAAATCACTACCCCCAGGTGGAGCCAGATGTTGTGGCTCATTTTCATTTACTTTTGAAATATTTTTCAAAACACCAAAAAAACATATATGTTAGAAAATGTAAAACTTTGTATGCTAAAGAGAAATTTTGATTTACATGTTGGTGTATTAACATTATGTGCGGATATGTGAAGGTGGGTCGAGTCGGATCGATTGATGTATTTAGAACATTGCACACATGTCAGGGTCGAGTCGGGCTTATTCGCGTTACACCGTGGAGAAAAAAAAATAGTAATAAATATCGTTTATTCTTCAAAGGAACATATGTGACCCTGTTGAATGAAACAATGTTCATTATTGAATAAATCGTATAGATTTTCCAAAGGCATAGAACTGGTGTATTTTCCTCAAAAACTTAGGAGTTTTGGAGGAAGTGTAAAGGGAAAAATAGATGGTCAAGATCAAAGCACAGAATTGAAGCGAAGAGATGGACGGCGGAGATCATAGCACATAAATGCAAGTCAGATGGACGGACAAGATTAGATCGCGAGATCTAAGTTAGAGACAAGTGGTCGAGAATGGATATCGCAAATAAAGATGTAAGAGAGTTAATAGATCGGAGGTTGTGAAGGGAAGCCACGTGTCGGCCATAGGTTCCATCGCACATTGCATATCGCACTTCACAAGTTTTAACACTTACCTCCCGCTTTTCATAACAAAACTCCAGATTTGGATTTTTGGGTGGCCCCACCTTCCTCCTACCACGTCACCCTTCGCTCATCGCACTTCCCACATTGTAAGCTCAGGATGAATGGCGCTAAGGTGTATGTTATAAATGTCAAAGGCCGAAATGTGATGGAAAGGCGGACGTGATACCATTCAAAGGTTAATTTGAATTTATTGAATGTACAAGATTATGTGCAGTTGCGTTGGTTTTATGAAGAAACGTGGATGCGGGAAGTGGACTCAAGTAAGTGACCCGACGCAAAGCAAAAAAGAAGAGAAGACGGAACGCAACAATCACGAGTAGAAGAGGTAGAGTCGGGGAGAAGGGGACATGATAACCTTGGTTGAAACATAACAACTACGTCAATTCATGCAAGGATGTGTTATTGCGGAACTATTTGAATATCACACCAGAAGTAGAAAAGACATGACAACAAGCAGAAAAGACAATATTGAACTCTGGAAGAAATGCAGTGCAAGGATGTCCGATCTGTCAAGGAGACATATTAGCAATTCAGGGAGGTGCATCAGCAACAAGTCAAATTCAGCAAATAGAATAATATTCCAAGTTTTAATTTGTTTTCTTTGTCTGTTAAGATCAAAGCTAGAGTGATGGCCTCAATTGCAATGTAATAAGTAGTTTTAATAGTTTAGGTATTCGAAGTAGTTTCAAGAAGTTTTAACAACTACAAATTGTTTTTGATATATTTAAGAAATATAGAAAGAAAGAAGAAAGGTTCCAAGTTCTGGAACTCTGGAAGACTAAAGCTTTGGTACTTATTGATGGTGATTTGTTTTTCCCGTGTCATTTTTTGTTCCTTCTTCCTGGAATGAAGTGAAGTAAATTAGTTTTCGGTCTCTTAATTACATATGTGGGTAAGATTTAAATAACCTTAATTTGCGCTCTTCCACTCCAACTCCTCTCCCTTCACACATTCTCTCTAGAACTTAAAAGTAATAGATTTTGTGTTTACAACATATTATTTTGAGTTTCCTCTCTCTCCATAAATTTATTCTGAAATTTAAAGCGATAGATTCTGTGTTAGAGCATATCATTTTGAGTTTCTTCTATAGTTCTTATTTTCCATTCAGATTGTTAGGGTCCTCTAACAATAGGACTCATAATTTTTGAATTGCCTTTGATAGTCTTGTAAATATGTACATACATTGCTTTATGCAAGTTGTTTTCCCATATTTTGAAAAATGAAAAATAATAAAAAACTAAAAAGAGGGTAAAAGTCCTAAAAGAAAGATCAAAGGACTTAGAAAAATATAGACCCCAAAAGAAAAAAGAGATAAAAATAAGACCTGAAAGTGAGCAAGTCAAAATGTCACTACTATTTACTTTACTACAAGAATAATGATTATGTGTAGATTGTCAATAAATACCATAATCCATGATCAGTTAAACAGCCTAATCTTAACTTTTCATGTTTTGAATTTCATGTTTTAGATAGAGAATAAAGATATGTCAAACAGTGTAAACTTGACAAATCAGTAGATTAAATAGAGAATAAATGAGGAGCTCAATAGTTTAATCTGAGCTCTCGGATGAAATAAGGTTAGACTTAAATAGTTTTTATAATTTTGAAATAAAATTGATTTAGGGTTGCAAGCCTAAATTCACCCATGAAAATGAAGAAAAAAATGTTAGAAATAAAAATGGGTAGGTAGAAAGCAGTTGTGCAAGCTTGTAATAAAGCATCATCGAGCAAAAATCACTAATTTCCCCTCCCCTACAATTATTCAGTATTCTAAACTATCAGTTAAAGAGGCTCTGAGCATTTCTCTAACTTATGTTGGGACCAGACCCAAGGCTTAATGACTGATTGTTTTAAAATATTGAATTCCTACACAAAACCCATAGTCATCAGCATTTACCCTTCATTCATAATCATAATCCATTTTTCCTAAGTAAAAATCCATTTTTACTTAGTAAAAGTAAAACCCTAAATAACTAATTTCATTTCCCTTCAAAAATCATTTAAAAACCCATAAAATACATTTATCCTAAGTTAAAGTATAATAAACACAACAAAGACAAGCTATGCTTTATTTGCACTTTACTTAGAGTTAAACATGTATTTTTATTCATTATATACATTATCCCTTTGTTTCATATTAATTTCTAATTTATTTATTTAACTCCCTAAACTATTCTCTCTCGTATAGTATTAAACCCTTTATATGTAAAATAACCCACAAACCCTCTATTTTACGTTTAAATCAATGTTTAAATACCCCATGTGATTAAATTAAATCCCGCCCTTATTCCATTGGTTTAAAACCTATCAATAAAGAAAATACCCTTCTCCCTATAGTTTTAAACAAATATCAAATGTTTGAAAAACTATATATTAAACTCGCACCCGCATATGTATTAGTTGAAACATTATGTAATGTTTTAATTGAAACATATAAAAATCTTATCCTCCCGCTCGGCCATATAATATAGTTTTAAAATTTATTAAACGCTTATTCATTAAGGTTTAAAACTTATCCCCATCCCTGGCCCCACTCCATCCCAATGCAACTTCCACAAGAGATCTAGGCCGTTCACAATTGAACTCCACGATCCGATGGCTAACAATACATATCACAAATAAACTTGCGCGATATTCCCCATCTTAATTCTACATGAAATAGGTGGAATTGTTATTTTCTCCCTCCTCCACGTGGTCAGTTCTTACTAGATCGCATTGGTTTCCTCCAAAACATCTTACCACTGAAATGGCACGCGATAACCACTCATGGTTTTAGACCTTTTGAGCCTGAAAACTACCATTTTTATGACTTTACCTCCATTAATTGTCGATGCTTGTTAGCCCTAATATGCCTAATAAACATTGGAAATGCACTGATTTCCCTTATTTTCTGCGCATAAACCCCTACATACGCTTTTCCAACTGTAAAACAAAGAAATTTCTGCCATTTTCATACCAAAAGCTTACAAATTTCATCCTGTACCTATTGAATACTACCAAGGAGCTTTGCATTACTACAGTGATTGAAAAGATACCATTCAATCTACTCAAAAACCTTCATAAACGTCTTCAAAAATCTAGTACCTGCTTATAACAGGTATTCTTCCAGCAAATCAAGCCTGTTTCGATTTGAAAATACCTTTTTAAAGAAAAATTACATTCAAAGTTCAAATTTAACCAAAGAAACCTGTTAAAAATATCCAAAAAACAGGCCAAACCCTATCAAAATTTCTAAAAAACTTATTTATGTTGAGCATTGTTTTAAAACCCCAAATTGAGCCCAGAAACCCTCTGAAGGTATCCTAAACTCTTTTACCTGACCTTAAAGGACTTCTAGCTCAATTAATCATTGAAAAAACTCAAGAAACCCTTGTTTCTTGTTTATAACCAATAAAAGTCTGTGAATCAAGTTGAACAGTCCAAAATTGAAAGGAAAAACCCAAATAAAGACTATATTTTGCCCATTTTTATCCAAGAAATCCCTATCAGAGTGAAAATTAATTCTGCAAACTGTTTAATCTTGCAGAAGTAGCCAAAAAGCCAAAAAAACTGAGTTTTTTAGTCCAAAAAGCTTCAAAAATGCCTAAACCTACTCCAGCTGCATCTTATAAGACTTCCATAGTCATTAATCCTCTACAACCTCCTGTTGTAGATATTGAACACACTCCATTAGTAGATGTTGATTATAAGATAGCATATCCTATTATAGAATTCAATTTGTTGGAACTTCATAATTAGAGCTATGAAAAATATTTGGATAATGTTGAAAAATTTCAAATTTGGGAATCACACTTGCCCAAATATGTGGTTCCAGTTACCCATTTATGCCTAGAGGTCATTAGGTTATGCCATCTGTTGTGTAACCTGCTTCAAAAATAGAAGAAAAGAGATATCAACGCCTTAGAAATAAGCCACTTCAAGGGGGAAACCTCCAATACATTACATAAATGCACAATTCTTGGATTATACAATTTACAAAACCTCCTTTCTATATATAGGAGTCCATGGGGCCATAATGTAATCCTAGTGGGCCACAATGTAATCCTAGCCAACCTAACAATAATAATTTAAGAGCACAATAATAACAAAATGGGGGTTACAAGGGTACAATAATAACAATAAGGGGGTTACACTAACAACAATAAGGGACTATACTAGTAATATAGGGACCTAACATGCCCCTCTCCTTCAAAAAAGTGTTGTCCTCAATGCTTGAGTAGCTCTGGGAGCTTCTGTATAAAATTCTCATCCTCCCATGTAGAATCTTCAGTGGGTAAGTTATTCCACTTGATGAGATTTTTAGGTCCCTATATCACTATTATAGTCCCTTATTATTGTACCCTTGTAACCCCCATTTTGTTATTATTGTGCCCTTAAATTATTATTGTTAGGTCGGCTAGGATTAGATTGTGGCCCACTAGGATTGCATTATGGCCCCATGGACTCCTATATATAGAAAGGAGGTTTTGTAAATTGTATCATCCAAGAATTGTTCATTTATGTAATGTATTGGAGGTTTCCCCTCGAAGTGGCTTATTTCTAAGGCGTTGATATCTCTTTTCTTCTATTTTTGAAGCTGGTTACACAACATTTGGTATCAGAGCTTTGGATTCTAGGGTTTCGCTGCTCCAAACAGGTCATCGTGGAATTTTCGCTATGACTTTTTTTCTACGAAGTTTCAGAAGTTGAAATTTTTAGGGTGCGAAGCTGAAATCTTGAGGAAGCTTGTGTAAAAATTTCAGAGCTTGGTTCGCAATATTTTCGGAGATATGATCTGTGGAAGTCAAGTCTTTTTTTAGGCTCCTAAACAGGTCATCGTGGCATTTGCGCTATAATTTTTTTTCTACAAAGGTTCAGGATCTAAAATTCATATGGTGCGAAGCTGAAATCCTGAGGAAATTCATCAAAAAATTTCAGAGCTTTTTTCGCAATATTTTTTGAGATATGATCTGTGGAAGGTAGTGCTTTTTCAGGCTCCTGAATTTCATCTCAAAGAGGTGATCGTGGGAAAATTTCAATAACTCTCTCTCTGGGGATCGGATTGGAGTGCCGTAAAAATGGTCGTAATGACATTTGGATTGTAATTTCGTGCTATCACTTCGTAGACAAAGGACAAAACAAAGGATACGTGCAAGTCGATAAGTTCGCTCACTCAATCACCTTAATTAGGTCATTGTGAGATTGGACATAACTTTGTCTTGGAGAACTTAAATCAAAGCCACCTATGGCATTTCCAAAGAAACTTCGTAGGGTTACCACAGTGTGATGACCTCAGATATCTAAGATTTTCAATTACAGATATAATTCAATTTCAATATCGAGCTCCTAAAAGCTAGTAAAAGGTGTGTATTTTTTTTTCCGAATTGCATAAGTCTTGTTTGAAGAATCAAGTTGAATTGATTCCAAGGGCATCTTGTAGAATAGATATCAATATTGGATTCTAAAATGGCCCCTAAAAAGAATTCAACACCCATCAAGCCTTCAGAAGGCTCTACCATGACTCATGAAGATGAAGAATTGCAACATGATCTATCAAAATTACAAGAACAAGGGCAACAAATTTCACTCTCGCAAAGAGCAGCAAAAAATGAAATGGAAGTTTTGAAGAAAGGTGTGGAAGTGAAGATGGATGGTTTGAAGAAAGGCATGAAGCTAACATGGATGGCGGGAAGGAGCACGGATGGTTTGAAGAAAGGCATGGAAGCTAAGATGGATGGCGGGCTAAGATGGATGGCATGGAAGCTGGCATGGAAGCTAAGATGGATGACATGAAAGACAACATGGAAAACATGAAGAATGATCTAAAAGTAGACATCAAAGGTTTGACAAAGTTGATACAAGAAATGTTTCCTAATGGTGAAAAGATAGTAGAAGAACCTCATGATGAGAACAAAATAAATGTTAATCGTGATTTCATAAACTCTAATGTTGGCGTGAAGAACCACCATATTCCAAAAATGGATATGAGGAAGTTTGATGGAAAGGATCCTGTAACATGGATACTACAGATGGAGCAATATTTTGACCTCCATAACGTGCAAAACACACAAAAGGTACGCATTGCAACTTTACATTTAGAACAAAATACATTTGTATGGTATCGATGGCTTTGCTCCCGTAAAAAAATTGTCACTTCGTCAATTTTTACGGAAGAAATGATAGCACATTATGAGGATACAAAGAGCAACACCTTCTTTAGCCAATTGATAAATCTCAAACAAAAGGGTTTAGTGGGGCAGCACATTGAGGAATTCCAAAAATTGAATATAAGGGTAACTGATATTCCAAAGGAATACAGGATCGATCTCTTCATATGCACTTTAAAGGATAATATCCAACATGAAGTTCATGTTTTGGAACCAGATTCATTGGAGAAGGCATTCAGGTTGGCAAGAAAAGTTGAATGTAAAATAATGGCGACAAGGAAGCCTACCACTCAATTCTATAAAGAAGGAAGCGTTGCTACGTCTAGATTTCCACAACCTACAAGGTTGACACCACAACAATTGGAAGAAAAAGAGCAAAAGGGCTTTGCTACAGTTGTGATAGCAAATACACTAAAGGTCATAAGTGTGCTGAAAAGAAATTATTTTACATAGATTGTGAAGAAGAAGAAGAAAATGAACAAGAAGAGGATATACACCAGGAACTGGCCCTAGAAGAGGAAGAAATGAATCCGACCATATCATGTAATGCACTGGCAGGAATTACCACTCCTCAAACTCTCAAGATAGCAGGATAGATCAAGAAGAAAAAGGTAATAGTGTTGATTGATTCAGGTAGCACCCATAATTTTATTCATTGTAAGGTAGCCAAGGAATTAAATTGTTTCCTATACCCAGCACCAGAATGTCAAGTGATGGTGGCAAATGGAGGAACTATAAATTGCTCTGAAAATGCCATAATATTAAGCTAACCATGGGGGAATATGTATTGACTAGTCCAATGCTTTCCATTCCTATGGGAGGTGATGATGTTGTACTAGGAGTACAATGGTTAATCTTTGGGGACGGTAGCTTTTAATTTTCAAGAACTTTTCTTGAAATTTTTTTCAGAAGGAAAGGAAGTCGAATTACGGGGTATTGAAGGGAAGCCGGAAAGGATAATAAGCTCTAATGTCATGACAAAGCTTCTAAAGAAAGAGCAACGAGGTGTAATTGCACAATTATGCTCACTAGAAGTTCCGACATCAAAATCATCTATTTCTACAGATCTCCAACAAGTTTTGGACAATCATTCCAAGGCGTTTGAAACTCCCAAAGGACTCCCACCTATTCATGATCATGATCATGCTATTCATTTGATTCCAGGAAGTGTTCCTCCAAACATCAGGCCTTATAGATATCCTTACTTCCAAAAGAGCGAAATTGAACGTATGATTGCAGAAATGCTAGAGGTGGGTATAATTCAACCTAGTCAAAGTTCTTTCTCTGCTCCCGTAGTATTGGTACACAAGAAGGATGGATCATGGCGAATGTGTCTGGATTATAGGGAGCTCAATAAGCTCACCATTAAAGATAAATTTCCCATTCCTGTGATTGATGAATTATTGGATGAATTACATGGAGCAATTTATTTTACCAAGTTGGATCTTCGTTCAGGATATCATCAAATTAGAATGAAGACTAAAGATATACCAAAAACAACATTTCGAACTCATGAGGGTCATTATGAATTTTTGGTCATGCCTTTTGGCCTTACCAATGCACCTTCTACATTTCAAGGGTCGATGAATTCCATTTTCAAACCCTTCCTTAGAAAATTTGTGCTAGTATTTTTTGATGATATACTAATCTACAGCAGGTCTTGGAAGGATCATGTTGAATATGTTGACAGGGTGCTCAAACTATTGCAGGAGAAACAATTATATGCAAAAAAATCCAAATGTTTCTTTGGAGTACAAGAGGTGGAATATCTGGGTCATATTGTATCTCACGAGGGTGTTAAAGTAGACCCTAACAAAATTAAAGCCATTAAGGAATGGAAAGTCCCAACAACCATAAAGAAGTTGCGAGGATTTCTCGGGTTAACAGGGTATTATCGCAAGTTTGTTAAGAATTATGGGAGAATAGCAGCACCTCTAACAACATTATTGAAGAAAGATGCATTTTCATGGACTCCTGAAGCAACTAAGGCCTTTGAACGTCCTAAGGAGGCAATGTGCCTAGCGCCAGTCTTAGCTACGCCAGACTTCACAAAAACCTTTATTGTGGAATGTGATGCCTCAGGAAATGGAATTGGTGCAGTTTTAATGCAGGAAGGAAGACCCATTGCTTTTGAAAGTCGTCCAATCAAAGGAAAGTATTTACAGAAACCTATTTATGAGAAGGAAATGTTAGCACTACTACATGCACTAAAGAAATGGCGAACTTACCTAATGGGAAGACACTTCAAGGTAAAAACTGATCATGATAGTCTTAAACACTTTTGGAACAAAGACTATCTTCAGAAGAGCAGCAAAAATGGGTCACAAAGATGTTGGGTTATGACTTTGAAATAATATACAAAAAAGGAAAGCTTAATGTTGTTGCAGATGCACTCTCAAGAAAGAATGAAGAGGTGGAAGCATTGCTTTGTGCCATTTCTATTATCCAACCAGATTGGATAACTCAAGCAAGAGATGAATGGAAGAAGGACAAAGATGTATGGACACTCATTCAAAAGTTGCAGCAAGATCCTAGTACATCTGATACATTTAGTTGGAAAATGATTCCTTATGGTACAAAGATCGCTTATATCTTTGTAAGAATTCCCAACTAAAACAAAAGATTCTTCTGGAATTGCACACTTCTCCTTTAGGAGGACACCCAGGATTTTTAAAAACTTACCACAGGGTGAAGAAAGAATTTTTTTGGGATGGCCTTAAATCTGATATTCGAAAGTTTGTGGCGGAATGTTTGGTTTGTCAGCAGAATAAAGTGGAAACAATTAAGACCCCAGGACTTCTACAACCTTTATCCATTCCAAGTCAACGTTGGGAGGAGATTTCAATGGATTTTATCACAGGTTTACCTAAGTCCGAAGGAAAGAGTGTCACCATGGTGGTAGTTGATAGACTTACCAAGTATGCACACTTTTGTGCATTATCTCATCCATTTAAAGCAAGTACAGTTGCTACTACATTTATGGACAGAATTCAAAAGCTACATGGAAGCCCAAGGGTTATTGTGAGTGATAGAGATCCCATTTTTACTGGAAATTTTTGGACGGAGTTATTTTCTTGTTTGGGTACTCAATTAGCTCATAGCTCATCTTATCATCCTCAACCTGATGGTCAAACTAAGATAGTAAATAAATGTTTGGAAGGATATCTTCGTTGTTTTGTATCTGATAAACAAACACAATGGGTCAAGTGGTTACCTCTCGCTGAATGGTGGTATAACACTTCCTTCCATACTGCAGCAAAAATGACCCCATGTATGGCACTTTATGGATATCATCCACCATCGATCACATCATCTTTAAGGGAAAATTCGAAGGTTCAAGCAGTGGAAGATCACATCGAGCATCAGCAAGAAGTTCTCCAACTCTTAAAGGATAACCTGAATTTGGCACAAAATCGAATGAAACAACAGGCAGATCAACATCGCAGCGAGAGAAGGTTTGATGTAGGAGATTGGGTATTTTTACGGCTACAACCATACAAACAAATGTCCCTCAAGCAAGCTAAGAAGGATAATAAATTATCGCCAAAGTACTATGGTCCTTACAAGGTGTTGCAAAAGATTGGTACTATGGCATACAAATTGGAGCTTCCTGCTTCTTCGCGAGTGCATCCAGTTTTCTATGTTTCATGCTTAAAGAAGGTTATAGGTGAAAATCTTCCAGTTCAAACAATATTGCCAGAACTTGATGAGGAAGGAAAAATCATATTGGAACCTAAAGCGGTCATGGAAACAAGAACTCGACAACTACGGAATCGATCAATTTCAGAGTATCTCATCAAGTGGAAGAACTTACCCACTGAAGATTCTACATGGGAGGATGAGAATTTTATACAAGAGCACCCAGAGCTACTCAAGCGTTGAGGACAACACTTTTTTGAAGGAGAGGGGCATGTTAGGTCCCTATATTACTAGTATAGTCCCTTATTTTTGTTAGTGTAACCCCCTTATTGTTATTATTGTACCCTTGTAACTCCCATTTTGTTATTATTGTGCCCTTAAATTATTATTGTTAGGTCGGCTAGGATTACATTGTGGCCCACTAGGATTACATTATGGCCCCATGGACTCCTATATATAGAAAGGAGGTTTTGTAAATTGTACCATCCAAGAATTGTTCATTTATGTAATGTATTGGAGGTTTCACCCTCAAAGTCACTCATTTCTAAGGTGCTGATATCTCTTTTCTTCTCTTTTTTGGTTGGTTACACAAATAGATAATACTCTCAATCGATCGATTCCAGATCACGAAAGTTCATGTTTCCATGACCGCTTTCCGGTCTTCTAATATGATTTTTCCTTCTCATCAAGTCTCTGGGCAATATTGTTCGAATCGAAGATTTTCACCTATAACCTTCTTTAAGCACACATGAAACTGATGTACTTATGCTGGCTGTGAAGCTCCAATTTTGTATGCCATAGTACCAATCTTTTGAACACCTTGTAAGGACCATAGTACTTTGGCGATAATTTATTATCCTTCTTAGCTTGCTTGAGGGACATTTGTTTATATGGTTGTAGCCGTAAAAATACCCAATCTCCTATATCAAAAATTCTCTCGCTGCGATGTTGATCTGCCTGTTGTTTCATTCGATTTTGTGCCAAATTCAGGTTATCCTTTAAGAGTTGGAGAACTTCTTGCTGATGCTCGATGTGATCTTCCACTGCTTGAACCTTCGAATTTTCCCTTAAAGATGATGTGATGGATGGTGGATGATATCCATAAGGTGCCATAAATGGGGTCATTTTTGCTGCAGTATGGAAGGAAGTGTTATACCACCATTCAGCAAGAGGTAACCACTTGACCCATTGTGTTTGTTTATCAGATACAAAACAACGAAGATATCCTTCCAAATATTTATTTACTATCTCAGTTTGACCATCAGATTGAGGATGATAAGATGAGCTATGAGCTAATTGAGTACCCAAACAAGAAAATAACTCCGTCCAAAAATTTCCCGTAAAAATGGGATCTCTGTCACTCACAATAACCCTTGGGCTTCCATGTAGCTTTTGAATTTTATCCACAAATGTAGTAGCAATCACTGATTTAAGATGATAATACATGGCATCAGCATATTTGTAAGTTCATCGAATCACTGTCATTGATTATTATACTTCCTTCAACTTGAAAAACTCTATGATAAAACTCACGAAATCTCCCTCCTAACTGACTTAAGGATAAAGGTTGTAGAAGTCTCGGGGTCTTAATTGTCTCAACCTTATTCGGTTGCCAAACCAAAAATTCTGCCACAAATCTTTGAATATCATATTTAAGGCCATCCCAAAAAAATTCTTTCTTCACCCTATGGTAAGTTTTTAAAAATCCTGAGTGTCCTCCTAAAGGAGAAGTGTGCAATTCCAAAAGAATCTTTTGTTTTAGTTGGGAATTTTTACAAAGATATAAGCGATCTTTGTACCATAAGGAATCATTTTTCCAACTAAATGTATCAGATGTACTAGGATCTTGCTGCAACTTTTGAATGAGTGTCCATACATCTTTTCCCTTCTTCCATTCATCTCTTGCTTCGGTTATCCAATCTGGTTGGATAATAGAAATGGCACAAAGCAATGCTTCCACCTCTTCATTCTTTCTCGAGAGTGCATCTACAACAACATTAAGCTTTCCTTTTTTGTAGATTATTTCAAAGTCATAACCCAACATCTTTGTGACCCATTTTTGCTGCTCTTCTGAAGATAGTCTTTGCTCCAAAAAGTGTTTAAGACTATCATGATCAGTTTTTACCTTGAAGTGTCTTTCCATTAGGTAAGTTCGCCATTTCTTTAGTGCATGCAGTATTGCTAACATTTCCTTCTCATAAATAGGTTTCTGTAAATACTTTCCCTTGATTGGATGACTTTCAAAAGCAATGGGTCTTCCTGCTTGCATTAAAACTGCACCAATTCCATTTCCTGAGGCATCACATTCCACAATAAAGGTTTTTGTGAAGTCTGGCGTAGCTAAGACCGGTGCTAGGCACATTGCCTCTTTAAGATGTTCAAAGGCCTTAGTTGCTTCAGAAGTCCATGAAAATGCATCTTTCTTCAATAATGTTGTTAGAGGTGCTGCTATTCTCCCATAATTCTTAACAAACTTGCGATAATACCCTGTTAACCCGAGAAATCCTCGCAACTGCTTTATGGTTGTGGGAACTTTCCATTCCTTAATGGCTTTAATTTTGTTAGGGTTCACTTTAACACCCTCGTGAGATACAATATGACCCAGATATTCCACCTCTTGTACTCCAAAGAAACATTTGGACTTTTTTGCATATAATTGTTTCTCCTGCAATAGTTTGAGCACCCTGTCAACATGTTCAACATGATCCTTCCAAGACCTGCTGTAGATTAGTATATCAACAAAAAATACTAGCACAAATTTTCTAAGGAAGGGTTTGAAAATGGAATTCATCAACCCTTGAAATGTAGAAGGTGCATTGGTAAGGCCAAAAGGCATGACCAAAAATTCATAATGACCCTCATGAGTTCGAAATGCTATTTTTGGAATATCTTCAGTCTTCATTCTAATTTGATGATATCCCCAACGAAGATCCAACTTGGTAAAATAAATTGCTCCATGTAATTCATCCAATAATTCATCAATCACAGGAATGGGAAATTTGTCTTTAATGGTGAGCTTTTTGAGCTCCCTATAATCCGGACACATTCGCCATGATCCATCCTTCTTGTGTACCAATACTACAGGAGCAGAGAAAGAACTTTGACTAGGTTGAATTATACCAGCCTCTAACATTTCTGCAATCATACGTTCAATTTCGCTTTTTTGGAAGTAAGGATATCTATAAGGCCTGATGTTTGGAGGAACACTTCTTGGAATCAAATGAATAGCATGATCATGATCACGAATAGGTGGGAGTCCTTTGGGAGTTTCAAACACCTTGGAATGATTGTCCAAGACTTGTTGGAGATCTGCAGAAACAGATGATTTTGATGTTGGAACTTCTAGTGAGCATAATTGTGCAATTACGCCTCGTTGTTCTTTCTTTAGAAGCTTTGTCATGACATTAGAGCTTATTATCCTTCCCGGATTCCCTTCAATACCCCGTAATTCGACTTCCTTTCCTTCTGAAAAAAATTTCAAGAAAAGTTCTTGAAAATTAAAAGCTACCGTCCCCAAATATTGTAACCATTGTACTCTTAGTACAATATCAGCACCTCCCATAGGAATGGAAAACATTGGACTAGTTAATACATATTCCCCCATGGTTAGCTTGATATTATGGCATTTTCCAGAGCAATTTATAGTTCCTCCATTTGCAACCATCACTTGACATTCTGGTGCTGGGTATAGGAAACAATTTAATTCCTTGGCTACCTTACAATGAATAAAATTATGGGTGCTACCTGAATCAATCAACACTATTACCTTTCTCTTCTTGATTTGTCCTTTATCTTGAGAGTTTGAGGAGTGGTAATTCCTGCCAGTGCATTACACGATATGGTTGGATTCATTTCTTCCTCTTCTGGGGCTGGTTCCTGGTGTATATCCTCTTCTTGTTCATTTTCTCCTTCCTCTTCACAATCTATGTAAAATAATTTCTTCTCAGCACACTTATGACCTTTAGTGTATTTGCTATCACAACTGTAGCAAAGCCTTTTTGCTCTTTTTTCTTCCAATTGTTGTGGTGTCAACCTTGTAGGTTGTGGAAATCTAGGCGTAGCAACACTTCCTTCTTTATAGAATTGAGTGGTAGGCTTCCTTGTCGCCATAATTTTACATTCAACTTTTCTTGCCAACCTGAATGCCTTCTCCAATGAATCATGTTCCAAAACGCGAACTTCATGTTGGATGTTATCCTTTAAAGTGCCTATGAAGAGATCAATCCTGAGTCCTACTGGAATATCAGTTACCCTTATATTCAATTTTTGGAAGTCCTCAATGTGCTGCCCCACTAAACCCTTTGTTTGAGATTTATCAATTGGCTAAAGAAGGTGTTGCTCTTTGTATCCTCATAATGTGCTATCATTTCCTCCGTAAAAATTGACCAAGTGACAATTATTTTACGGGAGCAAAGCCATTGATACCATACAAATGTATTTTGTTCTAAATGTAAAGTTGCAATGCGTACCTTTTGTGTGTTTTGCACGTTATGGAGATCAAATATTGCTCCATCTGTAGTATCCATGTTACAGGATCCTTTCCATCAAACTTCCTCATATCCATTTTTGGAATATGGTGGTTCTTCCCGCCAACATTAGAGGTTATGAAATCACGATTAACATTTATTTTGTTCTCACTTGGTGAGGTCTTCTGTACTATATCAATGCATTAGAATCATCGGGTTTTAACTGCCATCAAGTGGTATGTATGCTTGATCGCCCTTCATGGTCAAGGTTGTCTTCCATGTCATCCATCTTAGATTCCATGCCAGCCTCCATGCCATCCATCTTAGCTTTCACGCCATCCATCTTAGCTTCCACGCCTTTCTTCAAACCGTCCATCTTCACTTCCACACCATCCATCTTAGCTTCCATGCCTTTCTTCAAATCGTCCATCTTCACTTCCACGCCTTTCTTAAAAACTTCCATTTCATTTTTTGTTGCTCTTTGTGAGAGTGAAATTTGTTGCACTTGCTCTTGTAATTTTGATAGATCATGTTGCAATTCTTCATCTTCATGAGTCATGGTAGAGCTTTCTGAAGGCTTAATGGGTGTTAAATTCTTTTTAGGCGCCATTTTAGAATCCAATATTGATACCTATTCTACAATAGGCCCTTGCAATCAATTCAACTTGATTCTTCAAACAAGACTTATGCAATTCGGAAAAAAAAATACACACCTTTTACTTGCTTTGAGGAGCTCGATATTGAAATTGTATTATCTTTGTGATTATAGATCTTCAATATCTAAAATTCAGTACTGAAGTAGCCCTCTGAATTCTCTTTTGAATGCCACAGGTCTGAACTGATTTGGATTCTCCAAGACAAAGTTGTGTCCAATCTCCCACAATGACCTAATTACTGACTAGTTCAGTAGAGCGAACTTGTACGACTTTCCACGTGTCACTGTTTCATCCTTTGTCTCTAAAATTGATAGCCAAGAAACTACAGTCTCTGTACTTGCGACCACTTTTTACGGCACTCCAATCCGATGCCCAGAGAGAGAGTTATTGAAATTTTCCCACGATCACCTCTTTGAGATGCAATTCAGGAGCCTGAAAAAGCACTACCTTCCACAGATCATATCTCCAAAAATATTGTGAACCAAGCTCTAAAATGTTTTTGACGAATTTCCTCAGGATTTCAGCTTCGCACCATACAAATTTCAGATTCTAAACCTTAGTAGAAAAAAAATTATAGCGCAAATTCCACGATGACCTGTTTAGGAGCCTGAAAAAAGACCTAACTTCCACAGATCATATCTCCGAAAATATTGCGAACCAAGCTCTGAAATTTTTAGACAACCTTCCTCAAGATTTCAGCTTCGCACCCTAAAAATTTCAGCTTCTGAAACTTCGTAGAAAAAAAGTTATAGCAAAAATGCCACGATGACCTGTTTGGAGCAGCGAAATCCTAGAATCCAAAGCTCTGATACCAAATGTTGTGTAACCAGCTTCAAAAATAGAAGAAAAGAGATATCAACGCCTTAGAAATAAGCCACTTCGAGGGGGAAACCTCCAATACATTACATAAATGCACAATTATTGGATGATACAATTTACAAAACCTCCTTTCTATATATAGGAGTCCATGGGGCCATAATGTAATCCTAGTGGGCCACAATGTAATCCTAGCCGACCTAACAATAATAATTTAAGGCACAATAATAACAAAACAAGCATTGCTAGTGAATCAGCTCCAAAGAGATAAGAAAAGAGATATTCACGCCTTATAAATGAGCCACTTCGAGGGGGCAACCTCCAATACATTACATGAATGAACAATTCTTGGATGATACAATTTACAAAACCTCCTTTCTATATATAGGAGTCCATGGGGCTATAATATAATCCTAGTGGGCCACAATGTAATCCTAGCCGACCTAACAATAATAATTTAAGGGCACAATAATAACAATATGGGGGTTACAGGGGTACAATAATAACAATAAGGGGGGCTACACTAACATAATAAGGGGCTATACTATTAACATAGGGACTTAACATGCCCCTCTCCTTCAAACAAGTGTTGTCCTCAACGCTTGATTATTTCTTGATGCTTCTGTATAAAATTTCTCATCCTCCCATGTGAAGTATTTTATAGGAAATTTCTTCCGCTTGCTGAGATACTCTGAAATTGATTGTACTTGTCGATTTCTTGTTTCTATGACTGCTTCATAACTTCTTTCGATGCGATGTTGATCTTCCTGTTGTTTCATTAGATTCTGCACCAAAGTTGGGTTATCCTTTGAGAGTTGGAGAAATTGTTGTTGATGCTCGATGTGATCTTCCATTAATTTATCATCCATATTTTCTATTATTTGATCCTTCAAACCATCCAACTTAGACTCCATTTCTTCTTTTAAACCATCTATTTCATCTTCAATTGCTCTTCGTAAGATTGAAACTTGTTGCACTTGGTACCGTAATTTTGATATCTCATACTGCAACTCTTCCTCTTCATGCGTCATAGTATAGATTTTTGAGGGATTAATGTATGGGAATTATTTTAGATACATTTCAGATCCAATACTGAAACATATGCTCAATAGGCCCTTGGAATCACTCTTCAATCCTGATTCTTAAACAAGACTTATGCAATCTCTAAAAAAAATACACCTTTACTGCTTTTAGGAGACTTAGTATTGAAATTGAATTATCTCTCAGATTCGAAAATCTTCGATATCTGAAATTCAGCCCTGTGGCATCTCTCTGCTTCTTTCAAATGCTGCGGCTCCACCTGATTTTACTCCTCCAAGACAAATTTGTGTCCAATCTCCCACAATGACCTAATTTTGGACTGGTTCAGTAGAGCGAACTTGTACGACTTGCCACGTGACACTGTTTTGTTCTTTGTCTCTGAAATTGATAGCCAAGAAACTACAGGCCGTGTACTTGTGACCACTTTTGACGGCACTCCAATCCAATCTCCAGAGAGAGAGTTATTGAAATTTTCCCACGATCACCTCTTTGAGATGCAATTCTGGAGCCTGAAAAAGCACTACCTTCCACAGATCATATCTCCTAAAATATTGCGAACCAAGCTCTGAAATGTTTTGACGAATTTCCTCAGGATTTCAGATTCGCACCATACGAATTTCAGATTCTGAACCTTCGTAGAAAATTTTTTATAGCGAAAATTCCACGATGACCTGTTTAGGAGCTTGAAAAAAGACCTAACTTCCACAGATGATATCTCCGAAAATATTGCGAACCAAGCTCTGAAATTTTTAGACAATATTCCTCAGGATTTCAGCTTCGCACCCTAAAAATTTCAGCTTCTGAAACTTCGTAGAAAAAAATTTATAGCGAAAATGCCACGATGACCTGTTTGGAGCAACGAAACCCTAGAATCCCAAGCTCTTATACCAAATGTTGTGTAACCAGCTCCAAAAAGAGAAGAAAAGAGATATCAACGCCTTAGAAATGAGCCTCTTTGAGGGGGAAACCTCCAATACATTACATAAATGAACAATTCTTGGATGATACAATTTACAAAACCTCCTTTCTATATATAGGAGTCCATGGGGCCATAATGTAATCCTAGTGGGCCACAATGTAATCCTAGCCGACCTAACAATAATAACTTAAGGGCACAATAATAACAATATGGGGGTTACAGGGGTACAATAATAACAATAAGGGGGGATACACTAACATAATAAGGGGCTACACTATTAATATAGGGACTTAACAGTTACAAGGGTACAATAATAACAATAAGGGGGTTACACTAACAAAAATAAGGGACTATACTAGTAATATAGGGACCTAACACCATCATCATTATATGCCTGAGTAAAGAGAAATAGTCAATGCCAATAAAGAAGTACTTTTCACCATTACTGTTGAATCCAATAATCAAATGTTGCAGCTTAAGCCTGATCCTCAATTAGTTCCTCTGTCCATTGAAGCACTTACTAAGCTATATATTGGCCTTGATTTTCCGAAAATATTCCTGATCTTCCAAACATTTATGCCCTTACATGTAGAAATTCCTCAAATAAATCCTCCATACTCCACTTCAAAATTTCCAGAGGGATCTAGGCATGTAATTTCCATGTTATTTTTCATCCTAGGGTACTTTACTGATGAACACACAGATGAATCCATCTTAGGTTTCCTATCCACTTTCACACCAGGACAACCTCCATCTGTTATCTATGATTATGCTAGATATATTGCTGATAATATTTATGACCAATTGGTTAAATTTCCAATTGAAGGAGTGTTCAGATACACATCTTTCCTCTTCCACATGTTTTTGTATTTTCAAGCAGATAAGTTTCCAGTAACCCTTCAAAATCTTGACATAGAAGGGAATCCTTTTTCAGTTATTTTCTGGACCTCTTTGATCAGGAAAGAGTATGCAGATTTTACCTATGCAGAATTTTCAGACGTTCATCCATCCATTGGTAAAAATGTTGACAAATACTAAAAATTCAAGGATAAATTATGAGATGAAGAAGATTTTATAGTTGTCAGAGCAGACTAATATTAGTGATTGGTACTTGTATGAAAAACACACTAATATTAGAGTGTTTGGATCAAATTTGTTACCCTACAAGTTACCTAAATTTGTATCAATGAGAGTTTTTGCCTTAGAGTATATCAGACAAATATTAAACTCTGATTCTATCAATTTCCTAGCAGCAAATAAGAAAACACAGTTTAAATTGAAGAATCAAGTGGGACCATTCATCTACAATCATAAAGATGCAGAGGCAGAAGCAGCTAAGCAGTTATTAGAATACAGGTTTGAAGAGAGCTTTCCTTGGAATTATGATCCACAAGGGATATTAAGTAAAATGGGGGTTAAATTTAAATTGACACCCTTCATTCATGAGACAAATCCAGAGATAGAGAAATATGCCAACCAAATTGAGTGGACAGAAAATACTTTAGTAGATGTAGTGAAGAAAAGTGATACTAGTCACACTTTACAAAATGCAAATCAGGTAGAAAACCCACCAAGAGGGTAAGAGAAGAAGAAACTTATGTTGTTGAAACCACTACTGAAAGTAGGTTCAAGATAAGATATAATAAAAGGCCTAAAACAGATTCAGTAGGTAAAGAAAATGTAACTATTGATGTTGAAGAAATAGATCTCCCAGACACCAACACAGATGTTGCTACTATTATCAGAAATGATCATAATACAAAGATTAGAAATGAATAACAAGTTAATAATAGAAATGCACAATTGATGGAGAAACAACAAAACATGGAAGCTTCATCTTCACAAACAACTGAGGAGAAAGATTTATATATCAGGGAAAAGTACAAACATATCAAATTAAAGAATGAAGAGATAAAAAATGATATCTACTCTCAATATCTAAAACAAACACCAAGTGTCCAAAATAGACTTTTGTCTGCCTTTGATTATTCAAACAGAAAGCTAATCGTGCCAGTATTGCAGCCTATAGTGAAAATTCCAAAGACAGTGGTAGATTATAAGAAGGTTGATTTAGAAGTTCAAACAGAAAAAAAAATTCATGCTCTTGATCAGATTGAATTTCATAGATAGAGTTTAGAGATGTTGTACTCTATTGTTACAACTAAAGCTATGAGTGTTCAAAAACTTCAGAACACTATCAAAAACATGAAATATCAAATGAAAATGGACAAAGCATCCTTATATGCTAAATATCTCATAATTAAATCCTTGGAAGAATTAGTCTTGCAAGTTAGATATGACCCTGCAAATATCAAAGCAGCAGAGCAGTTAGTGAAGAAAAATGAAGATATTGCAGCATTAAGAAAACAACTTAAAATGCCATCAAGTGAACATCCACAAGCCAAGGAAATAATAGAAGGATAGAATGAGAAGGATAACATGATGAATTTGATTTTTCAGTTGACAGCATAGATCAAAGAGATGGAGATTCAAATGGATAAACTTGTCCAGGAAAAAGAAACTAAAAAAGTACCAGAAATTCCTACAATTATTCTTGTAATCACTACAGCTATGCCATCAACTTTAACAGAAAAATTGGCACCCAAAGAACCACTGGCTACTGCAGTTCTAGTGACATCATCCACAACATTAGCTACAGAGTCATCCACTGCAAAAACTCACCCTACAGATGAGGTGAACAAATTAGTGAAAGCTATGGAAGAAATGTCACTTTAGACAAGTGAAACTAATAGATTGGAAAAGATGGTTGATAACCTTGAAAATACAAACAAGTTGGCTCAAATAAATGCCAAAACACATGAGCAAAAGGCCATCAGACTAAATGAATAATTGAAGAAGTTACAGAAGAAATTGACCTTAAAAGAACAGATTTCATATGTGAAAAATCATATATGGAACAAGATAATAGAGTCCATCAATGATGTGTGGCCGTCAATTCAAGTGATTTTTGAACAGATAGATTTACTCAAAGCAACATTAGAAGAGATTCAGAAGACTAAAAAGGAACTGGATAACAAACCCGAACAAGCAATAGAATTGATCAAGTTCCTTAACAACAAAAACAAGCAAGAGTTAGAAGAACTTGAAATTACTGACAGGACTAAAACTATCCTTGAGATAAAGAAAGTTATTACCAAAAAGAACCTGATGAAGCAGTTAGAGGAAAAATGTGAGAATATGAATATCACCATAACCAGGTTTATGGTAAAATTTAAGAATTTGAGGTAAAGAAGTTTGCCTAATATTTTGGTCATCAATGACAAATTAATGCCTCAAGAGGATTACAATAAAAAGATTAGAGAATATGCCAAGGAGCAAGTTGCAAAATCAGGTGGACAAGGCACTCCAACAGGAAAAGTCTTACTCAGAATTTTTGAGGACTTGTTTTATTTACAACATGAGATAAGACACTTGTTTGTCATTAAACCAACCTTTTCTAGGTATACAGAAGCAGATGAAAACTTCAAGAAGCTGAAGAAAATACAAATTCCAAGTGAATAAAATTGGCAGTCATTAACAGATTTATTATGAAAGAGAAAAGGGAGGAAGATAAAAGAGAAAAGACAGTTTGTTGAATTGCAGTCAAAATAGATTTTTATTTACAGCAGTAAAGATATTTTACAGAGATTAAAGAGTATCCGAGTTTAAAAAGAGTATTAGAGATCAAAGAGAATCATTGAAAGAGCATAAGATAAGCAGATCAGATTTCAAAACCAACTTGAAATATCTAAAGCCAGCAAAAAGGACACCAAGGCAGCCAGCTGCACCTCATCCATAATCAGTTACTATTTCCTTTGGATAGATAGGAAAACTTGTTGATTTATTAAGCAGTTGTCTCTATTTTGTTGTAAAGATATTTTTATTTTCGTAATATAATTCCTAGAAGCATTCTAGGATATTTTGTAAAAAATTATGTATAAATACTTTACTCTTTGAAGTATTATTGTGGAATAAATCACTAAAGATTTCTATAGTCATTTTTTATTGTACTTGAAGGCTTTTGTGTTTCAAATCTCAAGTAGCAGACTGGATTGGATCAATAGAGCTATTGAAGTGAATTATTTCCTTCTTGTCATTGTTATCTTTCTTTGTTACATGCATCCATAAATGTTTTCCAAATTTGAATGAATAAACAAGCGTATTACTTCAAGATTTGTTAAAAGCACCTTATCTTTATTGTTTATCATTTTTATGTTTTCTGCTGATTTCCAGAGTAGGGAACCCTTAATTTCTCCCTCTTTTGTTTGACCTCTGCCTACTACTTCCCTTTTCTGGATCAAATAACCCTTCATTGCTCTTTATCCTGATCATATCACCTCACCAAACAACCTTCCAAGATCTTCATGGGTTATCTATCTTGCCCTGAAAACATTTGACTTCTTGACCTTCATCCTAGCTCTGTCTACTTTATTTTTGACTCCTCAGCCCAACGGACAAACAGATTTCTCACTATCCATCTCATTAGGTGATATTTCCCACCAAATTATTCAAACCAAAACCAAATTGTACAATCATAACTAGCCTAATATTTTATAAAACAAACAAAGTTAAATCTTATAGAGAAAGCCCTCTCTGAACCCTAAGAAGGCTAGATCTTAGATTTTAAAAGTTGTTTTGTGGTTACCTCTAGTGTTCTTAGACTTTAAACCAAAATCTCACAACTTTAGAATTACTAGAGTGATAACATACTAGCGACCATACTGGGGAAGTAACCAATCCTCAGTCATAAAATAAGTCTTAAAGAAACTTTTTCCATCATCCTTTTTCCTTTAAGATTGTTTTATAACTTGTGAGTATCATTTTATCAAAAAATTGGTAATTCTGGCTTCTAGGAAAGTTTATTATACCAGGTCTAACCCAAATCCTAAACTTGTTGTTATAGTGGACAACCTAGACAGAATTGGAAAAAATAAAAAATAGATAGAAGATTTAGAAGTTAAAATTTCATTTAATAGAGTCAATTGATTACCCCGGGAATTAGTGAGTTTACAGGATATGAGTTTGATTTGAAATTTGAAAACTCTTTATTTAGAAGAAAATCGGAAAGTAATTTAAGCATTGTTGTTTTAGACCCTGTTTTTATTTCATTTTTGGAATCAAAACAGAAAAAGTATTGCAGCAAACTCTGAATTAAAGAAAATAACAAATCAAGAAAAACTTCAAGAGATTAATGCCACTATTCTTAAATAAATTGATGAGGCAATAGAATTAACTCAACTCTTAGCATATACATCTAAACCTTCCATTCCTCATTTAGATACCACTACATCATCTATAGTTTCTACTACCATCCAATCTATAGATCCATTTAGCCCTAGATTACCCTTACAGCCTAGAATATTATTTCCTTCATCCCCTACATCCATTTCATCCACTAGTTTACCTTCTACTTTTTCAAACACACCATTCTCATTTCCTACTAGTTCCTCATATAGTTCAGTTTCACTTCCTAGTACCTCCACATCATCTTTTAGTTCTTCCACTACTTTTTCTAATTGAACATTTTATAATCTAGTTTTATCAGCCTCTCCCTCCAGTTCAGCCCCAAGTACTTCAACTTTACCTCCTAGCCAAGCTAGAATTCAAGCTATGGCTGCTAGATATGCTCCCCTAGTTCTTCCAAGACAACTTCATGACATGCCACAAGATTACCAAAGTAAAATACCACATTTTGATGCTACTACACACTGTACTGCACAGCAGCACATAAACAAAATGACATATTACTTTGAACTCCATGAGATAGATGAATCAGATGTACAAATGAGGTTGTTTGCACAAACGTTAACAGGAGAAGTAAAGAAATGGTTTAAATGTATTACTGCAGGTAGTATAGCTGATTTAGTTGTTTTCCATAGATTATTTTTAAATAAATGGGAAAAGAAGAAAAACCCCCTATAAATATTGTCTGAATTTGATGCAATGAAGAGAGCTCCCAATGAATCAGTGCAAGACTACTGCATTATATATAACAGTGTTTACAATTCAATTCCTGCAAATATAAAACCAACTCCTAACTCTGTCTTGCTCAAATTCTCAGATGGATTTGACAGTGACATGGCATATCAGTTAAGAGAAAGAAATGCAGAAACAATAGAAAGAATTCAAATAGATGTTGTAGGTGTAAAAGTAAACATTTTAGCTAAGAAAGCTAGATTGAGAAATGAGAGGAGAGTAACCATGAAAGAAGAAGCCTCTAGTTCAAACACAAAAATAGATATGTTAGCTAAAACTTTAGAGAGAATGATGGATAGATTAGATAACATAGAAAGAAGATCTCAATGGGATAATCAACAACAAATCAAAAATCCCAATTTTAGAAAAGCATAAATTCAAGAAAATCAAAAGAATCAGTCCCGGACCAAACAATAAGACCTCCATTTCAGGATAACTATGTTGAGAGTTCTCAAAATAATGTTAAGGATGAGGATACCATAAATTTAATGGGAATATATGATAATAACACTATCTTTCTCACACATGAAGATCAAGATTTATTTGAACTACAACAACTCCAATTAGATTCAAGGGAATCCTTCGCTTATAAGCAAGGTTATGGTTTTGCCATAAATCAATTTCACAAACAATATAACCTTAGGAGTAAGAAAAATACTGAAACTTCTATTAAGAAAACAACACAAATTGAAAACAAGAAAAAATTAGAAGCCCCAACAACAAAAGTTCTGCAAATTCTCCCTAGGGAAAATAGGCAAAACTCTAGTTCTACCCAAAAATTTTCTGATCCTAAAATTTCACCAAGCCCTAAGATTGTTGACATAACAGATGAAGTTGCTCAAGCTACAAAATATTTACAAAAATTTGCTGCTACAAAAGCATCTGATTCTGCTAAAACAACAAACTTAGATCCTAAAACATCTACTTTTGATCCAAAATCAGCAGATCCAAAAGTCGCTACTGCAAAAACAGCTTCTAACAATTCTAAATCTGAAAAAACATCTATTGCTTCACAAACCATTCCTGAAAAGAAAATAAAAAGCAGTGAAACACAATAAACTCAGACTGAAAATGAAAACATAACTATAGAAAAACAAGATAAACCAACACAAACTACAGTTACCAAAGAAGATTTAATTCAAATAAGTAAATCTCAACCTTCTTTTAACATACAAACTGATATTGCAAAGCTAAAAATACCAATTCCTTAAACAAAATTGGTAAAACATGATATGTATAAATCAGCCATCACTGAAACATTGAACATAAATGATGGAGAAGACTCCATAAACTTAAATGATGATCAACCAGAGTTGATATTTGGCCCAGATGTAAATGGAAAGCATCAAGATGGATTATTTCCTCCATTTTACATCAATTTAACCATTCATGATCAAATCTTACACAACACAATGTTGGATTCAGGAGCTTCACATAATTTAATGCCCAAAACTATAATGGAAACCCTGAACTTAGACATTACAAGGCCTTACAACTATTTATTTTCATTTGACTCAAGCAAAGTAAAATGCCTAGGATTAATCCAAGATTTATGTGTAACACTAGTTCAACATCCTGGTAAGAGTATACTTATGGACATTGTAGTAGTTGATATCCCACCCAAAGATGGAATGTTATTATCTCGCTCATGGGGAGCAAAGTTACAGGGATCTTTACAATTGGACATGTCTTATGCTACTATATCATTTTTTGGTCAACCTAAGAAGTTATGTAGGGAAACATTAATGAAATACATGGTAAGTAATGCAATAAGATCAATAAATTACCCAATTTATGCTACACCTACTGACCTAGATTCATTCATCCTATGTAATGCTGAAACTGATAATGAAATCAAGACTGAACTAAAAGAAGAAAAGAAAACACAAAACAATGATAACATCTTTCATGAATCTTTATGGCATTTAGATTTTGATGGCTCAATAAATAAGTTAGGAGCAGGAGCAGGAGTATGGATAACCAATATAGAAAAAAAATCATGCAGAAGGCCATGCTTTTAGACTGAATTTCAAATGCACAAACAATATGGCTGAGTATGAAGCCCTCATTTTAGGACTCCAAATAATCAGAAATTTAGGAGGAAAAATAATAGCAATAATGGGAGACTCAAAGTTGACTGTAAAACAAATTAAAGGTGAATATTTTGTTTACAATCATAGATTAGGCCAATATAGAGAGACTGTACTAGATTTTATTGATGATTTATTGGAATGTAATTTCTCTGTAATACCAAGAAGGCAAAATTTACAAGCACATTCTTTAGCAACATTTGCTAGAACTTGTAATTTACCTTTTCAGCCTAATCATATGTATATTGCAGAAGTAAAACACAGACCAATAATCTCATACATTTCACAAGATCAACAAATTTGTAATTTTATGAATACTGAAGGTGAATTTCAGAACTGTAAGATAGACACTAATTGTACCATAGATCAAGATTTAGATAGTGAAATAGATTTGTATAATGTAGATGTAAATAAATTAAAGTTTGATAGACCAACTAAATTCAATCAATCAGATATAGATAAATTAGAAAGAGTAGAAATTGATGAAGAGTCTGACATATTAAATCTTAAAGACAATTTCTTACCAAAAGGTTTAACTCCATTAGAATATTTATTTGACTCAAATGATGTTTCTAGAAAACCCAAAATGGAGCCACTTAGATCTAACATTGAGGAATGAAACATAGGCACAGAACTGAAACCCAAAATGATCAAACTTTCCAAAGCCCTACCTCAACAAGAAAAAGAAAAATATATTGCTCTTTTCAAGGAATTTCAAGATGTTTTGTCTGGGAGTTATGAGGACCTTAAATCCTATGACACCAACATAATTCAACATAAAATTCTTGTAAAAGAAGATCAAAAGCCCTTTAGACAAAATTTAAGGAGAATGAACCCTGTTTTGATGCCCTTAATAGAAAAGGAAGTGAAAATAATGTATGATGCACAGGTAATTGCACCAATTAGATATTATGATTGGGTTTCTAACCTAGTTTCGACCAAAAAAAAAAAAAAAAAAAACAGGTGAGATTAGATTATGTGTTGACTTTAGGAATCTAAATAAAGTATCTTTAAAAGGTAATTATCCTTTACCAAAAATGGATCATATTTTACAAAAGGTAGTTGGGTCTTCTAGGATTTCTCTTTTAGATGGATTTTCAGGATACAACCAGATTTTAGTCCAACCAGAGGATCAAGCCAAAACAGTTTTTACTACTCCTTGGGGTACTTTATATATGTAAAAATGCCCTTTGGTTTAATGAATGCAGGGGCAACCTTTCAAAGAGCTATGGATATAGCCTTTGCAAAGGAAATTCACGAATTCTTGGTAATTTACTTAAATGACATAATTGTATTTTCTAAGACTGATTATGAACACTTAGATCATCCTAGACAAGTCTTTGTAAAATGCAGAAAGTTTGGCATCTCATTAAATCCTAAGAAAACCTTATTTGAATTAGAAGAAGGCAAGTTACTCGGACACATAATTTCTAAAGAAGGAATTAGAATAGGTCCTGCAAGAATATAATCAATTCTTAACATCAATCCACCAAGAAACATAAAATAATTACAAGCCTTTCTAGGTGAGATTAATTTTTTAAGAAGATTCATATCCAATTTAGCTGAGATAATTAGAGAATTAAAAAACATGCTTAAAAAATATTCAATCCTTAAATGGACTGTTGAGGCCAAACAATATTTAGAATCCATCAAACAAGCCTTAACCAAAACCCCAGTCCTTATAAGTCCTGATTTCAAAAAGGATTCATTTTTTTCATTTGTTTCAAAACACACCATTGTTGCAATTTTACTGCAGAAAAATGACCAGGGTTAAGAACAACCCATAGCTTTATTTAGAAAATCACTTAGAGATGCATCTTTGAAGTACAATATTATGGAAAAACAAGCCTTAGCTTTGGTAAAGGCCATTAAAGACTTCAGAGTTTACATTCTCTATTCTCACATCATTGCCTATGTCCCAAATGCTGTAGTAAAAGATATTCTTACTCAGGATGGTCCTGATGGAAGAAGAGGTAAGTGGATTTCCACTATATTAGAATATGACATAGAGATAAAACCCAAAAAGTTGATAAAAGTTCAAGGTTTAGCCAGACTTATGGCTGAATCAAATTGTCATACCCTAGACATAAATTTTATTGCCCAAATAGATGATCAGGAAGAGATGGAGACTCCAGAGATTAATGAAGCCTTTTTAGATTCACCATGGTATGCAGATATTATATTTGTATTACTAAACTTACAAGCTCCTCCTACTTTATCAAGAACAAAAGCAAGATTTCTAAAGCTTAAGGCAGTAAGATTTTGTATTTTAGACAATGTACTTTTTTGGAAAGATCAAAGTGGAATTTTATTAAATTGTTTGTTAAAAGAAGAAGTTGAAAAAGTACTGCAAGAATTTCATGTAGGTGACTGTGGAGGACATCTATACTGGAAAACTACTGCAGAAAAGATCCTAAGAATTGGTTTTTACTTGCCTGCCTTGTTCGTAAATGTCAAAAATATGTGACCTCCTGTCATAAGTGCCAAATCTTTGAGGGTAAGAAAAAGATGTTGCCCCTGCCATTAAAGCCCATCTCTACAGAAATTTCATTTCAACAAAGGGGTCTTGACTTCATTGGAGAAATTCACCCCCCATCATCAACCCTACATAAGTGGATTCTGACAGCCATTGATTATTTTACCAAGTGGATTGAAGCCATACCCTCTAGGCAAGCCACAAATACTATCATAATCTTTTTCCTTGAAAGTAACATTCTTTCAAGATTTGGATGTCCCCAAAAGATAATTAATGATAATGCAACAACATTCAAATCTAAGAAAATGATTGAATTTTGCCACAAATACCATATTACTCTAGGTCATTCTACTTCATATTACCCTCAAAGTAATGGTCTAGTTGAATCTTCAAATAAGAGCCTTGTAAACATCATCAATAAGTTACTGGAAGATAACAAAAAGATTTGGAATAAGAAGTTAGTCAATGGCTTATGGGCAGATAGACTTACAACTAAAAAATCTATTGGTACATCCCCTTACCAACTTGTCTATGGAATGGATGTTATTTTTCCATCCTCCCTAGGAGTACCAGTGATGAAGATTATTCAAGAGTTACAAGTTGAAACAAATGACATTCAAATAATGATCAATCAAACTATTCACTTGCAACAAACAAGGGAAGAATTTAATATTAAGTCTCAAATTATCCAAGATAAGATAAATAAAGTCTTTGATAAAAAGACTAAAGAAGATGATTTCTACATTGAAGATAAAGTGTTAAAATAGGATTCAAGAAGAGAAGACAAAGGTAATCATGGAAATTTTGATTTTCTATGGAGAGGACCTTTTGTGATTTATGGATATAGAGGTAATAATGCTTTCTACCTAAAAGAAATGGATAGATCAGCTATGTTAGATGGACCAGTAAATGGTAGAATGTTGAAGCACTATTACTCTCCTAAGTTAACAAATAGTTAGTTTCATTTACTTTGACCATTGTACATATACATTGAAGAGTTTAGATTGGATTGGATGTTTTCCTAACAAAGTTGAAGCCCGGAGAGAAGGCCCTAAGCTTTGGGAGGTAAAATATCATAAGTATGAATAAATGCAGAGATCAGAAAGATATTTACAGGGTCACCAAAGTCAAATTTCAAAGGCTAGTAGTCTAAAATTTCTTGACATTTCACCAGGAAATGCCATCCCCATGTGGAGCCACTGTTAAGGTCTTATAACAATAAGATTCATAATTTTTGAATTGACTTTGATAGTCTTATAAATATGTACATACCTTACTTTCTGCAAGTTGTTTTCCCATATTTTGAAAAATGAAAAATAATAAAAAATAAAAAGAGGGTAAAAGTCCTAAAAGAAAGATCAAAGGACTTAGAAAAAGATAGACCCTAAAAGAAAAAAGAGATAAAAATAAGACCTGAAAGTGAGCAAGTCAAAATGCCACCACTATTTAATTTACTGCAAGAATAATGATTATGTGCATATTGTCAATAAATACCATAATCCATGATCAGTTAGACAACCTAATCTTAAATTTTCATGCTTTAGATAGACAATAAAGATATGTCAAACAGTATAAACTTGACAAATCAGTAGATTAAATAGAGAATAAATGAGGAGCTCAACAGTTTAATCTGAGCCCTCAGATGAAATAAGGTTAGACTTAGATAGTTTTTATGATTTTGAAAGAAAATTGATTTAGGGTTGCAAGCCTAAATGCACCCATGAAAATGAAGTAAAAAATGTTAGAAATAAAAATGGGTAGGTAGAAAGCAGTTGTGCAAGCATGTAATAAAGCATCATCAGGTAAAAATCACTAATTTCCCCTCCCCTACAATTATTCAATATTATAAACTATCAGTTAAAGAGGCTCCAAGCATTTCTCTGACTTTTGTTGGGACCGAACCCAAGGCTCAATGACTGATTGGTTAAAAATATTGAATTCCTACACAAAACCCATATTCATCAGCTTTTACCCTTCATTCATAATCATAATCCCTTTTTCCTAAGTAAAAACCCATTTTTACTTAGTAAAAGTAAAACCCTAAATAACTAATTTCATTTCCCTTCAAAAATCATTCAAAAACCCATAAAATGCATTTATCCTAAGTTAAAGTGTAATAAACACAACAAAGACAAGCTATGCTTTATTTGCACTTTACTTAGAGTTAAACATGTATTTTTATTCATTATATACGTTATCTCTTTGTTCATATTAATTTCTAATTTATTTATTTAAGTCCCTAAATTATTCCCTCCTGTATAGTATTAAACCCTTTATATGTAAAATAACCCACAAACCCTCTATTTTACGTTTAAACCAATGTTTAAATACCCCATGTGATTAAATTAAATCCCACCCTTCTCCCATTGGTTTAAAACCTATCAATAAAACAAATACCCCACACCCTATAGTTTTAAACAAATATCAAATGTTTGAAAAACTATATATTAAACCCGCGGCCGCATATGTATTAGTTGAAACATTATGTAATGTTTTAATCAAAACATATAAAAATCTTATCCTCCCACTCGGCCATATAATATAGTTTTAAACTTTATTAAACGCTTATTCATTAAGGTTTAAAACTTATCCCCGTCACGTTAATACACCCCAGCCCCACTCAATCCCGATGCAACTTCCACAAGAGATTTGGGCCGTTCACAATCGAACCCCACGATTTGACGGCTAACAATACATATCGCAAATAAATTTGCGCAATATTCCCCATCTCAATTCTATGTGAAATAGGTGGTATTGTGATTTTCTCCCTCCTCCACGTGGTCAATTCTCACTAGATCACGTTGGTTTCCTCCAAAACAACTTACCACCGAAATGGTGCGCTATAACCACTCATGGTTTTAGAGCCTTTGAGCCCGAAAACCACAATTTTTATGACTTTACCTCCATTAAATTCTAGTGCCTATTAGCCCTAATATTCCTAATAAACATTGGAAATGCACTGGTTTCCCTTCTTTTTTGTGCATAAACCCCTGTATACGCTTTTCCGACTGTAAAACAAAGCAATTTCCGCCATTTTCATACCAAAAGCTTACAAATTTCAGCCTGAACCTATAGAAGACCACCAAGGAGCTTTGTATTGCTCCAGAGATTGAAAAGATACCATTGAATCTACTCAAAAACCTTCAGAAACGTCTTCAAAAATCCAGTACCTGCGTATTGTTGAGAAATTGAAAGGTTGTGGGTTAATTCAAATTCTCTTCTAGATAATTACTTGTGAATGTACATGAGGTACTTATGTCTTCTCTTTTTAGTTAATTCAATCTTTCATTAAGTCAATTATCAGAAAATGCAAGAACACATTAGGCTCACAATCGTTAATTATGTATATCAACTACTTGCTATTACAAACTGTTATTGACCAAACTATTATGAATATTCTGGCGTATATTATACCCTTAACCATTTTTCTCTATTCCGAAGTTCGCTGTAAAACATCGCACTTGTCATTGTATTCAACTTACATTGCATCAATCAAGATTGGTCGCGGCTACTGATCCGCATCTATCTTCATGGAGCTTTCCATCAACTGATCCACATTTGTCTTCATGGGATCTGCACATTCCTTCATACTGACCGCAACTACTCCACGTTGAACGCTGCTTAAACTTCGTATATAATCCAAACTTCATTGCACAACAAATCCACATCTTTTTAGATGTTATGTGACCTCAGACAAATTCACATTAGTTACCTTTCTGTCCATGTTATCGACCGCAGAGTTTATTGTGATGTCATCCTTAAATATCCGTACTTACTAAGAGACAAGTCCATAATCTTCTTGCTATTAAATTGGCCACAGAATAGTCAAATATATATATATATATATATGACTTGTCTAGTTATTAGGACAACCAAACAGCTAGTATTTTGGCCAACCAATCAGCTTATGTTTTTTGTCACTATTTCATATATATTTCAACGTTGTTTTTCACTGTATAAGGAGCTTGACTTCTAACACATTTTGAAGGCTTTGTGGAGGGATCCTTGTATCATATCTATCTTTGTCTTCTTCTTTTCGTAATTACATAGAAAACATGAAGACCAACCTAGTTACATTTTACAACACTCCCTCTTAACTAGGGAGGTATTCATATGGTTACATGATCACTTTCAAACTAAAAAATTTCATAAGAAAAATTAGATTGGTAATCACATCTGTATAGCATCATATCAACCAGCATTGTACTAGTGCAATGCCTTGACTAACAACCCATCTCTTCAACGAGACAATGGGCTTCAATGTTGGTGAGACACATGACTTATAGACACCTTCGTCATTGTCTCTCCAAGGTACATACTCCACCCAGGTGTTCCCAAAGTATGACCTTCCTGGACTATTCTTCTCTTGGGTAGCTAGCCCTCAAAGAATTTTGGTCCCCAACTACTCTTATATGGAATTCCCGATCACATTCTCAAAGAGTATCAAATTCCAGATGATTACCCAATCCTCCATTCTATCTTCCCAAGACCAAAATGATGTGTCTATCTCTCCCTCCTAGGGAGGACCTATTCCACAAAGAAATGTACTCATCCTTATACAAAGAATGTACCTAAGCTCAGCCTTAGGAATTACCAAGTTTCTTCCAAGTAAGAAACTTACCATCAGGCTCCCTCTTAACCAGGGACCTCCAGTAGCAATGGTGAGACACCCAGTTGCTCATGAAGAATTCCTGTCCTTGATGTCATGGATTTTGGTATTGAGGAATCTCCATCTTTTAGCTTCATCGGGCACAGATCATCCATCACTTCCATCCTGAGTCTTGTCAGCTATCAGAGTGATTCACTAGACTTCCTTATTTGGTCCATTATTGTGCCATGTTGCTTTCCTTTGAATCATCTCTCGAGATAATACATCCTTTCTCATGATTAGTAGCCCTGCACAAATTCATCCAGATAAATATTTACATATGAACCCTTTTAAAACAAAATTTACCTCAATGATGATTTTTTGCCATGACATCTTCCTGTAAGCATCGGCATCCTTTATACAGATTGACACGTCTCCTAATGATATTTTTTTCCAAGGGTTTTCTTCTCTGCCAGACTTCTGTCAGAGTCTACATATCTCTCCAAGAGATCTCCTAGTCACATCTTCTTGGCCTCCGAGTGATAACTACCTCTTGACATGGTTGCATTTCATGATCTCTTACTTTCTGCACATTCTTGATTCCCAGGAACATACAACTTTCCTAGTTTCTCGTTCATATACAACCACCTCATATTCCATGAGGGCATATTATGTTGATTTCATCTATCCGTGCATTGAGAGATACTCCTCCATAGATCATACTCCTAAGTTCAAAAGTCCATTACCTGCAACCACATGACATGACTTCAAAACATCCAATGTCAGCATATAAATATATACATACCTCATTCCCTTGAGTCATCCTGTAGCAATTTCTCAAGAATGAAGAGCTTCATTCCCTTGGCCTACTTCATCAATATGTCATCACATCCCAGAAATATGTTTCCATGATGACCTTTGCTCTTGATGACTGATTTACATTAGCAATGTTCATAAGTCTCTTACTTAAACTTTCCCTTTTTCTTCTGTGAATGTTTGAGTCTATTATCCTTCAACATTTTTGCATAGAATATTTCTTTCAGCTTATCATGTATTTTCTTAGTGTCTTAAATTCTTCATAAACAGAGGGATGTAAGGACTTTAACTGAATCCATAAGAATCCTTTGAGCCCTTTTATCCCTTTCCATATGTTCAGATAAATCTTGATCTTTATTGACTTTTCATGACTTTACTTTCTTTGAGGACTGTGACCATCCTCCTTATGTAGGGATTCTTGGTAGCCCAACCAGCTCATAGATCTCCCTGCAAAAACAAAGTCGTTTAACCAAATTTGATTATGGAATTAAAAAAAAAATACTTAGTTGGTTCCTTGTATTTAGATTCTTTTCAAGATGGTTCTTTGGACTGACAATTTTGATTTCCATGGATTTCGAATTCTCTATGTGATGACTGAGTTGTACGTGGAAGCCTATTGTGGAAGCATAGAAATCATCTTTCCATAAAGTTTGTGATCTTTGTCACCGTGGAGGCATCGAAACTATCTTGTCTCATTGTAGGAGTCTCGAAACTTTCTCTTTGTGGTAGTACTGAGGTACCATTGTGTTGTTACCTTGTAATATCACCGAAACTATGGATATGTGAAAATACCAAATCCTTTTAATAACATCAATGTTATGTATCCAGACCCTCTCACTGTGTTGACAATGAAACCTTCTCACGGTGAAGGAACTTAACCTGTATCATAGTAGTGGTACTGTGATAACTAAAATCCATATTATGAGATATCATTTAGGATCTATATTGCGTCATGACTATAGTATCATCATGAGCATAACATTGTCACAACTCTTACATCCAAATTATGTGATAGCACCTTTGACATTGTGGAAACAATGAAAATTTTTAGTACTGCACCTTAATTTGCATTCATCAAACTGATCCGAAATTGACTCACTGTGACTGTATCAAGTGTACATATTTGATATCCGTACTTCTGTACAGTGATATCCAAACTTAAATATTGATCCGAGCTTGTCTTACTGAGATCACCGAAATTACCATCTGAAATGCGAGCTTATGTTCTATGTCAAAGGGTGCACTCGAGTAGTACCAAAATCATATTTTTTATATATAGCAGAGTTATATCTTTTTTGTTTCTTTACCAAAATTTCAATGCCTTCAAGAAGTGTTGAGACTGTTCCTTCGCCAAAACATTAAGACTTGTGCCATCATTGAAAATGTTGGGACTGTATCCTGGAAAAGATCCAAACTTATTTCTTTTTCATACTTGATGTCTTTAATATGGTGAATGGACTAGCTCACTGAAATTGTCAATTCATCCTTTCAAGATACCTCAAAGTATTAGCCCAAAAATGACCTTGGGATCTTTATCTTTAGTGAAAATAGATCCTTTCATTGAGGTTGCTTCAAAGATGGATAAGTGTTCTTCAAACTGCCATAACCTTTGACCATAGCTCTGAAACCATGTTGAGAAATTGGAAGGTTGTGGGTTAATTCAAATTCTCTTCTAGATAATTATTTGTGAATGTACATGAGGTACTTATGTCTTCTCTTTTTATTTAAGTCAATATTTCATCAATTCAATTATCAGAAAACGCAAGAACACATTAGGCTCACAATCGTTAATTATGTATATCAACCGCTTGCTATTACAAACTGTTATTGACCAAACTGTTATGAGTATTCTGGCATATATTATACCCTTCACCATTTTTCTCTATTCCTGAAGTTCATTGAAAAAAATCACACTTGTCATTGCGTTCACCTTACATTGCATCAAGCAGGATTGGCTGCAGCTGTTGATCTGCATCTGTCTTCATGGAGCTTTCCATCAACTGATCCACATCTATCTTCATGGATCCGCACATTCCATCATACTAACCACAACTACTCCACGTTGAATGTTGCTTAAACTTTGTATATAATCCAGACTTCATTGTACAACAAACCCGCATCTGTTTCGATGTTATGTGACCTCAGACATATTCACATTAGTTTCCTTTCTATCCATGTTATCGACCGCAGAATTTACTGTGATGTCATCCTTAAATATCCATACTTACTCAGAGACAAGTCCGTAATATTCTTGCTATTAAATTGGCCGCAAAATAGTCATATATATATATGACTTCTCTAGTTATTAGGCAAACCAAACAACTAGTATTTTGGCCGACCAATCAGTTTATGTTCTTCATCATTATTTCATATATATTTCAATGTTGTTTTTCACTGTATAAGGAGCTTGACTTCTAACACATTTTGAAGGCTTTGTGGAGGGCTCCTTGTGGCATATCTATCTTTGTCTTCTTCTTTTCATAATTACATAGACAGCATGAAGACCGACCTAGTTACATTTTACAACACGTATAACAAGCATTCTTTTAGCAAATCCAGCATGTTTCAATTTGAAAAGAACTTTTTAAAGAAAAATTACATTCAGAGTTCAAATTTAACCAAAGAAACCTGTTAAAAATATCCAAAAAACAGGTCAAACCCTGTCAAAATTTCTAAAAACCTATTTATGTTGAGCATTGTTTTAAAACCAAAAACTGGGCCCAGAAACCCTCTGAAGGTATCCTAAACTCTTTTTCCTGACCTTAAAGGACTTATAGCCCAATTAATCATTGAAAAAACTCAAGAAACCCTTGTTTCTTTTTTATAACCAGTAAAAGTCTGTTAATCAAGTTGAAGAGTACGAAATTGAAAGGAAAATCCCAAAGAAAGACTATATTTTGCCCATTTTTATCCAAGAAATCGCTATCAGAGTGAAAAATACTTTTGCAAACTGTTTAATCTTGCAGAAGTAGAAAAAAAGCCAAAAAACGGAGTTTTTTAGTCCAAAAAGCTTCAAAAATGCCTAAACCTACTCCAATTGCATCTTCTAAGACTGCCATACTCATTAATCCTCTACAACCTCCTGTTGTAGATATTGAACACACTCCATTAGCAGACGTTGATTATAAGATAGCAAATCCTATTGTAGAATTCAATTTGCTGGAACTTCATAACTAGAGCTATGAAAAATATTTGGATAATGTTGAAGAAGTTCAAATTTGAGAATCACACTTGCCCAAATATGTGGTTCCATTTACCCATTCATACCCAGATTTCATTAGGTTATGCCATCATCACTATATGTCTGAGCAAAGAGCAATAGTCAATGCCAATAAAGAAGTACTTTTCACCATTACTGCTGAATCCATTAATCAAATGTTACATCTTAAACCTAATCCTCAAGTAGTTCCTTTGTCCATTGAAGCACTTACTAAGTTGTATATCAGCCCTGATTTTCCCAAAAGATTCCTGATCTTCCAAACATTTATGCCCTTACATGTAGAAATTCCTCAGAAAAATCCTCCATACTCCACTTCAAAATTTCCAGAGGGATTTAGGCATGTAATTTCCATGTTATCTTTCCTCCTAGGGTACTTTACTAATGAACACAGATTAATCCATCTTATGTTTCCTATCCACTTTCACACCAGGACAACCTTCATCTGTTATCTATGATTATGTTGGATATATTGTTGATAATATTCATGACCAATTGGTTAAATTTCCAATTGAAGGAGTGTTCAGATACACCTCTTTCCTCTTCCACATGTTTTTGTATTTTCAAGCAGATAAGTTTCCAATAACCCTTCAAAATCTTGACATAGAAGGGAATCCTCTTTTAATTATTTCCTGGACCTCTTTGATCAGGAAAGAGTATGCATATTTTACCTATGCAGGATTTTCAGACTTATTCATCCATCCATTGGTAAAAATGTTGACAAATACTGAACAACCAAGGATAAATGATGAGATGAAGAAGATTTTATAGTTGTCAAAGCAGACCAAGACTAGTGATTGGTACTTGTATGAAAAACACACTAAGATTAGAGTGTTTGGATCAAATTTGTTACCCTACAAGTTACCCAAATTTGTATCAATGAGATTTTTTTCCTTGAAGTATATCAGGCAAATATTAAAATCTGATTCTATCAATTTCATAGCAGCAAAGAAGAAAACACAGTTTAAATTGAAGAATCAAGTGGGACCATTCATCTGCAATCATAGAGATGCAGAGGCAGAAGCAGCTAAGAAATTATTAGAATATAGGTTTGAAGAGATATTTCCTTGGAATTATGATCCAAAAGGGATATTAAGTAAAATGAGGGTTAAATGTAAATTGACACCCTTCATCATGAGACAAAACCAGAGATAGAGAAATATGCCAACCAGATTGATTGGACAGAAAATACTTTAGTAGATGCAGTGAAGAAAAGTCATACTAGTCACACTTTACAAACTGCAGATCAGCCATAAAAAGCCACCAAGAGGGTAAGAGAAGAAGAAACGTATGTTGCTGAAACCACTACTGAAACTAGGTTCAAGGTAAGATATAATAAAAGTCATAAAACAAATTCAGTAGGTAAATAAAAGGTAACTATTGATGTTGAAGAAACAGATTTCCCAAACACCAACACAGATGCTGCTACTATTATCAAAAATGAGAAGAATACAGAGAATAGAAATGAAGAACAAGTTAATAATGGAAATACACAGTTGATGGAGAAACAGCAGAACATGGAAGCTTCATCTTCACAAACAGCTGAGGAGAAATATTTAGATATCAGGGAAAAGTACAAACAGATCAAATTAAAGAATGAAGAGATCAAAAATAATATCTAATCTCAAAATCTGAAACAAACACCAAGTGTCCAAAAGAGAATTTTGTCTGCCTTTGATTATTCAAACAAAAAGCTAATCATGTCAGTATTGCAACCTACAGTGAAAATTCCAAAGACAGTGGCATATTATAAGAAGATTGATTTAGAAGTTCAAACAGAAAAAAATTCATGCTCTTGATCAGATTAAATTTCATAGATAGAGTTCAGAGATGTTGTACTCTACTGTTACAACTAAAGCTATGAGTGTTCAAAAACTTCAGAACACTATCACAATCATGAAATATCAAGTGAAAATGGACAAATCATCCTTATATGCTAAATATCTCATAATTAAATCCTTGGAATAATTGGTCTTGCAGGTTGGATATGACCCTGCAAATATCAAAGCAGCAGAGCAGTTAGTGAAGAAGAAAAATGAAGATATTGCAGCATTAAGAAAAAACTTAAAATGCCATCAAGTGAACATCCGCAATCCAAGGAAATAATAGAAGGAAAGAATGAGAAGGATGACATGATGAATTTGATTTTTCAGTTGACAGCACAGATCAAAGAGATGGAGATTCAAATGGATAAACTTGTCCAGGAAAAAGAAACTCCAAAAGTACCAGAAATTCCTACAGTTATTCATGTAATCACTACAGTTGTGCCATCAACTTTAGCAGAAAAGTTGGCACCCAAAGAACCACTGGCTACTACAGTGCTGGTGACATCATCCACAACATCAGCTACAGAGTCATCCACTACAACAGCTCACCCTACAGATGAGGCCAACAAATTAGTGAAAGTTGTGGAAGAATTGTCACTTCAGACAAGTGAAACTAATAGATTGAAAAAGATGGTTGATAACCTTGAAAATACAAACAAGTTGGCTCAAATAAATTCCAAAACACATGAGAAAAAGGCCATCAAACTAAATGAAGAATTGAAGAAGTTACAGAAGGAATCGACCTTAAAAGAATAGATTTCATATGTGAAAAATCATCTATGGAACAAGATAATAGAAGCCATCAATGATGTGTGGCCCTCAATTGAAGTGATTTTTGAACAGAGAGATTTACTCAAAGTAGCATTAGAAGAGATTCATAAGACTAAAGAGGCACTGGATAACAAACCCGAACAAGCAATAGAGTTGATCAAGTTCCTTAACAACAAAAACAAGCAAGAGTTAGAAGAACTTGAAATTACTGAGAGAACTGAAACTATCCTTGAGATAAGAAAAGTTATCACCAAAAATAACCTGATGAAGCAGTTAGAGGAAAAATGTGAGAATATGAATATCACCATAACCAGGTTTATGGTAAAATTTGAGAATTTGAGGCAAAGAAGTTTGCCTAATATTTTGGTCATCAATGACAAATTAATGCCTCACGAGGATTACAATAAAAATATCAGAGAATATGCCAAGGAGCATGTTGAGAAATCAGGTGGATAAGGCACTCCAACAGGAAAAGTCTTACTCAGAAGTTTTGAGGACTTATTTTATTTACAACATGATATAAGACACTTGTTTGTCATTAAACCAATGTTTTCCAGGTATACAGAAGCAGATGAAAACTTCAGGAAGTTGAAGAAAATACAAATTCCAAGTGAAGAAGATTGGAAATCATTAACAAATTTACTATGAAAGATAAAGAGGCAGGAAGATAAAAGAGAAAAGATAGTTTGTTGAATTGCAGTCAAAACATATTTTTATTTACAGCAGTAAAGATATTTTCTAGAGGTTAAAGAGTATCTGAGTTTAAAAAGAGTATCAGATATTAAAGAAAATCAGTGAAAGAGTATAAGATAAGCAGATCAGATTTCAAAACCAACTTGAAATATTTAAAGCTAGCAAGAAGGACATCAAGGTAGCTAGCTGCACCTCATCCATAATCAGTTACTATTTCTTTTGGATAGATAGGACAGATTGTTGATTTTTTAAGAAGCTGTCTCTATTTTGTTGTAAAGATATTTTTATTTTTCCTTAGATAATTCCTAGAAGAATTCTAGGATATTTTGTAAACAATTATGTATAAATACTTCACCCTTTGAAGTATTATTGTGGAATAAATCGATGAATATTTCCATAGTCACTTTTTATTGGACTTGAAGGCTTTTGTGTTTCAAATCTTGAGTAGCAGACTGGATTGGATCAATTGGCATCATATTTCAGGATTCATGTGATGAGCTATTGAAGTGAAGTATTTCCTTCTTGTAATTGTTATCTTTCTTTGTTACATGCATCCATAAATGTTTTCCAAATTTGAATGAATAAAAAGCAGTATTACTTCAGGATTTTTTAAAAGCACTCTGTCTTTACTGTTTATCATTTTTATGTTTTATGATGATTTCCAGAGTAGGGAACCCTTAATTGCTCCCTCTTTCGTTTGACCTCTGCCTACTACTTCCCTTTTCCGGATCAAAGAACCCTTCATTTCTCCTTATCCCAATCATATCACCTCACCAAACAGCTTTCCAAGATCTTCATGGGTTATCTATCTTTCCCTGAAAACATTTGACTTCTTGACCTTCATCCTAGCTCTGTCTACTTGATTTTTTACTCCTTAGCCCAATGGACAAATAGGTTTCCCAATATCCATCTCATTAGGTGATTTTTCCCACCAAATCAATCAAACCAAAACCAAATTGTACAATCATAACTAGCCTAATATTTTATAAAACAAACAAAGTTAAATCTTATAGAGAGAGCCCTCTCTGAACCCTAAGAAGGCTAGATCTTATATTTTAAAAGTTGGTATGTGGTTACCTCTAGTGTTCTTAGACTTTAAACAAAAATCTCACAACTTTAGAATTACTAGAGTGATAACACATATATCAATAGTTAATGGCAATGTAGATTCTTTCATTATACCACATTGTTAAGCGTTTTAAAGAACTAGTTTCCAAAGGGATTGATCGAAGACCACCTGATATAATTACTTTTGTGACACATTTTTAAAAATGTCTTAAGAATTGATTCCTTTCCACATCCAAGAAATTTTCTCTTAAGAAACAACAGTGTTGATGGCGCGAGAGAGGACATATCTTCAGATATTGCGTCGAGTGGCACTTTCAGTTTTGATTGTTACACCTGTACTGGCACCGAGTGCAGCGGTGGGTCCATAGGATCCACTTGGCAGGGCTCAGCCCTAGAGATTTTTTATATTCAGGGAAATCACCCATTATGAGGATGCTTCCCTTATTTTTGATGACATGTATATATATATATTTTGGCTAACCTACGGGTCAAATACATGACTTGTGTATTTTGACTCACACGTATTTTTTGATATATATGTGACATGTATTTTTGCGGCTCTTGATGATATGTCTATGGTGATTTTGTTTGATGGATATCTTGTATATTTGATGGAGATCTACTTGTTATGTTTTTTTTTCTATGGATGATGGCTTATATGGGATGTGTTCCAGTCTAGAATGTTACTAGCTATTGAATTAATTGTCTGGTTTTGATTTCTTGGTATATGTGTGAATGTAATATGATAAAATTGACAGCTTAATCTTTGTGCATGCAAATATTTTCTAAACAATTGAGAATATCGTACTTCAAATTCTTGGTTTAATTGAGAAACCACTAGCTAGGAATCAAGGTAGATATGCAAGTCTTGTGATGATTGTGATAAAAAAACATAGTTTTTTACATGCATCTTATCTCTGGGGTTGTGGCCCCCTTACCCTTATGGGTAAAATTTCTTGAGGTAGAGCCCATTGACGGGGCTGGTTAAGCATGTATTGTCGGGCTTTGACAAAATATATGCCCCCTTGAGGACGTAATGCTTTATGACATAGGGACCTTTCCATAGTGTTTCAAACTTTTCGGGCCCTAAGGCCTCTTTCGCGACATCATAGCGGAGGAATAACTCTCTCTCGGTAAATGAGCGAGGGGTGATGTTGTGATTGAATGATGCTTTTACCCATTTTTTATGAGCATCGTTATGTTAGAGCAATTGTCGTCGATTTTTTGTCGACGAGCTTAGTTGCACCAATTGTTATTCTAAAGGTTGGGTATCATCGAGGATTTTGATGGCGGCGTGGAAGTTGAGGATTCCACGTTCGATGGGAATTATAGATTCGACCCCACACAAGTTGGAAGGGTGTGAATCATGTTGAGTTTTTAACTGTCGTGTGGTATGCCCACAGGGCAGAAAAAAACCATGTGGTGCCAGTTTATCTTATGGTTATTCACAATATGATGTAGCATTGTTTTGAGCACTTTGCTGACAGCGTCTACCTGTCCATTGGACTGAGGATAGTTTCATGAAGAAAATTCGTGTGTGAATCCTAGATGGTGAGACAATTCTTGGAAAATTTCATTTTTGAAATGTTTTCCGTGATCGAAGACTAACTATTTTTGCACCCCGAACCGGTGATGACATGGTTGAACAAAAATCATGCAGTGGTTTCTATTGTATTGTCGTATGTGGGCATGGCTTCTGCCCATTTGGTGAAATAGTCGACGGATACAATAATGTATTTGTGGTTTCTATACGACGCGGGGTTGCAAGTCATGAATTTGATCCCCCATTTGCAGAAGGGACCAGCTAAAATAATCGGGTGTAGGGGAGCAAGAGGTTATCTTCCCTTGTGGGCAAAGCATTGACATCGCTCGCATATTTTGATTGTTACGATGCAGTCGTGAAATAAGGTGGGAAAAAATATCATGCCCGCAGAACGTTTTGGGCAGTAGCCATTCCAGAGAGCTGGCCACCGTAACCTCCACTATGGTAGTCATTAAGGGCTTCCTCAGCATGGTCGTGAGTGAGGCATCAACATAGGATTGTGTCGATGCCTCACTGATAAAGGACATATCCCATGAAGTGGTATCAGGGGGCCTAGTCGTGTATGTGCCTGCAGTCATCATGTGTGAGCTTTGGTATGAATTTTTGGGTTCGTAGGAATAAAAGGATATCTCTATACCAAGGATCATCAGTCATCACTAGAAAGAGATGTTTGTCTGGTAGTGAGTCGTTGATTGGTCATCCTTTGGTCTGACTTCGGAGGTCAGTGATGAACTTAGTTAAAATCAAATCTTTCTTGCTTTTGGGAGAGTTGAACTATAAGTCAAACTCCTGCAGTATAACTCTCCAGCGAGCGTACTTGTGGTACATCAAACAGCAAGTCAGCGGGCATCTCATGGGGTTGATATCTGCGACGACTGTTGTAGTCCGTAAGATAATGTAGTGCCAAAGATTTTGGACTGCGTGTATTAAGGCTAGGGTAGTTTTCTCTCCAGGCTCATACGTTAAGGTGGGGCCTGATAATTTTTTACTGCGTAATAAATTACGTGTTCTTTACCATCGGGGCCATCCTAGATTAACACCCCAACCAGAGCGATTTCAAACACTGATAGATATAGGGTGTAATATGTGTCGTAGTTTGGTGGGTTGATCAATGGGGTTGAATATAATGTGTCTTTCAGTGCTTCAAATGATTTTTGGGCTTGACAATTCCATTTGAACGGGATATCATGACGGAGAAGGCATAGGAATCCCTGGGTGGGGATGGAGTAATCTGGGACAAAGAGTCTCAGGAAATTGGCTTTTCCCTCCAAACTTTGGAGTTGCTTGAGGGTTCGAGGTGGTTTCACCTCTTTGATGGCTTGGAATTTAAGGGGGTCTACTCTAATCCCTTGTTGGGACACTATAAAACCTATAAGTCGACCTGTATTGACGCAGAAGACGCACTTGAGAGGATTCAAGTGTAGGTTGTATTGTCGACATCTTTGGAATACCAGTCATAGATCTTCGAGATGATCATATCGCTTCTTGGATCAAACGGTAAGGTCGTCCAAGTAGGAGAGGATAAGGTGGGCTAGGTCATGTAAGATATAGTTCACAGCCCACTGGAAAGTGGCTCCAACATTTTTAAGACCGAATGGAATAACCTGGTATGTGAAAGTGCTCCACAGTGTGGTGAATGCAGTCTTGTATCGATTGGTATGCCGAATTTGAATTTGGTTATACCTTGAGAAACCATCCGTGAAGGGGAGGGCCTCGTGTCTAGCGCAAGCATCGATGACTTGGTTGATGAATGGGTTAGGGTAGTTGTCTTTTGGACAAGCTTTGTTAAAATCTCGGAAATCAGTTCAAATGTGAATGGTGCCTTGTTTTGATGGGGACAGGGTTGAAAACCCATGATGTGTAAGCTATGGGGTAGATAAACCCAGCTTTGTGAAGCTTGTTGAATTCTCGCTTAATTGCTTCTGCTCTAAATGTGTGCAATTGACATTGTTTCTGGCATACCAGTGGTATGTCGGGCTAGGTGTCAATGTGGTGCTCTACAATGGTGGGACTTAGCCTTGGCATTTCTGAATAGTCCCATGCGAAGATGTCCCTATATTCTTGCAACAAGTTTGTGTCAAAGGTTACTTCGTCTGGGGAACATGTTGCCCCTAGTGAGATTTCTTCGATTTTCTCAGGATTTCTAGGGATATTTACCTTGATGGTTGGAGAAATGTTGTACATGTTTCCTTCTTCGAACACGTCAGGCACCAAAATGGGATTTTTGAACCAATCGAATTTCCCAGATGGAAGGAAATCTTTTGATTCGGTCACATATAGTCTTGGTTTTCTGGGTTGTTAGGTCCAAACGTCTTTTCGGGAAGTGTTGACCACGATCTTCTCCTTATAAAAATTTCCATGAGCCATCTGGTTTAAATCATCAAATTCTCTCGCCCTATCTTGCAAAGTTCATTAGTTGTCTATCGTTGCCCTCTCTTGGCTTTAAAATCGCATTTTTAATGCCCAAAGCCCATATTTGAAAATATTTTGGGCCTAACTCCTTTCGGTCTCAGCCCCCCTTCACTTTATGCCCCGCGTGACCAAGGCGCTAGACCTCGTGCTAGACCAAAAGGCGCTCTCCTTGTGAGATCGTTGGGCGCGTTCTATGCCGTCCGATTAAATATAAATCAACGGTCCGCAAACAATTTGCCATGGTGATCCCCACACCCGCATTCATTGCTCAAAACCGGCCTATTTATTTCGCACCACCTTTGCTGGGTAGGCGGTATTCCCCCTTCGGCGAGCGATTCCATACGTTGATCGCCGCGTGTCCCTCTGTACGATCCCAAAACCACTCCATTTCGCGCGCTATCACTCGGACAAAGTCGTGCAGCGAAATTGGTGTGAACTGTCAGATCTGTGAACCTCCATCCAACGGCGATCATTCGTCGAAGCTGCTCGAATATTAACCCAGGTTAATGACGCCCCTGGCCCACTGCCTATTGTCCCCGGCACGTTTCCAACCATCGATCTCAACCTGAGATCGGACGGTTATGATTTATGCACCTTGTCATTGACCAAACTCCACCGTCATCACTCCACATCATCTTTGCTCGTCATCCTATCATAGTACCATTTGTCCTTCATTTCCCTCCACGTGCATTCCGCCACCATGGGTCTATATTAAGCTCGTCGCTTCATTTCCAATGCATTTTCACGATTATGTTCGCCTTCTCCTCCAAGCCCACTCCAAACTGTTACATCGCATTTATCATCATCGCCCTAAATTTTTCACTGGTCGACCATGCAGCAGTTGTCATCCCACTATCCCCACCGTGTCTTCATTCCCGTGCATTATTTTCCTAACATGTGTGCGGATTTTTGCAAGCTTTTCGCTATCGGAGATTAACCATAATTCATAGCCCTCATTGCAGAGGTCAAGGGTGCGTCAAAGGACCGGTTTTTAAAAGCAAAATTCATGAAGAAGGTCCTGGGTAGTTGCTTTGACGCGACTTTCATTAAAAGAAGCGAGACTCAGATCTGTCCAACCTTCAAGAACCATTCAAGAGGCAGATTCTTGTAGACGAAATTATTAATGGCGCAGATAAAGAATGTCAGTCAGAGAGCGAGAAATTCAACATCTGAAGCCGAAGATTTTAAATAACAATTCAGCATTTAGAAGGCCAAGAGTACAAGTGCACAAAAATCATAGCCTCCAGGTTTAACTTCAATAGATTTTTCTCTCAGGAAGGTACATAATGTTACATATTTCATTCTTCCTGTCTTATCCCTGGATAAATTTGCACTTACAGCATTTACTTCATGGAGCAGCCACAGAGTACCTTCAGCATCCTAGAGCCGTCAAATAGTATGGGCGTGACATGTTTCTGCCATTTTGTTTTAATGGAACAATTAATTGTTTTCACCTACTTCTTTTATTAGTTTATCTTCTCCTTCCTCTATAAAAAGGAGGAAGAAAGACATTGTAAGGGTTCCAGACTTTGATCAGAAAATTGTGCAGTGAAAGGCATTTTTTGTATACATCTTGTAAAGTTTCTGTGTGAAGGCTCAGAGCCCGTAAGGTCTCAGTGAGGAGGAGTTCTATCTGTAATGAGGATTCTGATCTTTGGTATTTCACAGTATGTAACTTTCTCTTATGTGTTTAATATAACATTTCATTTCATCCACTTCTAGACGATATTTCAATGCTGTCCTGCTGATTGGTAAGGATTCATCCTATTTGATGCCCATACTTAAATTAGTCAAGCGCTTTCAATATGGCTCATGCATGATATATTGTTCCATATTCATTTCATCCATCTTTCTACTATATTAGTTGCTTTGGGAGGGTGCTTTTAAAACGACATTGTCATGTATGGATTCTTAAATTGATAAGCCCATACATGGTTCTGTTGTGTATCTGGGTATCAAACCAAAGTTAACTAATATCTTCTTATATTTCTTTCACCACATACACCTTCTGATACTTGATTTCTGTGGCATATTATTTGAATCAGCCCTCTTTACAGTAAATTGTCTCTTAGCTGTCTGATGCTTGTGTGTTGGAGCTTTGCATTTTTCCTCTGCAACATTACTTTCCCTGTGACAGTTTTTGTAGATTCTGGTTCCATTTAAATCAATTTCCTTGTTCTACAAGAGATAGCAAGAGAGCCTTTTGGATTGACACCCAAGTTATATTATGTGCTCCTTGCTATGATAAGATGTCCTAGGCACTGGTCTATGGCAACTCTAGGCTGTCTCTAGGAGTGACAACAATTGTCGACAACATCTTTCAGGCGCCGTTGCCGGGGATCGAATTTAAGAAAATCATTATCCCTGGGCCTCGACAAATCATATTCACTCTCTAATCAGGTGAGCACAGAGAGTTGAAGAGTTGTATATCTCTCACCTTGGCAACTCCACACTGTTGTTTATTTGATAAACCTATTTGTTGTCCTGGCTCCTCGTAAGCCACATCTGAGGTCAGATACATCACAGTCAAAGACACCTTCAGTATCTGACCCTGAGAAGATTATACATAGAAGAAGTTGGAAAAAAAAGAAATCAGTCTGTGCTGAAATCCCTGAGTTTTCTATGGAATATTATCCATCCTCCTCTTCTCAAGAAATCCAAGTAGAAAATCCCGACTCCACTGAGGAAAATCCTGAATATTACTCAGATATCCCACCCGGGGAAGTGCTATAACTAAAGAGAACTTTCATCGTACCCCTGAGGCTGAGGAAGTTAAAGAAGTTACAGAAGTAGCTCCTGTTAATAGTGAATTGTTTCCATCTACACCTCAGGCTTCTGTACAGTATATTCCCGTTGTTATCCATAGTCCACTCCCACCTCCGCCTCTTCCTCCATTTGTACATCAGATTGTTGCACAAGCCCCACCTCCTCCAATGGCTAATGTTCCAGCCTTTTTGTTGAACAAATATGCTCCCCTAGCATTGCCTCAAGTGTTAAATGATATGCCACAAGATTATTTGAAGATTTTGCCCAGATTCACTGGGGAAAATGAAATAGATGCTCAGAAACACCTTGAGACCTTCTGCTCTTTTGCAAAGAACTTTAATGTAGAACATTTGGATGTGGTCTTAAGATTATTTGTGCAGTCTCTGGACGGTGAAGCCAGAAAATGGTTCAAAACATTAGGAAACCGTTCTTTAACCACCTGGGACGATATGGAAAATACCTTTCTCAGGAAATGGGGAGAAAAGAAAGATCATGGACAGTGTCTTACTGAGTTCAATACACTTAAGAAGAAACATAATGAAGGGGTGTCAGAATTTATCAAGAGATTCAATAAGCTATATCTAAATCTTCCTGCTGATATGAAGCCTCATCAGAATGTTGCCAAAGTTGTTTTCATAGCAACCTTCGACTCAGATTTTGGTTTCTCTCTCAGGGAAAGGAAGCCTTCCACCCTAGATGATGCTCAGTCAGATGCTCTTGAGTTGGAGGAAAATTTTTCTTCCACTGGAAAATTAAAAGGGAAAGCTGAACAAGATACCATAAGAAGAGGTAAAGAGGAAGCATCTACCTCCAATCAGGATAAAGACTCAGATAAAATTGAAGAAATGAGAAAAATGATTAAGAACCTTTCTAATAAGCTGGTCAAGCTTGAATTGGAGACCAAGAACTCAGCTTCCAGGAATTTCCAGAATGCCCCAAACAAGGGTTACAATCCTCAGTATAGAAATCCACCCCTGCAAATACTGCCAAGGGAAGAAAAGGAGCAACAAGATCAGGTTCCACACCCATTGTATCTAGAGGGTCCAGTAGATGACTCTATTGAAGATGTTGCCTATGAACTGCAAGATGCAAATCTTGCCTTCTCAAACAATGATGAAGTAGAATGTCCATTGCACGAAGAAGAAGAAGAGATCAGAGATACAAAAGATGCAGAAATTGATCATTATTGCAAACAGTTTAATGATTTCATGCAAGCACATTTCAATAGAAGATATGATCTCAGATCTTCCAGGAAGAGAACTTGAACTCAGGATCAGGAAGAAGAGCCTCCCCAGAAGGAAGCATCTGCTCAAAAGGAATCAACAATGCAGAAAGTTACAAACAAAGGTAAGAGTCCTCTAAACAAACCTCTGCAGCCTAATGATCAAATTCCTTCTTCTTCAAAAGTCGTTGTCCCTCCTAATGATAAGCCTGAGTCAAAAGAAATCAAACCTTCAGCTGAGAATAAAGAGTCAAAATAATTTGTAATAGAAAAGTCCCCACCTGCTTTCAATCTTCAAAAAGAACTTGAGAAAGTTAAAATTCCAGTCCCCCTGACTGAACTTTTGAAACAACCTGCATATCAATCTCAAGTTACTTCTTTCATGTTCCCTCCTGAAGCGCCAATAATTCCATATAGTCTTAACCTCCAAGAAGAAAGACCCATGGTAGTATTTGGCCCACATGTCGAGGAAATAGACCCCTCTACTCCTCCTTTCTATGTGTCTCTAGTGGTTCATGACCTGCTGTTACACAATTGTATGCTAGATTCTGGAGCTTCCCATAATCTTATGCCCCTGTTAGTCATGGAACAACTAGGACTACAAATCACGCGTCCATATAAAGACCTATATTCATTTGATTCCAAAAGAGTTAAATTCTTGGGAATGATTAAAGACTTAGTGGTCAATTTGGCCCAAATTCCAGCAAAAAGTGTAGTAATGGACATCGTGGTGGCTGATATCCCAGCTCGCTTTGGCATGCTTTTGTCAAGGTCCTGGGGAACAAAAATTGGTGGGTCACTCAAACTAGACTTAACATATGCCACTATTCCAATTTTTGGTGGCATGGAGAGGAGGTTATATAGAGAGACCAGATTTTTCAAGATGGTGAGTAAGGCTGACAGCTCAGAGAATTCACCAGTCTATAGTAAGGAGGGATATTTTTCATGCCTAATGCTGGAAGAAGATCAAAATTATGCTCAGGAACCCTCCTTCTGTCAAATCAAGACTGAGCAGCCTTCAGAGAACCATGAAGCAGGAGTATGGACTCTACATTTTGATGGAGAAAATTCAAGAGAAGGTAATGGGGCTGGGGTATTATTAATCTCCCCTATAGTAAAATGGATCCCACTGTCTTTTAAATTGGAATATGAGGCTACTAATAACGTAGTTGAATATGAAGCACTATTATTGGGATTGCAGACAGCCAAGAGCATGGGTATACAGAATTTAAAGGTTCTGGGAGACTCTAAGCTAGTGGTCAGACAGGTCAGAAATCAATGTCAAACCAAACATCCTCAGTCAAGGGCATACAGGAATGAAGTTTGGGACATGGTGGAAAATTTCTTCTCAGTATTCAATATCCAGTTCATGCCCCAGGAGCAGAATAAAATGGCAGATTCTCTTGCTATAGCTTCCAGTACATTTCGCCCTCCTCAGAATCATCTCCTGAGGTATGAAATCGAGGTATGATATAGACCATCAATCCCAGATAATATTAAGCATTGGCAAGTATTCGAGGATGATGAACAGATGAAGAAATTCTTGGAGACAGTGGGAGAGTTCTCCAACATGGAGATTGATGATTATGAAGAAGATGAGGCTGAGAATGTTGCAGAAAATAATTGGGAAGAGAATATGGCAGGCAGTAAAGTGCTACAGCTGAAAGGAAATGTCATTCCTAGAGGTCTGGTGCCTCTAGAAAGATTATTTGATAAAAATGATGTCGTATTGCAGCCTAGTAAAGTGATAAAGGAAGATCAAGTGGAAGATCTAAATTTGGGCACTGATGCTGAGCTTAGAATTGTAAAATTGTCTAAGAAGATACCAGAGGAATATAAGAAGAAATACTTGAAATTATTTCAGTCATACAAGGATGTATTCGCATGGTCCTATCAGGACCTTAAAACTTTTGATATTAGTATAATGCAGCATAAAATTCCTCTGAGGGAAGATGCAAAACCCTATAAGCAGAAGCTCAAACAGATAAATCCTCTGCTGCTTCCTTCCATTGAAAAAGAAATCAAGAAGCTGCTAAAGGCCAAAATAATTGTGCCACTAAGGTACTCAGAATGGGTTGCTAACTTGGTCCCTGTCCGAAATAAAAATGTGGAAATAAGGTTGTGTGTGGATTTCAGGAACTTAAACAGAGCATCTTTAAAAGATAATTATCCACTACCCAAGATGGACCACATCCTGCAGAAAGTGGTCGGAGCCTCTAGAATGTCAATGATGGATGGTTTCTCTGGTTATAACCAGGTGGCTGTACTTCCAGAAGATCAGAAGAAAACTGCTTTCACCACACCATGGGGTACATTTATGTACGCCAGGATGCCTTTTGGATTGATTAATGCAGGGGCCACTTTTCAGAGGGCTATGGACATTGCTTTTGTTGGAGAGCAGGATAAATTTTTAGTGGTGTACCTTGATGATATTACGGTGTTTTCAAAAGGTGATGCTGAACACATTGAGCATTTACGAAGAACTTTCGAAAAATGCAGAAGGTATGGCCTTTCTCTCAATCCACAAAAGTCTTTATTTGCATTAGAGGAAGGCAAACTGTTGGGGCATATTGTAACTAAAGATGGGGTAACGATAGATCCCAAAAGAGTAGAAGTCATAAATGGTATTCCTCTCCCCAGAAATAAGAAAGAGGTGCAAGTGTTTTTGGGACGAATAAATTTTCTGAGAAGATTCATCCCTAACTATGCTGAGATAGATAGGCATATAACATATATGCTAAAGAAGAATAATGAGGTGAAATGGTCGCAAGAATCACGGGAAGCCTTTGCTAGAATTAAAGTTGCATTTGCTGAAGCCCCTGTGCTAGCTGGACCAGATTATACTAAACCATTCATGATCTTTTCATTTGCTTCACCCCATACAGTAGCTGGAGTTTTGTTGCAGAAAAATGAAGAAGGATATGAGCAGCCTATTGCCTTCATTAGTCAGGTGCTCCATGATGCTGAATTGAAATATAACATATTTGAGAAGCAGGCATATGCCCTGGTGAAATCCCTTAAAGCTTTTCGCATGTATATTTTGTAGTCCCACATTACTGCATATGTCCCTACAGCAGCAGTTAAAGACATTCTCATTCAGGGAGACAGTGAAGGAAAAAGAGGGAGATGGATTGCAAAAATACAAGAGTATGATTTGGACATCCGTCCAACTAAGCTAATTAAAGGACAGGGGCTTGCAAAAATTCTATCTGAAGCAAACTATCAAGCTCTGGGCATAAATCTGTCTATGGTAGCAAATGAAGAGTCTGAGAGAGAAGAAGAGCAGCAAGGTCTGGAGATGGCCACTCAGAGAGTACACATAAAATATCTCACCAGTCCATGGTACAAAGAAATAGTTGAATATATTTTGACACTCAGCTGTCCTCCAAGTTGTGATAAAGAAAAATACATGGCTTTAAGATTAAAATCACAGAAGTACATAGTTGCTAATGGACAGCTGTATTGGAGGGACCCTTCAGGCATTCTATTACTGTGCCTCACAGAGGATGAAGTAGAAAGTATAATGATGGAATTTCATGAAGGATTCTGTGGAGGACATTACAGTTGGAGGGCCACAGCTCATAAAATACTGAAGGCTGGTTTCTACTGGCCAAAATTATTTGGTGATGTTTTTGTTTGGGTTAGAGCATGTGATAAGTGTCAAAAATTTGCTGAGAGACAGAAGTTGGCAGCTCTGCCCTTGATTCCAGTTTATGTAGATGAACCATTTCAGCAGTGGGGAATATATTTTATAGGTGAAATTCACCCACCCTCAAGTGGCCAACATAAATGGATACTAACCACCACAGATTATTTTACAAAATGGGTAGAATCCATACCTGCAAGGAATGATATAGACGTTGTCATCATAAAATTCATGGAAGAAAACATCATATCCAGGTTTGGCTGTCCTACTAGAATAGTGACTGATAATGCACAGGCATTCAAGTCTGCAAAATTTGTAAATTTTTGTCAGCAGTATAATATTACATTGAATCATTATACAGCCTACTATCCACAGGGGAATGGCCTGGCAGAGTCTTCTAATAAAACTCTGGTGCGGGCCTTGAAGAAAACAATCAATGAGAATCAGAAGAATTGGGATTCCCAATTGAAATTTGCTCTATGGGCAAATAGAATAACCAACAAGAGAGCAACTGGGAAATATCCGTACGAATTGGTATATGGGCGAGCAGCAGTGTTTCCGGTGCAGTTGGCCTTACCAGTATCATGTTTCATGCAGGAAAGTCAGGAAGAGCCTGATGATATGATCAGGAGGATCAATCAATTGGTGGAATTAGAGGAAACACGGGACCAAGTGAATCACAGATTAAAAGAATATCAAGAGAAGATGAAACATGTGTTTGATCAGCATGCAAAAGACAGGAAATTGCAGATTGGAGATCTGGTGCTCAGATGGGATATTCGGAGGGCTGAAAAGGGAAAACATGGCAAGTTCGATCCACTGTGGTTCGGCCCATTTAAAATTGTGGAACAGGGAGGCAATAACACGTTCACATTGGAGAATTTACAGGGTGACTTGTTGGACGCTCCTGTAAACAGCCAATTCCTCAAACCCTACTTCCAATTCTGATTCAGGTCGAGGTGGCATAACTTTATCATATTGTATATTAATTTTTGTTTTATTGCCATCTGAAAGATGCGAGTTTCATAACGGATTACGAAGAGAAAGGGTTTTGAAGGGCAGTGTCTACACAAAAAGATGATCCAGTGGTCTACAAAGTTCTCGACACGTCCGAGGATGAACTTGTCATCCCCAGATGGAGCCAATGTTGACCACGATCTTCTCCTTATAAAAATTTCCATGAGCCATTTGGTTTAAATCATCAAATTCTCTCGCCCTGTCTTGCAAAGTTCATTAGTTGTCTATCGTTGCCCTCTCTTTGCTTTAAAATCGCATTTTTAATGCCCAAAGCCCATATTTGAAAATATTTTGGGCCCAGCTCCTTTCGGTCTTAGCCCCCCTTCACTTTATGCCCCGCATGACCAAGGCGCTAGCCCTCGTGCTAGACCAAAAGGAGCTCTCCTTGTGAGATCATTGGGCGCGTTCTGTGTCGTCCGATTAAATATAAATCAACGATCCGCAAACAGTTTGCCATGGTGATCCCTGCGCCCGCGTTCATTGCTCAAAACCGGCATGTTTATTTCGCACCACCTTTGCTGAGTAGGTGGTATTCCCCCTTCGGCCAGCGATTCCATACGTTGATCGCCGCGTGTCCCTCTGTACGATCCCAAAACCGCTCCATTTCGCGCGCTATCACTCGGACAAAGTCGTGCAGCGAAATTGGTGTGAACCGTCAGATCTGTGAACCTCCATCCAACGGCAATCATTCATCGAAGATGCTCAAATATTAACCCAGGTTGATGACGCCCCTGGCCCACTGCCTATTGTCCCCGGCGCATTTCCAACCGTCGATCTCCACCTGAGATCGGACAGTTATGATTTATGCACCTTGCCGTTGACCAAACTCCACAGTCATCACTCCACATCATCTGTGCCCGTCATCCTATCATAGTACCATATGTCCTTCATTTCCCTCCACGTGCATTCCGCCACCATGGGTCTATATTAAGCTCGTCGCTTCATTTCCAATGCATTTTCACGATTATGTTCGCCTTCTCCTCCAATCCCGCTCCACACTGTTACGTCGCATTTGTCAACATCGCCCTAAATTTTTCATTGGTCGACCATGCAGCAGTTGCCATCCCACTATCCCCACCGTGTCTGCATTCCCGTGCATTATTTTCCTAACATGTGTGCGGATTTTTGCAGGCTTTTCGGCGCCGGAGGTTAACCATAATTCACAACCCTCATTGCAGAGGTCAAGGGTGCGTCAAAGGACCGGTTTTTAAAAGAAAAATTCATGAAGAAGGTCCTGGGTAGTTGCTTCGACGCGACTTTCATTAAAAGAAGCGGGACTCAGATCTGTCCAACCTTCAAGAACCATTCAAGAGGCAGATTCTTGTGGACGAAATTATTAATGGCGCAGATAAAGAATGTCAGTCAGAGAGCGATAAATTCAACGTCTGGAGCCGAAGATTTTAAATAACAATTCAGCATTTAGAAGGCCAAGAGTACAAGTGCACAAAAATCATATCCTCCAGGTTTAACTTCAATAGATTTTTCTCTCAGGAAGGTACAGAATGTTACATATTTCATTCTTCCTGTCTTATCCCTGGAGAAATTTGCACTTACAGCATTTACTTCATGGAGCAGCCACAGAGTACCTTCAGCATCCTAGAGCCGTCAAATAGTATGGGCGCGAAATGTTTCTGCCATTTTGTTTTAATGGAACAATTAATTGTTTTCACCTACTTCTTTTATTAGTTTCTCTTCTCCTTCCTCTATAAAAAGGAGGTAGAAAGACATTGTAAGGGTTCCAGACTTTGATCAGAAAATTGTGCAGTGAAAGGCATTTTTTGTATACATCTTGTAAAGTTTCTGTGTGAAGGCTCAGAGCCCGTAGGGTCTCAGTGAGGAGGAGTTCTATCTGTAATGAGGATTCTGATCTTTGGTATTTCACAGTATGTAACTTTCTCTTATGTGTTTAATATAACATTTCATTTCATCCACTTTCTTGTATCATGTTTTGGAATGCGAGTGGCTCACTGGTTTGGTAAGGATTCATCCTAGTTGATGCCCATACTTAAATCAATCAAGCGCTTTAAATATGGCTCATGCATGATATACTGTTCCATATTCATCTCAACCATCTTTCTGCTATAGTAGTTGCTTTGGGAGGATGATTTTAAAATGCCATTGTCATGTATGGATTCTTAGATTGATAAGCCCATATATGGTTCTGTTGTGTATCTGGGTATCAGCCCAATGTTGACTAGTATCTTCTCAACTTTTCTTTCACCGCATTCACTTTCTGATATTTGATTTCTATGGCATATTATTTGAATCGGCCCTCTTTAAAGTAAATTGTCTCTTCACTGTCTGATGCTTTAATATTGGAGCTTTGCATTGTGCCTCTACAACATTACTTCCCCTGTGACAGTTTCTGTGATTTCTGGTTCCATTTAAATCAATTTCCTTGTTTTACAAGAGATAGCAGGAGAGTTCTGGATTGACACCCAAGTTATATGATACACTCCTTGCTATGATAAGATGTCCTAGGCACTGGTCTATGGCAACTCTAGGCTGTCTCTAGGAGTGACAACAATTGTCGACAACAAGAAGGAAAAACAAGTGGTGATGCATTGCATCCAACAAATAATCTAGTTCTATCATGGCCTCTAGAATATCCTCGTCTGAGTGAAAAAAGTATTCTAAGGGGGATTGGGTTTGCATGAGGTCGTGAGGAGGTGGTTCGGTCCTAACGAAGCTCGTCAACAGACATGAATAGGATTCCATTGTCAATGTTGTGGAACCAGACGCAGTCGACAGGGTGCAGACAGATTGAGTTTGCACCGTCGTTGGTACAACTACTCTTGTAGTTGTAGCGGTCTCGGCACTAATGATGGATGAGCAAACAACACGATTCATGGTTCTTATGCATGAAGAGATGAATAGTATGTGATGTTGCATGTCATCGACGTTGGGTGGGGGAGGCATTTCCATCGTGGTGGCTTGTACGAGAGCAAGTCTAGGTTCCTCACGAGGTGTACTAAGAGTACTTGCACTTTCTTAGATTTGGAAATTGTGCTTGGTGCAGAGGTGCCTAAATGTTTCCATTAAGAGGCATGACTCTGTTTCGTCGTTATGACCAGTGCAAATGGTGCACAGTATCACAGTGCTTACCGAGTAGATGGTATGAGAACCAACAATATTCTTTGTTCCTAAAGTGGATGCTTGTAAAGGATCAGGTGGTGGGGTCTAATTCCACTTTTTCCATCTCCGAGTTTTTGGTTTTGGGATGTCTAGCTCCTTTGGGGGGTTTAGAATTAACGTTGCTCTTGCCACTCTTAGCCTTGGGAGGTAATCACAATTCATTGTATGGTGGAATTTTGAGTAAATCCTACAATAGAAGTGTGTGATTTTCTCTTGATTAGAGAGATTGATCTGTGGAATGGGGGTGGCCCCGTGAATGTTGTTTTTAAGGTTCTTTAGTTCCTTACATCGATTGATTTGGTGGTCAATTTTATCACATAGCCTGCATGTCGTCAATGGCTAGACATGGGCCTTACTAGGACGGTGTGTTGATTTGTCTCGCCTAATGCTTTGGTATTGATAGGGGGGAGGTTTCCTGGGGGAAATCTTCCTTGCATTAGGTTATCTTGGCTCTAGACTAATTATATCCTAGCGATTTGTTTCAAAGGATCGTATGATGTCTATTAGCAAGCGCACTTGGGGGATGTAAGTATAGTGTTGAGTTTGATGGTTGCCTTGACAGGCCAAACAAGAATGTCTTTCTTGGGTATTCCCTTCTCTCTGGGTTGGTGAAGTGATTGGATACCATCTGTGGAGTGATTCTAGGTCTGGGCATTTGGCGACCAAATGGTTACGTGTGTTGCATAACACACAGGTTGGTCTTCTCCGTGGAGGGAAATTGGGGGTGACGATGTGCCCCATGACTTGTCGCTTTTCTGCTGACGTGAAGAGAATGGATCTTCTTGTCATATTCTCTTGCGTTGTCGAGCTTTCCATGGATTCTGTATTTGACTCGTCTCCTAGCGAGAGGCGTAATATGTCCATGTGTAAAAAAGTTAACGCCAAACGAAATCGGGGGATATAACGGCAATGGCATACTGGTTGATCGCTAGAACATACTTGACACGAATATTGGGCTACCCGTAGGTCGACATAGTATATGGGGTTAACGAGATACCATCTCTGAAATAGCTTTAGGTTAACGCATTCGGCGATGAAATGATCGCGTTCATCATAGAGTGCACAACGTTGGACGGGAGGTGGAGAGATAAACTGAGGTGGAGGTGGTCTCTCAGGTGACTAGACCACCTCGCCTTTTGTAGGTATAATATGACTCGAGGTTCTTCCTAATCCTTCTGCATGGGGGGATGTGAGGGATGCTCTTGGTATGACTATTCTAGGGCATGCAAGGCATCCCTATATTGTAGCATTTCTGGGCAATGATGAGTGTAATGCCCATAATTGTTGTAGATAGTGCATGCATGGTTGGTGTGTAATGATTTTCCTTGATTTTTTGCAGTTGGTTCCTTTTAGATTTTGTAATGTATTTCTTCTCTGTAAATCCTTCTGCTTGACATTTCCTAGTGTATTTTTCCTGTCCAAGTTTCCATTGGTAACAACATCGAAGGGAGGAATTATTCATGAGCAGCTGGGTGTCTCACCATTTCTGCTGTAGGTCCCCGGTTAAGAGGGAGCCTTGTGGAAAGTTTCTTACTTTGAAGAAACTTGGTAATTCCTAAGAATGATCTTACATACATTCCTTATATAGTAATGAGTATGTCCTTCCTAAAATAAAAGGAAGTGATGTATTTGATTCTCTAATTCATGTGTCATGCACTAGACCAGAACTGACATTCGTAAACCTTTGTGAAAGACATGAAGGAGAGAATGGATAAACACATCATTCTGGTCTTCACCTGGGAAGACAGAATGGAGGATTGGGTAATCACCTGGCATCTGATACTCTTTGAGAATGTGATAGGGAATTCAGGATAAGAGTAGTCTTGGACCGATATTCTTTGAGGATTAGCTACCCAATATAAGAATAGTCCAGTAAGGTCATACTTTGTGAACACTTGGGTGGAGTATGTACCTTGGAGAGACAATGACGATGGTGTCTATAAGTCATTTTTCTCACTAGCATTGTAGCCCATTGTCTCGTTGAGAGATGGGGTTGGTAGTAAAGGCCTTACACTATGAAAATGTTGGTTGATAAGATGTTATACAGATGTGATTACCAATGTTATTCTTCTTATGAGATTCTTGAGATTGAAAGTAACCATGTACCTTTATTAATACCTCCCTAGTTAAAAGGGAGTGTTGGAAGGTGTAACCAAGTTCGGTCTACATAATGACTAGTAATTATGAATTTATGTAATGAAGAAGGCAAAGATAATAAATTATATTTTTGTAATACTTGTTTCATGGCTTTCATGAACAAGGAGTTTTTATTATATGCCAAAGAATTATTCTTGATGTATTTTAGGAATTTTTCATCTTGTTATAAATGTAAAATTTAGAGTCATAAATATGAAGTGTTGTTACACTTGCAAAGGATCATTATTAATGCTCCAAGACCTTGTAAATTGTCTCATAAAATGATCCGGGTGGATTAAACAGGTACAGGTACAAATGGCTTGAGTACAAGGCTCAAAAATCAAAGTGTTCGAAAATCTTTCGAACCAAGTTCAAGTTGTAGATCTCGAAATTCCAAATCCAACGGCGCAGACAGCACTCAATTCCGAGTCCGTATGAAGGAGTTAGGAGTAGTCAAAGTTCAGAGGTTGACTTGGTGATGTGGCAGACTAAAGAGGCAACAATTTTGCTGAAACCCGGCCACCGGATTCCGACCAACCTGGCCAGATTCTGGGCGAATTTGTGGGACCGTTAAAAGCACTCCTTCGGTCAAAAATTCGAAGGTTCAAAAAACCACAGTTTGTTTTAATAACAAATAAAAACAAAAAATATATATAATAAGGGTGGCGGGCCACCAACCCCGCCACCCCAATGCTGAACCATATTATATATTAATAAATGTTATTGGGGGGCGGGTGGTCAGCCCCGCCACCCCCGCGAGTGTCCACATTATACAACAGGTATATTAAATGGGGCCGGGGTTGTTAACCCCACCGCCCGCCGACATACACATGGCATGGTTTTATACGGGGCGGGCCGCCCAATATGGGTCCGGCCCCCCACATCACATCAATGGTTCAATGCTATTTTTTTAAATGGAATGTGGTTTAAACAAAAAACAAACAGTCGGCCTTTTAATGGAGGGGTCGGGATTTGACCACCCGACCTCCTCCCAAACAAAGCGGATCCGTAACCAATCCGCCTAACCATCTCTTTGGGAAGTCCGCCAACCTTTTATTATTTAAACCTTCATTCATTTTTGCGCCCAAGGACGGACAGGAGCGGGCACGGAACACGAGGCAGTGGAACCTTGAGCAGTGTGCAGGAGGGGGCGGAACCATGATCTGAGCCATTTTTCCAGAGGGGCCAGATTTTCACTTTGTCCGATTGGGGCAAGTTTTATATGGATTCAGCACTACTCGACGCCACAAATCCAACGGTGCTGCCCATTTTGTCATCAGAGGTCTGCAATTTTTGGCCATTTTCAGATTGGGCAGGTATAAGGGTGTAATTCCTCATTTTGTATTTGTACTTTCATTTTGCCATTTAATGAAAGCAGGGCCTCCCCACTATTAGAGCAGGGCCTGGAGACGTAGTCCCTCCTGGACGAACTCCGATATCAACTCTTGTGTCTTCGTGCATGATGTTAATTGCTTCTCTCTTTTTCCGCTTATGCCTTTAAAGTTTCTTGTTTTAAAAGCTACAATTTTCACATGTTAATTCTTTTATACATCTCAAACAAAAGATTTTGGATCAAGTGGTATCGGAGCGGGTGTTTGTAGATGTGAATTACATGTTTGTATGCTAACAAGAAGCAGGCTAAGAAGAGGCGAAGGGACGCTATAGGCTTTTGATCCCGAAGCAGGACGTGCACGTCAGAGAAAGAACATGGGGGACGAAGATCGGAATGAAGAGGAGCTCAATTTCCGCAAAACTTTCTATACCATGGCAGATCGAGTAGAGAGACTATTCTCTAGACTTGAAAGGTTAGAGAAAACAGGAGATCATTCTTTAGAAGGGCAAGGTTCAACGCATGGAGATGGTGGAGGAAATCCACCCCCTTCTGGAAATGAAAGTCCTTCCTCCTCTTCTAACCATCATAATAAAAATTCTGGAAATGCATCTAACAAGCCCTTCTTTAAGTTAGATGTTAAGTTTGATCTACCAGTATATAATGGTGAAATTAATGCTGAGAAGCTTAACAATTGGATTAGGCAGCTTGAACTCTATTGCAGGATCCAGCAGATTATGGAGGACGAGGCGAAAATCCAATTGGCTTCTCTTCGATTGAGTGGCACAGCTCTCATCTGGTGGGAGAGCAAACTTCGAAGCATCAGTAACTTGGGTAACCTTCTTCTTCCTGGTCAGATTTTATTACTGCAATTAAAAATCAATTCTATCCCTTAGGTTACAAGCAGAAAGCCTTAATGGAGTGGCAGTACCTAAGGCAAGGTAAAGGACAAAATGTGCAAACCTTTACTGAAGAATTTCGAAAACAGGCATTAAGTTTGGGCATCTCATTAGATTCTCCTGAAGTTGTAACTAAGTACATTGGTTCATTACATAGTTACATTAGACATTCGTTGTTAATGTTTGAACCTACTACCATTGACTCGGCCAGTGTGAAGGCCATTCATCTTGAAAACAGGGGCAGAAATGATAAGGATGATCATTCAAAGAAACCACCTTCCAAACCTTCAAATGGAAAATTCAAAGGGAATGGAAAGGGAAAGGAAAATAAGACGGCGTCAACAAAGAAGGATGAAGGAGAAAAGCCTTATTGAACTCACTGCAAAAAGGAAGGCCATGACGACGATCATTGTTGGAAACTTTATCCAGAAAAGAAGCCGAAGAGATATGGAGGAAAGGGTAAGCAGAAGACGGTAGCAACCGCACAGCAGGACCTTGGATCCGACTCAGGCGATGAGGCATTGATCACAGCAGTAGGGACAAAAGGTGCTCATTCTCTTCATGATTCTGAATCACATGAAAGCACTAGTTCATCAAATGAGCCTCTTGCTAATTAACGTAAGAGAATTGAGTTGTTTCATATTAGAGTTGTTATAAACCATGCAAAAGTAGAAACTCTATTTGATTCAGGCTCTCAAGCAAACCTTATTTCAGAATCCTTGGTTAAAAAGTTATGCTTAAAAGTTAAGCCTCATCCAAAACCTTATCCGCTTGGATGGATACATGATAAAGTAAAACTAAATGTAACCAAGCAGTGTAAGGTAAAATTTGTTATTGCTTCTAAGCTGGTAGATGAAGTAGAATTGGATGTAATACCATTGGATATCTGTGGCATTGTGTTGGGGAGTCCCTATCTTTATGATAGGAAAGCAGTTTTCTTTCGCAATGAAAATAAATACCAAATCACTAAAGATGGGGTAGAATACATTGTAAGAGCTCATCAAACCAAAGTCAGTGCCAGCCTTGTAAGTGCAGGACAGATGAAGAGACTGGTAAATTCCAGCAAGGGGTATTTGCTCATGGTTGTGAGAGCAAAGGATGAAGAAATAACCGATGCTTTCCGGGGATGTGATCCGGCTCATAAACAGGAATTATGTGATGTTATTTCTAACTATGGTGAGTTGTTTCAGGAACCCAAAGGTTTGCCTCCAAAACGAGGGATCCAACATGAGATCCATTTGCAACATGATGCTCCATTACCAAACATTGGTATGTACAGGATGTCATCCATCGAAATGGAGGAAATCAAAAAGCAGGTACAGGAACTGTTGAACCAAGGGGTCATTTGGCCAAGTACTTCTCCTTGTGGCTCGCCGATCGTGTTAGTGCCCAAGAAAGATGGCACATGGAGGATGTGCATGGATTATCGAGCACTAAACAAAATCACGGTGAAAAATCGATACCCTCTCCCTCGCATTGATGATTTATTAGATCAATTAAAAAATGTTGTTTATTTCACCAAATTGGATTTGCGTAGTGGTTATCACCAGGTTAGAATTACAGAGCAGGATGTGTGGAAAACCGCCTTCAAGACCAAACAGGGGTTGTTCGAATGGATGGTGATGCCATTCGGACTTTGCAACGCTCCAGCCACATTCATGAGGGTCATGAATGATCTTTTTAGGCCTTTCATTGATGAGTTTGTCCTTGTGTATTTAGATGATATTCTTGTATTTAGTAGGACTTGGGAGGAACATGTATGCCATGTAATCAAAGTGCTTGATGTTTTAAAGAAAGAACAATTGTATGTAAAGTTGTCAAAGTGTGAGTTTGGGAAAACCTCTTTGGTTTACCTTGGTCATATTGTCGGTAATGGTCAATTAAAAATAGACCCCTCAAAAGTCGAGGTGATTGTAAATTGGCCTAAGCCTACCAATGTAACAGAGGTTCGTAGTTTTTTAGGTGCAGTACAGTACTGGAGGAGGTTCATTGCCAACTTCTCCGCTATTGCATCACCCTTACACACTCTGACAAGTATCAAACAAGCCTTTCAGTGGGGAGGAAAACAGCAGAAGGCCTTCGAAGCACTGAAAGAGAAAATCAGCACCGCACCAGTCCTGGCTTTATCCGATCTCCAGCAGCCTTTTGAGATCGAAATCGATGCCAGTGGGTACGCCATGGGAGCTGTACTTTTGCAGCAGAAGAAGCCGATTTGTTACCATTCGGAGAAGTTCTCCCAGGCTGTAATAAATTACCCCACTTACGACAAGGAATTGTATGCCTTGGTCCAAAGTGTGAAAAAGTGGAAACACTACCTGATCGGCAAGGAGACCATCATCCATACGGATCATCAGCCCTTGCAGTACCTTTAGTCACAGACCAAGCTACAACAATCTCGTCATTTCAAGTGGATGGGGTTGCTGTGACGGGAAAATATGTCCGGCCAACAGTAGGGGATCTCCCCGGTAGAAATTCCCAATTAGACTTTGAACCGTTTGGAGTAGGGATCCCGTCCGGGGTGTGGGTCCGGCTACCACTTAAATGACTATCTCTTCGATTTCGAGCAACCTGATTGAAACTGCAAACATACACTTATTAACACGATATAGAATACATGACTGATGAATAAAACCGATATATGACACTGTGCATAGCAAGGTAATAGACAAAATGCATAAACTCAGGAAATGTCGTTAGCAACACATCTATGAGGTATGCATGCGAGATAATCTGACCGCCAAAGAAACAATCCTTTGTGGTAAGAATACCCCTTAACTTTCCGAAGGATATAACGAGATGCTAATAAAATAGTTCATTAACATTCATCATGAAGTAAATAATAACTTGAGCATCATCAACACAATCACAGATAACTATGGTGCATGAATGACACCATTAATAACACAGATTCATTAACCAAAAGATATTCTGAAGCTACATGCAGAATACACACAATGTTGTCACGGCTAAACACATCATCCAATCAAAGGGGTTTTAACATGTATTGTATTTCATATATCAAGAGTATGCTTCCTCAGCTACAATGCAATAATGCCTTTCAGTCCACCAAAGAGCAGCCGTTTACAATGCTTCCCACTGGGGTATTTATAGATTCAACAGCCGCACTTATGGCCTTCCGACGGTTCAACTTCCCGACGGTTCAACTTCCTGTTTGTAAAAATTGCGACCTGCGACCTGGTCGCAAATGCGACCTGCGACCCGGTCGCAAATGCGACCTGCGACCCGGTCGCAAATGCGACCTGCGACCCAGCGTTTGCAACTTATGAAGGTGGTCGCGCAATCGAGGTTCCGGGAGCGTCGACCTTCTTGCCTTTGATGAAGTCTTTCCAAGTTTGGTAATCCGCCGTTATAGGAGCGACAAGAGGGCTTTCCTCTTTTATCCGAAGCATACATTCTAGAGCATTCGGCACCAGAGTCTCCTTCTTCTGGGAGATCATCATTGAGAGAGAAGCAAGCTTGGTGTAGATTTGCACTGGGGTGACAAGCAACCGGTTCAGATTCTCTTGTGATGCTTCGAATTCCGGTGCGGCGGCGGCTTGTCTTACTGGCTGCAGAAAAGACTGAATTTCCTGCTCTACCTGTTCCCAGCCTTTAGTTTCATTTAGTGCCCCTAATGATGGAATGTGATGAAGAGCGTTCATGGAGTCGATACCACTGATTAGGTGATTATACGCAGACACTACTTTGTCCAGATCTTTGGACAGCATGTCTTTGGATTGCATACTCATCCGAATTTGCACTTTGGCCTCTTGCGTATGACTCCAATCCTTCCGAGGCACGTGTTCGGGAGCTTGCTGATACTGGGCTGTTGAGGCTTCCTTGAGTTGTTCGTGTTTCTTCTTGGTTTCTTCCCGTGCCTCTGCCAATGGGGCCACTGTTTGTTTCAGGGTGAACATTTTCTGGTATACTTGCCTCATTGTCATCTCCAACACATCACATTCCTTCTTGACCGCCAGCGGAACCTCATTCACTTGAGCGGGCCTACCCTGGAGCTGGAGCATCTCATTTTCTAGCCTTGATTTCTCTTGCTCTGCCGCTTTTAGCCGGTTCTGTAAAGAAATAATCTCTCTGCTCATCCTTGTGACATTTTCTTCTGTGGCTGCGGCAAAAGCGGTGCTTGCTGACGCTATCATAACCGGATTTGTCCTTGTGTCTGGGACAATGTCTTTTCCGGTGGAGACTGTGGAGATGGCAGGATAGCCTGACGTCAAGGATTTCCTCTTCTCTTGCCGTATCTTGAAAGAGAATTGGTCAAAGGTTAATCTGGTCAAGTCGAAAACTTCTTCTTCTTGCTCCCCCAGAAAGTCATCAACATTGAGGTTACTTCCCGCGCCACCTGCAGGGATATTCAGGGGAGATAGATCAATGTCATCTATTATTTCGTCTTCTACATCCTGTGTTTGACCCTTTTCTTTCTCCTTTTGCTGGCGCTCTGCTTCCGCCTTGTCATGCTCTTCCTTCTTCCGGTGTTCTGCCTCTGCCTCTGCTTCCTTTTCCTGTTTCCTCTTTGCTGCGGCGGCCTGTTCTGCCTTTTTCTGATGATCGACTTTATCGAGCTCTTCTTTCAGTGCCCGTTCTGCCGCCGCTTGTGCCTCCTTTCCCTGTCTTTCTTTCTCCTCCTCTTTTTTCCTTTTCCGTTCTGTTCTGGCGTCTTTCTTTCGTTTCTCTTCATCTTCCTTCCTCTTCTTTTCCTCTTCCAGTTTGGCCTGGGCTTCTGCTTCCCTTTGCTGATCTGCGGTGTCAGGTCCTGCACCGGTCTGTGTTCTTTTATCCTTGGAGGAGGAAGAACCTCCAATGTTCTGATACTCTTCTCCTTCTCGGTCAGGGTCGATTCCTGGTGCGAGATGCCGGTTAGCGTTATACCAATTTCTTCTCTCATCCTCATCCGGGCACTCGACGTGTTGATAACTCCATCTGAAATTGGCCCTTTTACAATGTTCGGGAACTATTCTGACTGGATCGTAATTTCGGCGGTCCAGATTTCCGAAGTGATAGCTTTTCACCTCTTCCCCTTCACGCGCTACTTCTCTGGAGTCTTTGACCGTATAGGAACCAATGGTGAGAGGTAGAGCAGGCCAAGGTTTCTTCTTCCCTTTGGCAAGGACGTTAGAGAAAACCAAGGTCATCTGAAAACACACCTCTTGCATGAGCACCTTGTCGGTAACAAACTTAGGAAGAGCGTGTGGTGCTTTAAACGAGCCAAATACTCGGATGATTGTGAATTCAGCGAATGGGAACCAGTGTGCCACCTGACCTAGTGTTTCCATCGCTCGCCAAGACATGCAGGGGGCATCTTGACCAAATAGTTTCCCGTAGAGGGCGGGCATGAATATGTGGGAGATTTGCTCGATGTCCGGCTTGTACCTAGATTCCCAGAATACCCTGGTCTGCAAGTGTATTGCCTGGGTCTGTTCGGGGTCCCAATTATGTGGCCATCCCTCAACATGCATCTGGGCACAGACAGCATCTAATAGATACGAAGCAATGTAGAATTCTGATGGCGCTCCCTCATCTGGGGCTAAAGCTGAAGCCAAGTTTGTGTGCATGGAGCCCATTAATATTCCTGCCCAATTGAATCGAGTGTCGTGGACTGTTACATGTTCTATGATGGTTTCCCATGTTCCATTGAAGGTGGTGGCGTCCGAACGTCCGTATATCCTGCACAGCATGGCGGCCACTAGCTTATAGAATTTCCTCAGACCGGCTACCGGGTACTCCTGGTCCTTTTTGATCTTAAATTTGTCTGGTTCTGCCCACCATCTTCTGATCGTGTCAACCATCGGCACTTCATTTGTAGCGAACCATCTTGGGGTGAAGTTTACCTCTGCTTTGGGTAGGGAGTAGTAGACCTGTGCTCTTGAACTTTCCAATGTTACGAAAGCTTTCCCTGCACTATCTCGGATTGCGAAGCTTTTCGGATCCGTATTCTGTATGATCCAGTCCAGCATTTCGGGGCATGGAAAGATGGCAGGATGAGGCCCAGCCAGGTGCAATCTGGACTTTTTGACTTTCAGATATATTTCACGGTCCGGGAGATCTTCTGGTAACTCCTCTGCTGTCATGGCAAATTCATGGTATACTTCATACCACCTGAGGCTATCCTCCTTTGCGAAGGTGCAAAGGGTGTCTCTGTATATGGGCGGCGGAGATATTTGTATGTCTGCGTCTGATTCTTCCTCCACCACCTGCCTGCTTCTCCTTCGGGATACCCGGGGTGCCATATCGCTAGAGTCTGAGGGGACCGGAACTGCTTCTGCTCCGAATTCACCTGCTGCATTTAGAACAGAATCACGGGGTAAGAAAGACATGATGATAATGGCTAAACGAGTGCGAACATGCAAAGATAATTCTTGTTCTGCGAAGGTCGCGGAAGTCGGCGGGTGGTACTTTTGCGACTCCGCGACCTCTGCGACCTTGCGACTAGGTCGCAGGGTCGCAGGGTCGCAGAGCGTGGCTTTTGCGACCTCTGCGACCTTGCGACCGGGTCGCAGGTCGCAGGTCGCAACTGCGTTTTGTGCGCGCGCGACTTGCGGCTAAGTGTTCACAAATGAGAAAAAAAATGCGGTCTGAAAGGTCCAGATTTTACCATAAGGCATGGCCATGAGGACCTAGGCAAGGGGCAGGCGACCCTGGGGTTTTGTGGGCAACACAAAGACAGCAGCAATCCAAAGAAACACCCCATCCTTCTTAGTAAATAAATAGGACCGTGAGGAGGCTCAAAAAAAAGGCAGGAGATGTTTATGCAGGAAACATAGGGAGAAAAACGGCAACTTACCCGGAAGAAAAAAGCGCCAGTCAACCTGTCAGAGAAAATCCGCGGTTTTCGCTGAGAGTCACAAATGCGACCTATCGACCCGACCTTATATAAAAAAGGTCGCACGTGTGGTCATTTAATGCGGTCGCAAGATGCAAGTTTGCGACCTTGCGACCTCGCGACCTATAGGTCGCAAGGTCGCTGGGTCGCAAATTTCCTTAAAACTCCATTTCGCGACCTTGCGACCTTGCGACCCCAAGGTCGCTAGGTCGCAAGGTCGCAAATTGGGGATATCCGACCCTTGCGACCTGTGCGACCTGTGCGACCTTGGGTCGCAGAGTCGCCTAGGTTGCCTGGGTCATAAATAAAGTATGTGCGACTTAGTGACTTGGTGCTAGAAACTTACTTGATCTCTTTTCCTTTTAGTTTTAAGGGGGAGGCTCCAAAAATTTTGAAGTGTGTGTTATGATTTTATGTATTTTTGGAGGGTGTTGTAGGAGCTACAACAAATGGCGATTCACTGGATGAATTCAGAATCTCTGCTGATGAAGGGTCAATGAGGGAGGAGGGAGGGAATCTAGTACTTGCTTGTTCTTTTTACCTCAGAGTTTACACTTTCCTTCCTTTGCCACCCTGCGTAGTCACCTGCTCCTTTTGGCTTGTTGGGTGCAGATCAACTGAATTTTAATTCCTCATGCTCCAGGATCGAGAGGGTTGGGGAAACCTTGGACAACTGCAGGGTCCGGTACAATTATTTCGTCCTCATGGTGTTGCTCCGCTGCCAGCGAACCTCTCGGCTCCGGCGGAGTCACTGCCTAAGGAGTCGTGAACATTGCTCCGCTGCCAGCGAGCCTGGTCAGTACCCCGGCGGAGTCGTTACAACACCTCTCTGCGCAAGAAGCCTTTCTCAAACCTTTACCCTTTATTCGTGTGCGATTGCACTTATTTGAGAATGTGCCTGTGGCACTTATTTAGATGGGCAATATTTTGCCTGGGCGGTTGAGGGATCCCGACTTATTTTGCTTGCAGAGAGGTTGCCCCTGGTCTCATATGAGGACTCGGGTTTTTCCCGGATGACCTGCAATTCTTTTGAGTTAGCCCTGTTCCCTCACGATCTGGTTGCGTCTACGCAAAACCCTTTTCTACCTGCACCCTTTAAGCTGCTAGGTGGTTCCTTATGCTTGAAGACTCTGGCAAGACCGTGTATCATCCTTAGGTGCCCATTACAAGCGAGTTTCGACTGCCTCGTGCTTTGCGGGAAGGGCCTTTCATCAGCATAGAACCTCTTCAAGGAGTGATCTGGTTGCGGGCAGCTTAGACAAGGTTTTCTTTGAAGATTTAGGGAAAGAGTTTTTTTTTTTTTTTTTTTTTTTTTTTAACAACAAAAGAAAACGGCTTCTATGATACAGGGGGAGAACAGCCCTTTGAGGGCTATTCAAGTAAAATAGTGTTTGAGGTCATGCCCGTTTACCGGGAGGACCTCGACTTTTCCTTCCAAAGTCTGCAATCGGAAAGTATGGGAACCTATCTTTTCTTTGACCTGAAAGGGACCTATCCATAGTGCTTGAAATTTTGCATGTTTTCCTTTCTCTTCGTGTGCCTTATCCCACTTTAGGACAAGATCTCCTACTTCAAATTTTTTGTCTCCTGCAGACTTTTTATCGAACCATTTTTTGATCCGACTCTGGTGGATGGCGAATTTCTCCCGGGTTTTCTGCCCTTTCCTCTTCTAGTTTCAGCGGGGTGTCAATGCGGATTTGCAAGGCGGGACAAGGGGTACCGTGGCACTCTTGAGACAACTGTAGAGCGGGGAGAGACAAATTGGGCGGGAGGACGGCTTCTTTCCCATACACGAGAAAATATGGTGAGGTGCCTATTGATGACTTAGGGGTGACGCGATCAGCCCAAAGTGCGTTTTGGAGAGCGTTATGCCAGTTTCGTTGGTTAGACAGAAGGGTCTTTTTGACGATGCGGATCAGATTTTTATTTGTTGATTCTGCTAGACCATTTCCTTGGGGATAGTACTTTGCGGAGTGTTTGAGAACAATGCCATTTTCTAATGCAAAATCATATAATTTAAAAGATGAAAAATATGTTGCATTATCAAACACTAAGGAAGTTGGAACGCCAAACCTGGTCATGATGGAGTGAGTGACAAATTGCATTACCTCCTGATCGTTGACTTGGCGTAATGGTACCGCTTCAACCCACCTGGTGAAGTAATCAGTGGCCGTCAGAATGTACCTGTGTTGCTTAGAAGAGTGGGGTAGAATCTCACCAATGACGTCCAAACCCCATTGTTGAACAGGTTCTTCTACTGCTACTGACAACAACGGAGCAGCCGGACGCGCTTCTCGGCTTGCAAATTTCTGGCATTGAATGCATTTCCGAACATACGCGTGAGCATCTCTGAACAGGGTTGGCCAATAATAACATGCACGCATAATTTTATGAGCAGTGGTATCCCCGGCGAAATGACCTCCCGCCGGTCCATCGTGCAGCTCGGTTAAGACCTTTTGAGCTTCATCCTGTTCTAGGCAGCGCAACATTACTCCGTTTGAATGTTTCTTGAAGAGTTTCCCTTGGATTAACCGGTAGGACGCAGCTTTGAGTCTGATTGCATGTTTCTGCCGGGCATCTAGATTTGATTCCAATACCCCGTGCGCCAAATATCCTGAGATATCCGAGTACCAAGACGGGTTCCTTTCCTGGGGTATGACGTCAGTTTGGTACATGTCAATCTCTTGCTCCCAATTATCTTCTTCACTTTTTTGGGAACCTGCGGCCTCCGCAGCCATTTGGCATAAACCTTGTCCTTTAACCGTGCGTGCCGGCTTAAACTCTAAGTCGTACTCTTGCATACATGCAACCCAGTTCCCTCTCCTCTCGCCCAACTCTTGCTGCATGAATAGTGATCGAACAGCTGGATGGGGAACGTAAACTGTGACATGGTTCTTCAAGATGTATGGTCTGAAATGTTTAACTGCTTTGTACACCGCATAAGCCTGTTTCTCGATTTCGGGATAATTTAATTCAGCTCCCTGTAGGCCAGTGCTCATGAACGAAATGGGACGCTCGTCATTATTTCTGTCCTTTTGTGTGAGCACGGCTGCCAGAGATGAATCCGAAGCGAACGTGTACAGGCTGAAATCTCTGCCGAAATCTGGGCTCTGGAGAGAAGGCGCTTCGGCTATAGCTTTCTTGATCTGGTCGAAAGCTTCCTTTTCGGGTTGATTCCATTTGAAAATGGCATTTTTCTTTATCATCCCTTGTAGTGGCTTCACTATCTGGGCGAAATATGAGATAAACTTACGTACAAAATTGATTTTGCCCAAAAAGGATTGCATTGCTTTCTTACCGCTGGGGAGAGGGATTTGAGAAATGGCTTTTGCACGTTCTGGATCAACGACAATGCCTTGCTTCGTTATGATATGACCTAGCAGATTCCCTTCTGCTACGGCGAAAACACTTTTCTTTGGGTTAAGCGAGATACCGTATTTTTTGCATCTTTCGAAAATCTGTCTGAGGTGACGCAAGTGATCCCCTCGATGTTTGGAAAACACAGTAACGTCATCCAAGTAAACCACCACACTTTGGCCTATCAGACCTCTGAATGCTATGTCCATCGCTCTCTGGAAAGTTGCTCCTGCGTTGATTAACCCAAAAGGCATACGTCGGTATGCGAAAGTTCCCCATTTAGTCCGGAAGGTAGTCTTTAACCGGTCTGGCTCCGCCACCAGTACTTGATTATAGCCAGAGAAACCGTCCAACAAAGAGAACATCTCTGAGCCGGACACTGCTTGTAATATCTGCTCCATAGGGGGCACTGGGTAATTATCTTTACTTGAGGCCCGGTTCAAGTTCCGGAAATCTACACATAATCGAATCTCACCCGACTTTTTCCGTACCGGCACTAAATTGGACACCCATGTGGAATGGCGGACTTTGAAGATAATGCGGGCGTCTAAAAGTTTTTTGAGTTCTTTTAGAATTAGCGGCTCCATTGTAGGGTGTACTTTCCTAATTTTCTGCTGGAATGGTTTTACATTTTCTTTAATTGGTATCACATGTTGTATAATTCGCGTATCGTATGTGCGTAAGTCCTCATAGGTCCAAGCGAATACGTCGCGATACTTGCGAAATAATTGAGTGAAATCTTGGGCCTCTTGGGGGGTGCAGTCTTTTCCCAAGTTGATGAATTTAGGATTATCTTCCGATCCCAAGTTCACTTGTCGATGAGCCAAGATCGAGCTCTGCACTTTTGCATTTGGGGGCCCACGGAAACGGTTTTGCAGATCAAACAGCTTTTCCAGTGATACCACCCCTTTAGGCATGGGGTTTCCCTTAACCTGCTCGTACTCCTTTTGCATAGCCTGGTCGTGCTCACTTTCATCTATAGCAGCGTCTTTGAATATTTCTGAGTTGCACATAAATTCCAGCACCTGTTGATCATCATCAAAAACACGCAGATTAGTGATGTTGTCTGGCACGGATGGTCTATACATAACTTCAATAGAAAACCCGTCCCTCAAAGGGGTAAACCTGGCGGCGGCATTAGCTAGAGTGTCTGCTGCTGCGTTATGCATTCTTAGAACAGACTTAATTCCAAAAGCATCAAAGGAAGAAATTAATCGCCATACCTCTTGCTGGTACGCCTTCAAATGTGGAGACAAACAGTGAATAGTGTTGCGTACCTGCCGAGTGATAATCTCGGAATCACCAATAACCCGTAAGCATTTCACTTTCAAATCCAACGCCTTCTTAAGCCCGAGGATCAGAGCTTCATACTCGGCAGTGTTGTTAGTGCATTGGAACTCGAGTCGACAAGAGACTAGGAATTTTTTCTTATGTGGATCAAGCAAAACGCAGCCGGCACCAGAACCATCGAGATTCTTGGAGCCGTCATAATACAATGTCCATATATCATTTTCCGGGTCCTTGGGGGCAGTGTCTTGCTAAGGAATTTTGGGTTGGTGTGATATAGTTTGAGCTTGTTCCTCTGCGACGAGTGTCATTTCAGAAAGGACCTCGGGGCCTACTGCAGACTGGGGAGGTTGGTAACATCCAAAAACGGAATCAAGAAAACACATACCAAGTTCTTCTTGGGCGAAGCTGATGGGTTCATTTGTGGCATCCAAATTAGTTACAGTGTGCTTCATGTATGGTTCGCTTTCAACCCTGATTTGGTTGTTCCTCCCTTTGTAGGGTAGCCATAAGTGAGACCAATCTGTGGCGAAGTATCCTTGCAATTTGCTAGACCAGTCTCTACTAAGCAGTACACCATAGGCTTCCGGGATGTCGACAACCACAATATCAATACATTGATGAACCCTCGAGTCGGATGAGAGGCGGATGATGACATTGTTTAACTCTCCGACTGCCGGTACTTGTGATCTGTCCAGTTGAATGATTTTTGCGTCAGTTTTCTCTGGGAGGATGTTGAGTTTCTTGCACACAGACAAAGGCATGACATTTGTGGAAGCACCAGAGTCAACGAGGCAATTGTGAACGTTGAAATTGAACATCTCGAAAGATAAGAGAAATGGAGGGGTGGACCCTCTCAAGTTCGTGTTTACCGCATTTACTATAGATTGGAAATCTGGACTGGTTTGTGCAGATGTGTTGCTAACGGTCTTCGTATTTTGGTTGTTGGCGAAAGCTTTTAGGATAAGCTCCTTTTGGTTCGTGATGCGGGCCAACTCGTAGAGCGAGATATTAGCCCTGGTATTTTTCATGTCCTCCACTATGTTGTAGCTAGTGTCAGTTTGGGGACTAGGTTCGGTAGTGGTTTTCGATGGTTCCACTGGGAGTTTGGTCTTTTGACTTGCTTTGCCGTTACTATTGGTAGGCTTGTCCGGCGTAGTTGGTCCTTCGTTGCTAGGGGGGAGAATTTTTCTCAGGAAAGCCCTTTTCTTGTCTTCATAAGATTGTTCGGGAATAGCTCCTTTGCTTCTAAGACTATAGTTTCGAGTGGGCTGAGCCTTGGGACTTCCTGCCATGTTAATATCAACGGGAGCGAGACTCTCTCCCCCGCGGATTACATCGAAAGTTAAGACAGAGGCTCCCGATTCCCCATCTAGGAGCGAAACTTCGTCTTGATCAGAAACTTCATCCTCTGTCAGGCTTCCTGGAGTTTGATCATCCAGAAGCTGGTTGACCACTGCGGTCATGCTGCCGATCCATTGCGGGCACGTCTTTTCGGAATGGGCAGCTTGGTGAAAAGAACAAAAATTGTCCTTCCCTATTTCCTCCACGTTGAGAGCGGCACTGGTGTTTGACGGAGGCCTGCTGGTGTTGGGATTGTTTTTCTTGAAAAAAGGTTTGGGAGGTTTATTTGTATTTGAGGTTTCAACGCCTTTTCTCTTTAAGTCAGAGACCTCATTCGTTAGCAGTTTGAGGGTCTTGGCCATACTTTCGAAATCGAAAGTTTCTCTCTCCCTATTTGGGGTGGAAGACTGACCTTTTTTAGTGGTCGTCTTGTGATCATCCTTTCCGTCATGATCCATGACACCTATTGACAACATGTCTTTTTCTACTGCGAGAGCAGCCGCGTAATTTGCTGTAAGAGTAGCGCGGGCCTCGCGTTTGACGAAGACTGCAATATCCCTAGGGAGGGCTTTGGTATAGTAGTCGATGGTGATGGAATCGTCCAACGCTAAGTTTGGAGGGAATTTTTGCAATGTGGTTGCGAAACGTTGGTTAAAGTCTTTAACTTTCTCTTTTCTATGACACTTGATGGTGCTGAGTTCGGTGAGGAGCATAGAGGGTGTTTTGTCTTCCGCAAACTTTTGCAGGAACACACGACGGAACTGGTCCCATGAAGCAATAGATGCACTGGGTAGGGAGCGGTACCAGGAGGCAGCCTGGCTTACAAGAGTGTGTGGGAAAAGTCGACACGCAACGTCATCGGACTGAACTCTCATAATTTGTAGAGACAGATAAAAACTACTAATATGGTCTTTTGCCGATGTGCCTTTCTCTGGATCGAACTTAGGAAGATGCTTCTCTGGGTGTCTGGGCATATCATGGAGAGGACCTAAAAGGGCCAAAGGGGATTGAGCCATCCAGGCCAGAGGTTGCACCCTCCTGGGGCGTTGATGGTTTCGGGTTTCTGCTTCAGACTCACTTCCCGTCCCTGACACCGAGGTTCCTTCATGACGACGAGAGTGTTCATCTCGGTGTCTTTCACGGTTATTCACGTTTCTAAGTAGCTCCCAGTTGTGAGGGGGAGGTATGTTTTGGTTTTGGTGGTGATTATGGTTGGCGTGGTGTCCAAGGTCGTGAATGATATTCCCTCTACCACCACGACCTTGACCCCTGTTGACTCTACCTTCATTTCTTCGAGGCCTATTGACTTCTTCTGCATTCCTTCGGGCTGTGTTACCTTCTCTTTCGTTTCTTCTCTCCCCTTCTCCTTCTCGTGGGGAATATACTTGGTTGTTGGTCCACTGATGTAAGTCAGGCTGTGGCTCGGGGAAGGGTTCAGTATCAGGGAAACCTTCACTATCGTGGGTAACGGGGTCATTTTCCTGGACAGCCCGCGCGAGGTCCTCAATCATGGTATTAACAAGTTCGGGTACGGTACGGACTAGCACACCATTGCGAGTGATGTTATCGGCAGGGGTCCTAGTGTGGGCCAGAAATTCCATGATAGGGGTATACCGTAAATCCCTGATGAGATTACGAGCAACTGGGCGTAAGGCTCTCAGCTGTTCGTTAGTGATTTCGAAGTATCGGGCTTCCACCGTTGGAATATCTTCTAAAGGGGGAAGGGCAACTTCGTTATTTATGACCTCCCGGCGGGGAGTTTGGGATGGGATGTCTGTTGTATGCTGGGAGGATGCCATGGCCCTCCTTCTAGTGCCAAATCTGTTGACGGGAAAAAATGTCCGGCCAACAGTAGGGGATCTCCCCGGTAGAAAGTCCCAATTAGACTTTGAACCGTTTGGAGTAGGGATCCCGTCCGGGGTGTGGGTCCGGCTACCACTTAAATGACTATCTCTTCGGTTTCGAGCAACCTGATTGAAACTGCAAACATACACTTATTAACACGACATAGAATACATGATTGATGAATAAAACCGATATATGACACTGTGCATAGCAAGGTAATAGACAGCATGCATAAACTCAGGAAATGTCGTTAGCAACACATCTATAAGGTATGCATGCAAGATAATCTGACCGCCAAAGAAACAATCCTTTGTGGTAAGAATATCCCTTAACTTTCCGAAGGATATAACGAGATGCTAATAAAATAGTTCATTAACATTCATCATGAAGTAAATAATAACTTGAGCATCATCAACACAATCACAGATAACTATGGTGCATGAATGACACCATTAATAACACAGATTCATTAATCAAAAGATATTCTGAAGCTACATGCAGAATACACAAAATGTTGTCACGGCTAAACACATCATCCAATCAAAGGGGTTTTAACATGTATTGTATTTCATATATCAAGAGTATGCTTCTTCAGCTACAATGCAATAATGCCTTTCAGTCCCAAAAGAGCCAGCCTTTTACAATGCTTCCCACTGGGGTATTTATAGATTCAACAGCCGCACTTATGGCCTTCTGACGGTTCAACTTCCCGACGGTTCAACTTCCTGTTTGTAAAAATTGCGACCTGCGACCTGGTCGCAAATGCGACCTGCGACCTGGTCGCAAATGAGACCTGCGACCTGGTTGCAAATGCGACCTGCGACCCAACGTTTGCAACTTATGAAGGTGGTCGCGCAATCGAGGTTCCTGGAGCGTCGACTTTCTTGCCTTTGATGAAGTCTTTCCAAGTTTGGTAATCCGCCGTTATAGGAGCGACAAGAGGGCTTTCCTCTTTTATCCGATGCATACATTCTAGAGCATTCGGCACCAGAGTCTCCTTCTTCTGGGAGATCAACATCGAGAGAGAAGCAAGCTTGGTGTAGATTTGCACTGGAGTGACAAGCAACCGGTTCAGGTTCTCTTGTGATGCCTCGAATTCCGGTTCGGCAGCAGCTTGTCTTACGGGCTGCAGAAAAGACTGAATTTCCTGCTCTACCTGCTCCCAGCCTTTAGTTTCATTTAGTGCCCCTAATGATGGAATGTGATGAAGAGCATTCATGGAGTCGATACCACTGATTAGGTGGTTATACGCAGACACTACTTTGTCCAGGTCTTTGGACAGCTTGTCTTTGGATTGCATACTCATCCGAATTTGCACTTTGGCCTCTTGCGTATGACTCCAATCCTTCCGAGGCACGTGTTCGGGAGCTTGCTGATACTGGGCTGTCCAATTCATCATTTTGTCCAAGGCTGCCGAGGCTTCCTTGAGCTGTTCGTGTTTCTGCTTGGTTTCTTCCCGTGCCTCTGCCAACGGGACCACTGTTTGTTTCAGGGTGAGCATCTCCTGGTATACTTGCCTCATTGTCATCTCCAACACATCACATTCCTTCCTGACCGCTAGTGGGACCTCATTCACTTGAGCGGGCCTACCCTGAAGCTGGAGCATCTCATTTTCTAGCCTTGATTTCTCCTGCTCTGCCGCTTTTAGCCGGTTCTGTAAAGAAATAATTTCTCTGCTCATCCTCGTGACATTTTCTTCTGTGGCTGCGACAAAAGCGGTGCCTGCTGACACTATCATAACTGGATTGGTCCTTGTGTCTGGGACTATGTCCTTTCCAGTGGAGACCGTGGAGATGGCAGGGTAGCCTGACGTTAAGGATTTCCTCCTCTCTTGCCGTATCTTGAAAGAGAATTGGTCAAAGGTCAATCTGGTCAAGTCAAAGACTTCTTCTTCTTGCTCCCCCGGGAAGTCATCAACACTGAGGGTACTTCCCGCGCCACCTGCAGGGATATTCAGGGGAGATAGATCAATGTCATCTATTAGCTCGTCCTCTACATCCTGCGTTTGACCCTTTTCTTTCTCCTTTTGCTGGCGCTCTGCTTCCGCCTTGTCATGCTCTTCCTTCTCCCGGCGTTCTGCCTCTGCCTCTGCTTCCTTTTCCTGTTTCCTCTTTGCTGCGGTGGCCTGTTCTGCCTTTTTCTGATGATCGACTTTATCGAGCTCTTCTTTCAGTGCCCGTTCTGCCGCCGCTTGTGCCTCCTTTTCCTGTCTTTCTTTCTCCTCCTCTTTTTTCCTTTTCCGTTCTGTTCTGGCGTCTTTCTTTCGTTTCTCTTCATCTTCCTTCCTCTTCTTTTCCTCTTCCAGTTTGGCCTGGGCTTCTGCTTCCCTTTGCTGATCTGCGACGTCAGGTCCTGCACCGGTCTGTGTTCTTTTATCTTTGGAGGAGGAAGAACCTCCAATGTTCTGATACTCTGCTCCTTCTCGGTCAGGGTCGATTCCTGGTGCGAGATGCCGGTTTGCGTTATACCAATTTCTTCTCTCATCCTCATCCGGGCACTCGATGTGTTGATAACTCCATCTGAAATTGGCCCTTTTACAATGTGCGGGAACTATCCTGACTGGATCGTAATTTCGGCGGTCCAGATTTCTGAAGTGATAGCTTTTCACCTCTTCCCCTTCACGCGCTACTTCTCTGGAGTCTTTGACCGTATAGGAACTAATGGTGAGAGGTAGAGCAGGCCAAGGTTTCTTCTTCCCTTTGGCAAGGACGTTAGAGAAACCCAAGGTCATCTGAAAACATACCTCTTGTATGAGCACCTTGTCGGTAACAAACTTAGGTAGAGCGTGTGGTGCTTTACACGAGCCAAATACTCGGATGATTGTGAATTCAGCGAATGGGAACCAGTGTGCCACCTGACCTAGTGTTTCCATCGCTCGCCAAGACATGCAGGGGGCATCTTTACCAAATAGTTTCCCGTAGAGGGCGGGCATGAATATGTGAGAGATTTGCTCGATGTCCGGCTTGTACCTAGATTCCCAGAATACCCTGGTCTGCAAGTGTATTGCCTGGGTCTGTTCGGGGTCCCAATTATGTGGCCATCCCTCAACATGCATGTGGGCACAGACAGCATCTAATAGATACGAAGCCATGTAGAATTCTGATGGCGCTCCCTCATCTGGGGCTAAAGCTGAAGCCAAGTTTGTGTGCATGGAACCCATTAATATTCCCGCCCAATTGAATCGAGTGCCGTGAACTGTTACGTGTTCTATGATGGTTGCCCATGTTCCATTGAAGGTGGTGGCGTCCGAACGCCCGTATATCCTGCACAGCATGGCGGCTACTAGCTTATAGACTTTCCTCAGACTGGCCACCGGGTACTCCTGGTCCTTTTTGATCTTAAATTTGTCTAGTTCTGCCCACCATCTCCTGATCGTGTCAACCATCGGTACTTCATTTGTAGCAAACCATCTTGGGGTGAAGTTCACCTCTGCTTTGGGTAGGGAGTAGTAGACCTGTGCTCTTGAACTTTCCAATGTTACGAAAGCTTTCCCTGCACTATCTCGGATTGCGAAGCTTTTCGGATCCGTCTTCTGTATGATCCAGTCCAGCATTTCGGGGCATGGAAAGATGGCAGGATGAGACCCAACCAGGTGCAATCTGGACTTTTTGACTTTCAGATATATTTCACGGTCCGGGAGATCTTCTGGTAACTCCTCTGCTGTCATGGAAAATTCATGGTATACTTCATACCACCTGAGGCTATCCTCCTTTGCGAAGGTGCAAAGGGTGTCTCTGTATATTGGCGGCAGAGATATTTGTATGTCTGCGTCTGATTCTTCCTCCACCACCTGCCTGCTTCTCCTTCGGGATACCCGGGGTGCCATATTGCTAGATTCGGAGGGGACCGGTACTGTGTCTGCTCTGAATTCACCTGCTGCATTTAGAACAGGATAAGAAAGACATGATGATAATGGCTAAATAGAGTCTGAACATGCAAAGATAATTTACTGTTCTCTGGGAGTCGCTGGGTCGCTGCTCTACAAAAGGACTCACCCGCGACCTCGCGACCTTGCGACTAGGTCGCAGGGTCGCAGAGTCGCTGAGTGGGACTTTTACGACCTTGCGACCTTGCGACCTGGTCGCTAGGTCGCAGGTCGCATTTGCGTTTTGCGCGCGCGCGACCTTGCGGCTAAGTGTTTACTAATGGGAAAAATCTGCGGTCTGAAAGGTCCAGAATTTACCATAAGGCATAGCCATGAGGATTTAGGCAAGGGGCGGGCGACCTTGGGGTTTTGTGGGAAACACAATGACGGCAACAATCCAAAGAAAAACCCCCATCCTTCTTAGTAAATAAATAAGACCGTGGGGAGGCTCAAAAATGGCAAGAAATGTTTATGCAGGAAACATAGGGAGGAAAAAGAGGCAACTTACCCGGAAGAAAACGCGCCCGTCAACCTGTCAGAGCAACTCCGCGGTTTTCGCTGAGAGTCACAAATGCGACCTAGCGACCCGACCTTATATAAAAAGGTCGCACGTGCGGACGTTTAATGCGGTCGCAAGCTGCAAGTTTGCGACCTTGCGACCTCGCGACCTAAAGGTCGCTGGGTCGCAAGGTCGCTGGGTCGCAAATTTCTTTAAAACTTCACTTCGCGACCTTGCGACCTTGCGACCCCAAGGTCGCTAGGTCGCAAGGTCGCAAATTGTTGAAATTCTGACTCTTGTGACCTGTGCGACCTTAGGGTCGCAGAGTCGCATAGGTCGCCTGGGTCACAAATAATGCATATGCGACTTAGCGACTTGCCTTTAGAACTTTACTTGGTCTCTTTTCCTTTTAGTTTTAAGGGGGGCTCCAAAAAATTTTGAAGTGTGTGTTATGATTTTATGTATTTTTTGGAGGGTGTTGTGAGGAGCTACAACAGGTTCCTACAGCAATTTCATCTGGTAATAAAGTATAAGAAGGGCACTAGTAACAAAGTAGCAGACATGCTCTCTCACCCTCCTATCGCTGCTTCTATTATTTTGCATAATGCGTCATTTTCTTTTGAAATTTATGTTGAACAGTACACTAACGATGATGACTTTAAAGAAGTTTATGCAAAACTAACTCATGGTTCACAGGTGGACAACTATCATTTGCAGGGGAAGCTGTTGTATCACCTTGGTAAATTGTGCATACCCACAGCAGAAAGGGTACATGTAATTCGAGAGGTGCATACCTCTCTTGTGTCTAGTCACTTTGGTGTCAAAAAAACCTTATGTCATTTGCAAAGGTTTTGTTTTTGGCCCCATATGAAAAACATTGTAACCCGTTTTGTAAAGGGATGTGTGATGTGTTCTGTTTCAAAGCCCTCTAATAGAAAACTCGGGCTCTACACACCACTCCCTATTCAGGGTCGTCCATGGGAAAGTGTGTCGATGGATTTTGTAGGAGGTTTGCCTATGTCAAGAAAGGGTCACGACTATTTGTATGTTGTCGTCGACCGCTTTAGCAAAATGTGCATATTGATGCCTTGTAAAAAGCAGGTCACTGCTGAGCAGACTGCTTGTCTTTTCTTCCAGTATGTTTGGGTCCACTTTGGGTTGCCCACGTCGATTGTGTCAGATCGAGACTCTCGTTTCCTTGGAGAGTTTTGGACCAGCTTGTGGCGCATGATGGATACCAAGTTGAAGAGAAGCATGGCATTCCATCCACAAACCGACGAACAAACAGAGGTCGTTAATCGTACCGTGGTACACTTGTTGCGGGGCTATTGCAGCAAACATCCCAAGTTGTGGGATGAACACCTTCCATATGTGCAGCACGCTTACAACCGAGCAGTGCATTCCTCTACGCAGCGTTCACCTTTTGAGACATGCTTTGGTTACTTACCAAAGGACCCTTTCGACATGATCTATGGAAGGGATGAAGATGCCAGTGGGCGTGATGACAGGGATAAAGCACAGCGGTTCATTCAGCGGATTCAGACGATTCAACAAGTAGTGCAAGAGCAGTTGGAGAAGAGTCAGGCCCGATATAAGGCCCGACATGATAAGCACCGATTTGACCATCAATTTCAAGTTGGCGACAAAGTGTGGTTCCACATCAGCAAGGATCGAATGAAGGGAGAAGGTAAGAAATTGCGACCAATCCGGTATGGTCCCTTTACCATATTGGAGAAGATTGGGAATAATGCTTTCCGACTCGACTTGCCGGTATACATGCAGATGTACTCGGTTGTGAATGTTGAAAATCTAAAACTTTATGAACCCCCATTGATTATGGACACTGAGGAGGTAGGATCAGTTCCTACAGTGGATGACTTTGCACCAGAATATCTCGATGAACTGCCAGAGGACATCATTCTCGTTCGAAGGACCAGGACTTCGCGACGAGGAGATGTGGAGTATCTCTGTGTTGGTTTCAAAGGGATGCACCCAAGTAAAGCCAAATGGCTTGAAAAGGAGAAGGTGAGGGAGCAATTCCCTCACTTGCCTGTTGATTGATGAGGCTTTTGGGGTCCAAAAGCTCTTTAGTGGGGAGGAATGATCCAGGTGGATTAAACAGGTACAGGTACAAATGGCTTGAGTACAAGGCTCAAAAATCAAATTGTTTGAAAATCCTTCGAACCAAGTTCAACTTGTAGATATCGAAATTCTAAATCCAATGGCGCAGACGGCACTCAATTCCGAGTCCGTATGAAGGAGTTAGGAGCAGTCAAAGTTCAGAGGTTGACTTGGTGATGTGGCAGACTAAAGAGGTAACAATTTTACTGAAACCCGGCCACCGGATTCCGACCAACCTGGCCAGATTCCAGGCGAATTTGTGGGACCGTTAAAAGCACTCCTTCGGTCAAAAATTCGAAGGTTAAAAAAACCACAGTTTGTTTTAATAACAAATAAAAACAAAAAAAATATATAATAAGGGTGGCGGGCCACCAACCCTGCCACCCCAATGCTGAACCATATTATATATTAATAAATGTTATTGGGGGGCGGGTGGTCAGCCCCGCCACCCCCGCGGGTCTCCACATTATACAACGGGCATATTAAATGGGGCGGGGGTTGTTAACCCCACCGCCCGCCGACATACACATGGCATGGTTTTATACGGGGTGGGCCGCCCAATATGGGTCCGGCCCCCCCACATCACATCAATGGTTCAACGCTGTTTTTTTAAATGGAATGCGGTTTAAACAAAAAACAAACAGTCGGCCTTTTAATGGAGGGGTCGGGATTTGACCACCCGACCTCCTCCCAAACAAAGCGGATCCGTAACCAATCCGCCTAACCATCTCTTTGGGAAGTCCGCCAACCTTTTATTATTTAAACCTTCATTCATTTGTGCGCCCAAGGACGGACAGGAGCGGGCACGGAACACGAGGCAGTGGAACCTTGAGCAGTGTGCAGGAGGGGGCGAAACCATGATCTGAGCCATTTTTCCAGAGGGGCCAGATTTTCACTTTGTCCGATTGGGGCAAGTTTTATATGGATTCAGCACTACTCGACGCCACAAATCCAACGGTGCTGCCCATTTTGTCATCAGAGGTCTGCAATTTTCGGCCATTTTCAGATTGGGCACGTATAAGGGTGTAATTCCTCATTTTGTACTTGTACTTTCATTTTGCCATTTAATGAAAGCAGGGCCTCCCCACTATTAGAGTTGGGCCCGGAGACGTAGTCCCTCCTGGACGAACTCCGATATCAACTCTTGTGTCTTCATGCATGATGTTAATTGCTTCTCTCTTTTTCCGCTTATGCCTTTAAAGTTTCTTGTTTTAAAAGCTACAATTTTCACATGTTAATTCTTTTATACATCTCAAACAAAAGATTTTGGATCATAAAATATTTCTCAAGTATGATGCAAATACCCCTGAACAAATCAGTCTAATAGATGCTAGAGATACTCCTCACCAAGTCGGCTTACAAAGCGCAGACAAGTCGGCTCATGAACAGTCACAACTATTCATTGACAGGTCGACTTATTTCCTATGGCCAACAACTATAAATACACAGGTAGGCTTCATTGAAATCACAGAGAAAAAAAGTTTCGATATTTCTGAAATTTCGGTGAGATAGAAGGTGTTTTCTGGGTGCATAAAGAAGACAAGTCAGCAAAGGAAGGGCCTAATATCTGGTGCAAAAGACGAGATATTTTAATGAAGGGAAGAGTATGTAATGGTACCTCAGACAAGTCTGTAGTAAATTCAAAGTACAGTATAAGGTTTAGTGCATATGTGTGGAGAATACGTTAATAAGGCAAGCTAAAGGATCTACAAGGTCTCACATATCTTAGATAAGAGTCAAAGTAATACACAGCATTAAGAAAAGGGCTACCACGGTATAACAAATGTGATTGCAGTATAAAGGATTACAACAAAGGATCTCAGACTTGGGTGCAAAAAAAAGGTATCTCTAGAAGGTCAAAGTTAAAGGAAGGCAACAAAGGCAGTGCATCGTTTGGGATTGCTATACTAGGGACTGAGTCTTCCTAATATTGGTGCAGTGCAATGCAGAAAAGGGAAGATCAACCTAAGGAGTAAAGAAAGAAGCAATGACAAGGTCTTGGAGGCATTCAAGGGTTTCTGTCATGGTCATGGTACTTGTCAATTGAAGATCTATAAGAAGAATTACTTGCATGTTTTCCTCTCCAAGAGGGAGAATTTTTGTCCCAGGCTTGAAGACCCTAAACTGTGTCTCTTGTGTTTTTATAATTGAATTGATAAAATACATAATAAGCTAATAAAGATAAGATCTAAGTAAGAGAAATAAGTTCACAAGTAATTATGAAGAAGAGAATTGAATTAAACTCTGCCCTACCAAATTCTCAACAATCCATGTCCATGTACTTGACTTAGGATATCAATCCTAATTAGTCACAATACATGACACAAGAAGAACCATAATTATTCAATCCATTCACCATATTTTTGATGCATGCACTATACTTACAATGGTTAGTCATGGCCTAGCACATGCCACGGGGAGAACTAGTGTCCAACCTTACTCCCTCTCAACCTGAAAGGATAAATTCTTGCTCACTCCCTCTCAAACAGTGAGAATCCATCAACAAGCCTCAACTTGTGTCAGAAGTACTCATACTTCCCTTACATTAGTTACCTGCTATATTTTTAGCTTCCTCAACTAGCCCTCTTATTGTTGAGTTTTCTCATCGCGCAACATCTTGAACTAGGGCTCCAAATCTGTCTCCTAACAGTCCATAATCATATACTTGAGGTCTTTACCAATTGCAGCCTAAATTGTGTCCAACATTGTTTCCTTATTTGAAGATAGTTATTTACATAGTTCCTTCAAATGATTGCTTATCACAGAACAATGTTACAAAATATATTGTTCATTCAACCTTGAACACAACTTGTTTGACCTTTCCAATTAGTCCTTATCAGTTAACACAATCTGTAGTCTCAAATAATTATTCCCTCTTGCTGTTATTCTCATCTTTCCAAAATATCCAATTCTCGGGGTCCTCAAATAATGCTTTTTTTCAGTCCTCTAGCTACCTCTTAGATGATTGTCCTTATCCCTCTAATTGTATTATTGTTGCTTCAAATTGAAAGTCCTTAGGGCACCAATCAAACTTCCTTGCAATAGCTCCAATGTTTCTATCATAAGATCTTCTGATCACAACCCACTTGATAGTGGATATACATTGCTTCACTATCCTTATCATTTTCACAAATCTTCCCACTAAGCAACCTCATATATGAGCATGCAACATTTAGCCCTATCTAGAGCTTCATTGTACACGTAAAGAAAAATAGAAAACACTCATCAAAGGAGCTTCTTCTTGCATAGTTTCCATAGGGAGATGTGAAATTGTTTTGGAAGACCTACTAGGCAACTCAGTGTCCAAAGCAGGCCCTTCTTTCAACTTGCAATTACACAGAAGTTTCATTACTTCTTCACTGTGGAAATCCTCCTCCTTTTGCTCAGAACCATCCCTTCAAGAATTCAACCAAATTTCCTTCTTAGAGCTGCACTAAGGGTGTAATATTCTAAAAATTTAGCCTCCAAGTTAAATGGAATATTATAGTTGTTTTATCATTAGGTCGGTAAATAAATGGGTGGGGAGGCCCATAAGTCTCTTGAGTAGAAATAAAAACACTCCTAATGTGAAAAGAGGAAGAATAAGCAGCTGGATTAAGCACCTTTGGGTGTGAACAGGGGCAGAATCATGTTGATTCAGTCAACTTTGACCAAGTCAACAGCGTTGTCTAGATACATTGAACAGCGCAATTTTAGTTGAGGACAAATTGCATGAGCTTGGTGGCAAATATGTATGGGACCCAATGTGGAGAGGCTCTCATGCTATATATGGAGGGGATAGCAACCATTGTGATTCATGTTTTGATTATTATTGCTATTGGTCTTTTTAGAATTTGCTTCCTCTCGCTGTTTAGTAGGGTTGCAGTGTTGTTTAGCACAAGGGTGTTCCTGGTCGAGAATCCCTACCTCATCCTCAGGGAAGGAGAGGTTCTTTGGGCTACATTTCTTCATTCCGAAATTTTTGCCAAGCTACCTCCTTCAGCTACAGTGCAGTTTCTGTTTAGAGCTGGGTTGTGTTGTAGGGTGCAGCAAAAGAGGATCTCTTAGAGTCATTTATGAGCTTGTTTTTCAGTGGAGAGGTTGTCTATTCATTGGAGGATCAGCAATGAGGAATCCCGAGCATATTTTGACATCTTTGGCATCAATCCAACCATCTGGTATCCCTCACAGCGCAGTTTCCATCCTGAACTGTGTTATTTTTGGAGGCATTTGCTGAGAGGGTTCATTGAGCTCATCAGGAGGGTCTATTTTTGAGTAGAGGGATCTGCCTTCTAATTAGAAATACCATTGTAGGAGGACATCATTATTTCAGATCTGTCATAGCCTCATCTCATATCAGATCCAGTTTGCAGTGGCACATTAACCCTAGGGTTATTTGTCACATTGTATGTTTTTTGGTATTTCTAGCAATCCTTTCCAGGTTGGCTAGAAATCTTGTATTAGAGCCCACACCTTCATTGCTAGGCATTTATTTTGTTTCTATCAGCCACATTCCATTTATATATTTATTCAACAGTAGCTACACTGTTATAGACAGCGTTGTCACTGCTCTCCAACATTCTATACAGTTGCAACAGCTCATATGCTCATTGTTTTGTTCATTGGAGACTTGTTCCCATTGCTTGAGTGGCTTGTCCCTCGTGATCTTGTTGTATATTTCTGCTGATATCTTAATAAAATGATGGCTATACATTGATCCCTCTTATGTCATGTTCAGATTTGCAGAGTTTTACATTTTTATGTTCATGTATTGCTGCAATCCCATTTTGGGATATTACAGTGGTATCAGAGCATAATCTTGGCTCAGCCTGTGCATTCAAGACATTATGCCATTAGGATGAGAAGCTTCTTCTCACATAAGAAACAAAGTCTTGACTCCATTATTTGGAAAAATGAAGGAAGAGAGGGTCTCCCTGCTTCTTTTCCAAGCTATGAAAAATATCAAAGAAGATCTCAAGGAGATGAAAGGGGAGAAGTGTGGGAAATTCCTGAGAGGGTTTGAAAGTGAAGCAAGCCCTAGATATTCACATGATAGGTGTGACCATTTAGCCACACATGCATATCCAAAACGCAGTATATGGCCCACATTCGCTACAAGAAGGATGGAGGAAGGAGAGGCACCAAGGGAGGAGACCTTGAGTGTCTATCTTCAGGAGTATGAGTCTCAATCATGGAGATTCAAAGAGCACTTGGACTTCCAAGGGTTTTTTCAACTCGGGGAAGCTTAAAGATCCAGCAACCATGATAGAAGCAAGATGGATAGAATATTTCTATCTAACATCGATGGATCATCAAAGTGCACAACCAAACCTTGGGTGGAGGAGCTAGATTCATATTTTCAGCTACACCAAGTTTCAGAAAGGGAGGCCATTAGAGTAGCAGCGTTGCACCTCAAAGGTATGGCCCATAATTGGTGGTTTAATAGTTCCTCTTCATTTTATCATGCAAATAAAAGCACTTATGTTGGGTTCACTAAGGAATTGATGAAAAGATTTGACACTAAACATTGTAAAACATCTCTTGTGGAACCCTAAAACTTAAAACCTTTGCATGATTTGGAGAGATATATCTTGCCAACTCCACTCCATATTTCATATGAAGGGGATAAAAACATGCATGGTACCTTGCCAAGGGCAAGATCCCCACCTTTTGAAGAACCCTCTTCTATTGGTGAAGACATGGAGAAACCTCCTTCAAGGGAAGACCAAGATCAAGGGTCTCTCATTGATGATGAGGCAATCTCACATATTGCTGAAGAGGATGAGCAAAGAAGAGCTAATAGTGTTGTACCATTGGGAGAAGATCCATCACCACATGGAGATGGAAGGGGATCCATTGCTTCCACTGGAGGAGCCCTTGTGTCTTTGCAAGGAGTTCCAAATGATTCAACATGTGGGAACCAAACCACAATTCCTAAGCAGCATGCATGAACCTTGGCAGATGGAAGGAGAATAAAGGAAGGATCAACATCAAGGGATGATGAGCATTCACCCTTATCTATTCTAGGAGGTTTCTACACAAAAGGAGACTGTATTGTACAATTAAGAGAGGGACAAATCAGTCCACACATGTACAAATTCCACTTCAGTTTTTGATGTCTCACTACATGGGAGCATTCCACTTGGGAGGCCACCAGATCTAGAGTTGGTAAGAGACATTTTACCATTTAGTTCACCACTCTTAGATTCCGGAGAGGTGAAGACTTTGGAGGAATCTGGTACAGCGCAGAGAGTTTGGGATAAACTCAAGGAGGAGAGAGGAACTCTTTCATTTTCTACATTACCCACTCTCACTACATATTATGTGCTGACGGAAGTTGCTGCAATGATGGAGGATGGCACCTTCATGGTGCAAGGGAGATTCTCCATGGATTTGGAGAAACAGAGGGTACTTCCTTTGAGGAAGGAGTCCTCCATACATTGGCCATTCATGCTTGCATTAGCCAAGATTGGGAGATTCTTCTTGGATGAGAGCTTCTCATGGGAGGCCAACTTCGAAAGATCCCTACTTCTTTTGGAGCATGAGCAGTTGCATGATGAGCATGGCAGCAATTTGGAGGATGACTTTGGTGTGAGGGATGTCAAAGGAGTAGACAACAACATGTGGGGAGCTTCACATTTCAGATCTTCAGCGTTTTCTCTCAGGAAGGTTGATCCATATTGGAGGTCTCAACTTTTGGTAGAGTACTCCAAGGATCTTGGTGCATGCATGATACTTGATGACCTGGATGGAGATGATAGATACATGGTGGTTGGTGAGGTCATCTATTCTTATGGGAGAATCTTCTTGACAAGAGTTTCTGAGCTCAAGAGGAAGCTCCTACATGCAGCACGTGTGGACTATTTTTCCATGCACCTTGATGCATTTCATTCATTGATGGAGTTCACTTGGGAGGGCATCCAGCAGAATATACATCAGCATATGGAGAATGCATAGCCCGGATGGTGATGGAGAGGTTATCACGGCCACTTCCCTACTCATTGAGAGTGACGGAGAATTTCCAGTTGAGCCATTTCAGCTCAAGGACTAAAGTACATAGATGTACACTTATGCACCCTTATTTGAATTCCTTTGTCTTTTGTAAGCAGCATATTGTACCAAGGAGGATATTTCCTTCTTGTATATTGTATTGTCATGTACTTGAGGCCATTTGCAGCATTGATGTTGGCCATTCTATCGGTGGTTTGTGGGGAAGGCCACATAATTCTTGGTGTGCACCATTGACACCACATTGTATATTCATGATTCCATCTTGTGAGATGACTGTGGCAGCAAACAAGTGGTTGTGAAATCACTTGTTAGTCTTTATTTTGAGGCAGGCAAGAGATGCCCTGCGCTAGTTCCATGTGTGGAACCTTGATCCACTTTCCGGTTGTCATATGACAACTTGTTCTCATTGGTTTTTGCTTCCATGTATTGTTAATATTTTAATATTCATGGGGAGCTTTGTTTGGAGGGTGGAATATGAGTTGGAGATGCCCATTGGGATTATGATTCTCCCTACTTTACATGTTGTATGTTTCAGGAGAAACAATGGGCAAACCATGATTGCCACATCACATCTCTTTTCTTCATGTGGGAGGAGCCATTTGAAGAACTTGAGTTCTTGGAGGAGGCACTTCATGGCTGAATTGTTGAGTGGGATAACTTGGGCCATTCTTGAAGGCCATGTCATTTCAGCCCAAAATCAGAAACAACCCCATACTTACCATAAATGGAGAGAGAAACCACTTGAATGGAAAAATATAATCTCTCCATGCAGCCCCAACACATTGCATGCACTGGGGGTTGAGGATTATTTTGATGAGCTACCTAGAATGGCTCATTTCATTTGGATGATAGCATTGGTTTGGGAGTCTCTCATTGGTCATGAGATCCCCTATGCTTATCATAACTTATATCTTGAGGAGGCCATTGGACAACAAGAAGGTTTCCACTTACACCTTCCACCTTTTCATGATGTGAGCCCTTTGGTTTTGCATGCTTGGGAGGGAGTATTGGAGGATAGATTTATTACAGATTGTTTTGAGCAGTAGTGGAAACTATTGATGAGGAGGCCACAAGAGGAGGAGGGGAGGAATTTGTTCTCCTTATAAATTTTCTTGAGGACAAGCAACATTTTGGAGGGGA